>PVJD01000175.1:0-519669 GCA_004026545.1 Mormoops blainvillei
CCATCTCCAGGTGGAAGCATTATTTGTCTGCGAGGTGAGATGTTTGAGAAAACCCGTAGAGTACCTTGATGCGCCTTCTTGGGGCGGAGCGGGGCGGGGCGGAGTGGGGCGGGGGTGGGGGTGGGGGTGGGAAGCAAGACCGCTTGGGCTTAGCCCAGAAAGGCAGGAATGAGACCGAGGCCTAGGAAGTGGGGAGACATGGCGGGGAGCAGGGAGAGAGAAGATAAAGCAGCCCCGTTTCTAGAGCAGGCATATCTGACCTTGAATTTATAGAACCCTCCCACGACCCTCACCTTTGGTAACTTGTGTCAGCAGTCCTTCATGGGACGGAAGGGAGAAGGAAGAAGGTGCTGCCCCACTGCCACATGGGGGATTATAACAGGACCTGACTCATAGGGTTCTGTGAGGGCCCATGGGCTAATACAAAGAAAGCACTGGGGACATGGCCTGGCACAGAAAAAGGGGCCCTTTTACTTTATTTAATCATCGTGACAATGCACACATGTGGATATTGCCCCCATTTGGCAGATGAGAACACTGAGTCTCCGAGGGCTCCAGGAGAACCCACTTAAGGAGAATCAGCATCACAGACACAGCTCACTGAAGAGTGTTTCTGGGGCACCTGCAAGCCTGAAAGGCACTGGGGTTCAGAGGAGACTAAAGGTCCACCTGGCCCCGAAGAGGTGGATGTTTCCAGTTGGGCTGATGAATGGCAGCTCCAGGATGAGCTTTGTAAGTTCAAAGGGCAGAGAGAACTCAGTGGGAAGGAAGGTGGGAAAGGGATGGGCTTAGGCTGGTGAGGGAAAGCTTTGCTGGAGGGACCAACCTAGAAATTTCTAACCAGGTTGTTATTAGGTGGAGAGAGACAACCATCATCAGTTCAGGGGCAGGGAGCTACTTTATTTACATTTGCATCCTCCACCCTCTGCACTAGCTGGTACTGATTACAGAAAAAAGTTGCTCTGGGCCAGAGCGGGTCAAGGGATTCATTTATCAAGGGCCTCTCCACTGTAGGCTTTTGATCCCTGAATAAGGCCGCATAGCCTGTCTCACTCTGCTCGGATGCAAAGAGGTGTCCACCCCTCCGTGATCAGCATGAGAGGCAAATCTGTAAACTAGACCACAGTTAGAAGACAGTGGCCCTCAGCCTCAGGGACACATGACAATCCCCTGGGGAGTCCCACCTCATCCCAGTCAAGTTTGAATTTCTGGGGGCGGCGCCCAGGCCTCTGTAGCTCCCAGCACTGCTGTGTGGTGAGCACCGAAGGCAAACTTGAAGCTCTGTTTCTTTGTCTAAAAAAAAAAAAAAAGGGAAGTGGACACAGCCTCTTTTTAGGCAAGGAACAGAAAGCAGAAAAGAGCTGGCTTCTCCTTGTGATGTTGGTCCAAACCTCTTTTTCTCTCACAGAGGGATTCTCCCAGCAACCTCCAAGCAACCAGCCAAGAGACGCTGCCCTGAATTTTCGGTCCCCAGCTATAGAACAAAGAACTCTTTGAGGTTTAATAAGAGGCTGCTCAGTTCTCTGGCCCTGGGCTACTAAGATCTAGAGTGAGAGTCCGGGCTGCCCCATCTGGAACGAGCTTTGAAGCAGGGCTGTCGGGTGGGAGGACTCCAAAGGCAGCATCTCTGCTACCTCCTGCCCACACCCTTATTCCAACCCTCGAGAGAGAGCTGGGCAAAGCGAGATGCTGTGGGAGGTAAAAGCCAGCCGCTCACCCTGCAGAGCCTCTGCACTGTGTTAGGATCTGAGGCATTTCCTCCCCCCTCCCCGACCCCGTAGGGAAACCCACTTAAGTTTGATCGGTTAGTTAGTGGAAACCTTCTGTTCATCAATACCAAGATGTCCCAAGCCTCCTGTTCCCAAACTTTGTTCCTTAGGGATGCTCTTGCAAGCAGGCAGAAACTTAGCTTGTCTCAAATGGTCCTGAACGTGCTCGTGCTGGGGGGTCAGGAGATCAGAAAGTGAACTCGAAATGAACTTGGGTCATGGGAATGAAGCGAGGGGTGAAGGGGGCGTTTCGTTTCACCTTTTTCACTCTCTCCGGCCTCAGTGGCAGAAAAAGTTGACCCCTATGAGCCTTAGTTTGGGACACTGCCAATCTCATCCCTTCTCACTTGTGCAGTTTTAATGGGTCACTCTTAATTGGGTCCTTTGCCTTAGCTTTTGGGCATGTGCTTGTCTCTTTAGGGTCAACCTGCCTGGACTCGCATCTCCCACCTTGCTCTTTTCAAGTCCTCACCTCCTGCTCATGCCCCGGTCCTTCCCCTGGAGTGGCTCTGTCTAATGACTTCCCACATCCAGAGAGCATGAAAATGTCCTCTTGCCCAGCATCTCAGCAGCCTGGGATAGAGCCTCCCCACCGTGCAGTTGGGGTCAGAGGGTTAAAGTGAAGTTGCATATTTACATGTAGGTCTGGCAGCTAGAGCTCAAAGCATGTTATTTCTCTTCCTCCCACTCCTGCTACACTTCTCTAGAGGTGATGGTGTTGGGTGTATGTGGGAGCCTGGTGCCATGTGGGTTGGTAGTGTCTGGAACGGGGTAGAGGGAGGGGGGCACCAGGGAGGACAAATGGGCCTCCAGTCGTTGTTTTGGCCTGATGGCAGTGGCCATCCCTGGCCTCCTGGGGCTTCCTTCTGTGAAGACCACCATCCCCAGGGTGGAGAGCGATAGTGAGGCTGTCCCTTCCTCCGCCTTCCATAGAGGCAGCACAACCAGGAGTCAGGATGGGCAGGTCTTGAGTCAGAAGTGTCATACGACACCCCAGTCTTCCCAGTGGCTACTTTCATAAGAGGGCACTCTTTCCTTTTCTCGGTCCTTTGAAGATCTCAGTTCAATTTGCAAGGGAGTTGGTAGCCCAGTCGTTCAACTGCAATGACGTGGAGCCCTGGGGGTGGACACCAACGGAAAAGCTGGACCACCTAAAAAAAAGGCAGGCAAAAGAAAGAGAAGAAATAGTTAAATTAATAATTTGAGGAGCCTTGGTCAGAGAAACATAAAAATTTTAGTTATTTACTCAGGTAGGGAAGCATTTCTGGGCATACACCTATTAAGAACATATAAGAAGGGACAGAGCTGAATAATTTTTAATGTAAAATAAAACAATTCCTATAGTTAAAAGGAAGATTGTATACAATTATATAGATTAAAACACAGAGCTGCAAATTGTATAAGCATAAATTGACAGAATTACGGAAGAAATAAAAGAAATTCACAATTATATGGTTACTTAAGGGTTTTAAACTCTTTTTTTAGAACTGATAGAGCAGATAGAAAATCAGTAAAGATGTAGAACACTTGCACAATACTGTCAATCAAATTGACTTCATTGACATGAATAGAACACTATCGAGTGTTAGTAGAATACACATTATTTTCAAATGTGCATGTAATATTCAAGATAAACCATTTATTATATCATAAGACAGCCATCAATACATGTAACAAGTTAAAACTATAGATTATATTCACTGAAGAAAACAGAATTAAATAAAAGACCAAATAAAAGAAAAATATCTGGAGAATTCTGAATATTTAAATTCTGAAATATTGGGAGAAGAAACATAATTTTAAATAACATATGAATCAAAAAAGTTGGAAGAGGTTAGAAAATATTTTGACATGAATGATAATAAAAACCCAACATATAAAAACATGGAGGATGCACCTAATACAATGCTTAGATGCAAACGTATATTTTTAAATGCTTATACAAGAAGAAAGATCTAAAATCACCTATTTAAACTTCAGCTTAAGAAACTAACAAAGTAATGCAGAAGGAAGGAAACAGTGAGAACAAGAGGCGAAATCACAGAGATAGAAAATAGGCCTGCAGTAGAAAAAAATCAATAAAACTACAAGTTAACTCAGGAAATACTGATAAAATTGTAAACCTATAGCTAGATTAATCAAGGAAAAAAGAGAACACAAAGTATTTTTATCATGAATGAAGGAGGGACATAATTAGAAAACCTAATGATAATGAAAGGATAACAAAGAAATATCATGAGCAACTTTTTGTTGATAAATTTTACACTTTAGATAAATGAAAAAAATTTGAGCAAAACTGACCCAAGAAGAAACAGAATATTGAAAACAGTCCTAAACTATAAAAGAACTTGAATTTGTCATTTAAAAACTTCCCCCAAAGAAAATTTCAGGCCCAATGGCTGCACTGGTAAATTCAATCAAGTATTTAAGGAAGGTATATGCCAATCTTTCCTGAATTCTATCAGACAACAGAGACCACTTCTCAGCTCATCCTATGAGGTCACCCATAACCTGATACCAAAACAATGAGATTACAAAAAAACTATAGACCAATATTTCTCATGGGTACGGATGTAAAATTGCTTATCCAAACATTAGCAATTCAAGTCCAGCATTAATTAAAATATTTAATAAATCATGACTGGGTGAGGCTCATCCCAGGAATACTAGGAAGGTTTCACATTTAAAATCAACCAGTGAAAATCACCACACTAACACAATAAAGGAGAAAAATCATATGGTCAAATCATAGACGTAGAAAAAGTATTTGACCAAGTAAAATTGGCACTCATGAAAAAAAACCCTGAAGAAATAAAAACAGAAGGGAACACTTTCAGCCGAGGGAGTGCCTACAACAAACCCACTGCAGGCATCAAGCTTAGTGGTAAATGTCTGAACACTTCCACTTAAGGTTAGAAATGAACAAGGAAATCTGAGCTCATAAGCTTTATTTAACTTTATACATTGGTTCTAGTCAGTGCATAAAATGATTGTATATATGGAAAATCTTTATGAACCTATTTTTTAAGAAGCTAATAGAAACAAGTGAGTTCAGCAGAGGCATAGGATAGAAGGTCGAAATTTAAAAAGTCAAATATATGTCTCTATCCTACCAAAGGACAACTGGAAAATAACATTTAAAATAACATGTACAATGGTATCAAACAACCCCATGAAATACTTAGGGATAAATTTAACAAAATATATCCAAAATATGTACACTGAAAATGACAAAATATTACTGAAAGAAATTAAAGGAGACCTAAATAAGTGGTAACATATGTTGTGTTCTTGGGTTGGAAAAGACTCAGTGTTTTTAAGATGTTAGTTTTACCCAAATTTATCTGTGTGTTCCACTAAGTCCCATTCAAAATCCCAGAGGTTTTTGTTTTGTAGTAGAAATCGATAAGCTAATTGTAAAATCTGTATAGAAATGCAAAGGACTTAAACTAGCCCCCCAGTTTTTTTAATAAATTGGGAAGTTATATGATTTGATTTCAAGACTTATTATAAAGCTACAGTAATCAAGACAGTGTGGTATTGGCACAAAAACAGATAAATTTATCAATGGGATATACTAGAAAGTCCAGAAATGCACACACACACACATATGTAGTTAATTGATTTGTAACAAGGGTACTGGAATAACTCAGCAGAGAATTGTTCAAAATACAATGTTAAAAAAACTGGGTATCCAGATGGGGAAAGAAAATGAACCTTAACTCTTACCTCACACCATGGACAACAATTAACCCAACATCAATCACAGAGCTTAGCTCTACAAAAGCTAAAATCATTTTTTTTTAAATTGGAGGAAAAATATTAAAAAACCTTTTTGACCTTGGTGTAGGTAAAGATTTTTTAGAAAAGACACAAAAGCACTATAAAAAAAAAATAAATTGAACTTCATCAAAATCAAAAGTATCTGATGTTCAAAGATATTATTAAAGAATTGAATATACAAAGGCCTCTTATAACTCAATAATAAGAAAACAAATGACCCAGTTTTTAAAAGAGGTAAAAGATGTGATCGGATATTTCCCAAAACAAGACCGATTAATGGCGAAAAGCACACAAAAGGGCTCTCCATGTCATTAGCTGTCAAAGAAACACAATGAGATGCACTACACAGGCACTGGAAAGTTTAGAGTTAAAATGATTAATCAGATCAAATGTTAGAGAGGATGTGGGACAACTGGAACTCACATGCATTTTCATACATTGTTAGGGGAAAGATAAAATGATAAAAGCACTTTGGGAAGCAGTTTGGCAATTACCTATGAAGTTAAAAATATGCTTATATACAACCCAGTGACTTCATTCTTTAAAAGAAGTGAAAACATATGTACATACGGACCTGTAAATGGATGTTTATAACAGACATTTATAATGTTCCAAAAGTGAAAGCAACTCCCATGTCCGTCAACAGGTGAATAAGTTATGGTACATCCATACAGTGGACTAAGACTCAACCCTAAAAAGGAGCAAACTATTTCAACACACGACAGGGATGAATCCTTAAAGCTCTACTGAAGAAGCCAAACACAAAAGAGTTCATACCGTATGACTCATTTACGTGAAATCCTGGAATTCTCAACTCGGAGAAATTTTGCCCCAAAGGGACAGTTGGAAATATCTGAAAACATTTTTGGTTTGTCCCAAGTTGGCATATGCTCCTGGCATCTAGTGGGTACAGGCTCAGATGCCACCCAACATCCTACAATGCATGGATCCGCCCCGCCAGCAAAGAAGTGTCTGACCCACACGGCACAGCGTCCAACCTGACGAGCCTGGACTGAACTGAGCTTCAGAAAGCAGACTGGTGGCTGCTGCTGGCGGGGGTTAGAAAAGTCAGTGTTGAGTTCAAAGGAGCACAGAAGTGAAGAAAACTTTTTATGACTTGATTGTGGTAAAAGGAAGCATCTTATTTTATGCAAATTATACTTCAATAAAATTGATTTTTTTAAAAAATGACTCTGAATGCTGCCTTGAAGAGTTTTTTCTGATTGCCATCCATTGGGTATCTGGAAGCGCATGGCTCTACTTGTAAATTACCCTGAGCAAATCCCTCAGTACTGAAGATGTGGGACCTGAGACACAGCAATTGGGAAACCCTCACATCCTACAAAATCAAATCCACGTTTCCTAATTCAGCGGTCCCCAACGTTTTTGGCACCTGGAACCGGTTTTGTGGAAGATAATTTTTCCTTGGACCAGGGGTTGGGGGGGTGGTTTGGGGATGATTCAAGTGCATTACATTCAAGCTCACCTCCTGCTGTGTGGCTCCATTCCTAACAGGCCCGGAGGTTGGGGACCTCTGTCCTAACTGGCTTGAAGAAGGTGGATAGCAAAAACAAAGAAGACCCCTGGTCGATCAACAGTATTATAGTATTACATGATTACATACACACATATGTGTTTATGTGGACACAGACACACATCATTTGCCCACATGGTGCCTGACACAAAGTAAGTGTTAACTTTTGCCCCAACCCCACATTTCTTGTGCTTTTATCTCTACATCCCTTGATGTTTTAATAAAGCCAAAAGAATCTTTAACCCCTTAACTAGGGCACAGTCTTTTGGAATGGAGGCATTGTGAAGGGAAGGTAGCTTCCATGGGGGCAACTCAGAAACCACAATTTTGGAGCCCTTTTTGGCGGTGTCCTGGAGTTAGCTCACACCAGCTTCTGAGAGTTGACCTCAGGTTTCACTTGGAAATCAATCATGGTGGGAGCCCCCAGGGGTGTCCAACGTTTTGGCGTCTCTGTGCTACACTGGAAGAAGAAGTGTCTTGGGCCGCACATTAAATATATCACAACAGGTAGTCACACACACACACAAATCTCATAATGTTTTAAGTAAATTTACGATTTTGTGTTGGGCCGCATTCAGAGCCATCCTGGGCTGCATGCGGCCCACGGGCCGCAGGTTGGACACCCCCGCAACACCATGGAAATTGGCAAATGCTACAAATCGGGGCTTGTTCCTTGGGGAGCTGGTTGGTAGTTTGCCAGCTCACCACTGCCTTTGACTCAGAAAGAAATGAAATTCACACTGAAGAGAGAATGCAGGTGGGTGCGAACCTGGGTACTGTGGTTCGGAATTTATGATTTTCCCTCTTGGGGCACGAGGACAGTCGCAACCGCCCTGAATCTCTGTCTTCCCGTAAAATGAAGGGGACAGGGTAGAGCCCAGACACGTTCCATACGCTGGTTAAAAGGAAATTATCATTGGTAGCATGGGGTCTTCTGCTGAAGCAAAACAAAAGGCTTATTTTAAAAATCTGCTCTTAGTACTGGAATGAATCAGTGCGGGAGCACAGAGCCGGGTGATGTCCTTAAAGGAAGTGCGGGGAGACCCATGTTTAGGGAGAGCCTGGCCACCGCTTTGGTGCCATGTGCTTCCTGATGCCTCGGGGGCCCCCAGGTGAGCTCCAGGCTGGGCCAAAGCGGCCTCAGGGTCTTCTGTCACCTTCACTCCTTTCCAAGCGAGTAAGTCCAGGGCAGAAGGGGCTCAGAGACCGAAGTTTCTGTTTAGCTGTGGCCGTGCTCGGAGTTGTCCCAGCTCTCTGGGTTCCAGCCTGGCCCAGGAGGCAAAATTCAGTTTCTCCTGGCATGGGGACAATGAGACTGACCTGCTATCCCAATTACAACTCAGTCAGTATCAGGAAAACTCAGCATCAGCAAAACTGAGGCCTTGGAGGTGGGAGCCATAGACAGTCCTATGGCTTGAAAGCTCTCCTAGAATTTATTTGCATCATGTGATTTTTTAAATTCTCACGAAGGAACAGTGTGCGGTCACTGCAAGATACTGGCCCACGTTCCTGGGCTTGGAAATCGGACCCGGGTAGTGGAAGGCCTTCTCTGGGTCCCTTCCGAAGGCAGGTGCCGGAGACTGGCCCCCTGTAGCACCCAGGGAAACAAGGAGGAGCAGGGATGGGTGGGGAGCCCCACTTCCAGCTGCCAGGCTGGGCCAGCCAGGACCAGGGCTGGGCCCAGAATCTAGGTCACCTCCCTCAAAGCCTTGACTCCTGGGGCTCCCATGGGACCTCGGGAGGGGACACATCAGCTCAGCCCCCAGCTCCCCAGCAGAACAGGGGACAGGACAACCTGCTTTCCTGAGTGAAACCAAGGAAGGAGAAGACCTTTTTCTCTACCTCCTTCTCTGCTGCCATCTCCCTCTGATAGAGCGATTTTAAAAATTGATCAAAAAAATAATAATAATAATAAAGAAAAGAAGAAAAGTAAAAAAAAAAAAAAAAAAAGCAAGCAAGCATGAAGGCACGGTGGGCAGGGGCAGTGGGAGGGCAGTGAAAACCCTAGGTAGAAATCAATGAAGGCTTTAAATCTTCCACACTGAAAAAGTCTGCGTTTCTCTGTTGTCTTTGGGAACCTGCTGAATGGCTGGGAAACTGTTTTTAATAAACAAGAGTTCAAACGCTCGGGCTCCATAGCCAACAGTCACGCCTTAAACTCTAAACTTTACATGAAAACTCTCCCAGCCCCTTTGAACTCGCCTCCCCTCTCCGGTGGAGCAGTCCAGTGTTTATGCATTTTTCGAGATTGCTGGCAGGATCGGGAGGCGCTTTGAATACTTTCCCCCTCTTTAGCAATCTCCTGCCTTCAGAACCCATTAATGCCCCACTCAGCAACATCAAGGTATTGCTTTGAAGTCCCTTCTGGCTACAGGCCTCTCACACTCTTTGGTTACTGTGCAATCAAATAATTAAATGGATTCTCAGGGGGGAAAAAAATCATTCTTTTCCTTGGTAATTAAACACTCCAGGTTGGACAGGAGCACTGGGTTGCCAAGGGAGGGAGGGTCTATAAAGGCTCCGAGCCCAGAAGTCTTTGCTCGGGGCCCCCAGGGGAGAAAAATAATAAGTCAGCTCAGCTCTCACTTCCCCGATGCTCTGGCAGCTTCCCTGAGCGCCTGGCTCTCCTGTCTCAGGACCTCCCGTCCAGGGGGCGTGGGGGGCATCCCAGCCACTAGGGCCCCTTGGCGGGGGCGGGTGGTGGGAGAGGCATCACTCGATCAAAATAAGCCTGGGAGAGACTGCGGCTCCTGGAGGGCAGGGACCAGGGCTGTCTCAATCCCAGCGTGACTATGTCCCTCGTTTGCTGGGAGGGGTAGACATGAAGAGGGCGGCAAGAGGGTGGGGATGTGGGAGGCCAGGGAGGAAGAGGGGGAGGAGGGAGGAGGAAGAGGGAAAAAAGAAAGAGAAAAAAGGGGGATGAGAAAGTGCAGGAAAAGACTGACTGAGGCAAAGGGGAGTGGAAGGTGGGGAGGAGGGGGGAGGAGGGGAGGAGAGAGAGAAAGGCGGAGGGGCAGGAGGGGCAGGAGGGCTTTGGCAGTGGCTGCCTTCCAAGGCTCTGCCAGGGTTAGCTTCTGCCAGGACAGTCAACTCACACCCTCAGTTGGGGTACAGCCCCGATCTGGAAGGACCTAAGGTCGCTCCAGCACCTGCTCTGCTTTATAGCCTCCAGTGTCACCTCTCCTTTCCCTCCCTCTTGCCTCGGCCAAAGTGGTTCCCTCTCCCAGAATCATTCATCCACCATTCTCCCAATCAATTCCTGAGACCCTTCAAGTCTCAGCCCAGAAGTGACCTTCCTCTGGAGAGCCCAAGCAGGGGCGGTCCTCCCGTGCCTCTCCAGGCGAGTTTTATTCAGGCAGCTCCTCACACTGAATCATAATGTCTCAGTCAGTGCTTCTCTTGGGTGGGGGTCATGTTTTCACGGTCTGTGTCCTCTACCCCAGCCCTCAAGACACAGGTGCTCTCAGCAGGTGCCGGTGATGCTGGGGATGAGGGTGTGCGGCAGAGGAGAGTGAAAGTGGGCTTAGGTCCCAAGAGTCGCTTTACATAAAAGTCATTTTGTACCCTAAGCCTTTGGTTGTGAGCATCTAAATGTGGCATCTTCCATAACTGGAGCTTGAAGCCTCTCTTCATCACTCCATCCTGTTTTTTCAGTGGCCAGTTTCTCCTCTTGACCCTCCCCCATTTTGGACCACGTGATGTGCGTACCTGTACCTGAACCTCCAGGAACTTGGGCTCTCTGACATCCAACTGGCCTTAAGAAGAGTTTCCCCCTACCGCTGGGACGGGAGCTGTATTATTAGTCAGAATTCTTTTAGTTGAGAAGAGCAAAAACCTAACTCAAATTGATTTCAGGAAAAAAGAGATGGTGGGATTCACTGACTCACAAGGCTGGGCTTGTGGGCCGTTGAATCTGAGGATCCGGGTGCTGTCATCAGAACTTGGCGGTCTTTCTGCCCCACCCATCCATCTTGTGCCTCTGAATTTTTCTGTGTTGGCTTCAAGCCTGCATGGGCGCTCTCCATGCAGTGGCCCCCAGAATCTCTGGGATTCGGTCCTACCATTTTAGAAGCCGGAGGGGAAAGAGAGCACCTCATTCTCGGGACTCCTAGCTCAAGTCCCAGGACTGACTCTCATTGGACCAATTTCAGTCACATGTTCATCCCTGAACCAATCATGGTAGCCAAAAGTAATGCAATATATTAATTGGTCAGATCATGTGCCATTTTTGTAGCTGAGGGGTGTCCCCCAAAGGAAAACGAAAGTGCTGTTAGCCGGAAACAAAAACGTGGATGCTGGGCCAGGTGGCTGGTGCAAGAACAAATCTCACTGGTGTCGTTTATGGAGATTCCTGGGAGGAAGTGTCTGGGCAGACACTGTGTGTTGGGGGACAAAGGGTGGAGATAAGCCAGGACAAGAAAGAAGGCCTCATCAGATGCTGTGCAAAGGTGGTAGGTGAGGATCAATGGAACCAGCCAGGGAGCAGACGACTCAAGCGGTGCGATCAAGGAGTGAGACCTTCCAACAAGCAAGGGCTGGGGCGGGGCAGGCAGGAACTCCAAGGCATCCCTTCCCGATCCGGAAGCGTATTCCACAATTCTCGGGGAGTCAGGAGGCTCTCCCGGGCCCGGCCTGCCTCCTGCCTCCAAGTAGCAGAGGCCACGCTGTACTTCTTGCTGGAAAAGGAGGTACAGGTGGAGAAGTCAAGGCAGGTCTGCACAGTGACCAGGGCAGCTTGCAGGAATGGCCAGAAAATCGAAAATGAAAATGTTCACATAGGTAGGGATTGATCCTAAAAATTATGAGATGCTCAGAACACTTTACTGGGCAAGAGAGTATGCTATATATTGGGAGGAAATATACCAAAACAGTCTCAATTTGTATCTTTGGGTAGTGGGATTATAGGTGGATTTTGTTTTGTTTTGTTTTTGTCTTTTGTGTAATTCTATGCTTTTTTTTTTTCAAGTTTTTTTTAATCATACCTATTTATTTTTGTGGTCAGGAAAAAATTCAAATTAAAGAAAAAAAGCCTCTAAGCTGCCCTTGTCAAATACTTTACAAGCCAACCTTTTACTATCATAATCCACTCTTCCATTTAATTCATTTTCTCACCATTCTCTCTGTCCCTCACTCTGGGGACCTGGCTATCCCTCAGTCTGGATAATTGGCATCTGGCCAACTGGGAAGCAGGTGGCTGAAGTAGCGCTGCCCCCTCACTCAAGGTTGGGAGGGGTCTCTGCTTCTCTGGAGGCGGGCCGCGGGGGCTGGGTCTGGAAGCTGAGGCCTGGTCCCCACTGAGCCTGGCCCTGCCGGGGGAATAGGACTCAGATGGGCTGCAGCTGTGACCCTCCCCCAGCTTGCGCCCCTCCCCCTTCTCTCACCCCCTGGGCTTTTTTGGGCAGGATGAATAAACAACAAAGGCCTGTGGCCATCTCAGGCATGCCAAAAAGTGACTGTCATCTGGAGGACGCCTCTGCCCAAATCTTTTATGTTGACAAACCATGTTGATCAGAAGACTCATTGCTTCTTGCTGTCTTCAGTCTGCCAAGGGCTTCGCAATGATTCACAAGTCATTTATACAATTGATTAGAGCGAGCGACTTTACCCTCCTGGAAATCGACACCCCGGCGCCCACTCGCCTGGTCGGGACGGGAGCTGAGATTCAGTTTACCAGTGGAAGTCCCTGCCAGCATAGAAACCCTCCTCTGAAAGTCGATAAGCCCCCCAGTGATCACGTAGCTGAACCTTTCCCTCGGGAAAACATGGACTTACCCTCCCAGGCCTGTGCCAAACTCCGAATCTCAGACAGGAAGGCCTATGTCGAGCATGCACCTCTGGGCCCGAAGAGATCTCAAAGCTACCGGAGGTGCGCTGGCTTTCTTTGGAGACAGAAATTCCATAATTTCTCCCAATGATCTATCTTTAGAGTTTTGCTTTTGTTTTTGTTTTGTTTTTTAAAAAGATTTTATTTATTTATTAGAGAGAGGGGAAGGGAGAAAGAGAGGGAGAGAAACGTCATTTATCAGTTGCCTCTCACACACCCCCCAGCTGGGGACCTAGCCTGCAACCCGGGCATGTGCCCTGACCAGGAATCAAACCTGAAACCTTCCAGTTTGCAGGCTGGCATTCTATGCCCTAAGCCACACCAGCCAGGGCCATCTTTAGGGTTTTATATCCTGGTAGCCAAGATAGTTTTTGGAGAGACGGTTGTTACAAATGGGCCTAGAGAGAGGTTGAGATCCCAATTCATCTTCAGGTGGGCAGAGGCTTGGTCGACCTGGGTTGCCCGGTTCGCCCCAGACTGGGTAGGCATGAAAAGCAGAGGAGCGTGCGGTAGTCAGGAGAAAGCACGCCCAGGAAAAGCCGGCTCGGTCTGCCGCGCTCTGTGCCGCAAGGCCAGCGGGGGAACGTCCGTCCTTATGACTTGTTACTGATTGTAATAAGTTTCTTTTGAAGTGGTGCTTGAAGTTTTTCTCTTTGGCAGATCTGTGCTTTTCTTTTTGTGTTAGGACAGACACGGCGATAGGTGCCACAATTTTATCAGTCCGGGGACAGACACTGCTCCTGATATGTGTTATAGGTGAAGCTGTGTCCCCGCAAAAAGTTATGGTAAAGTCCTAACACCCAGTAGCTCAGAATGTGACCGTATTTGGAAATAAGGTCTTTGCAGATGTAATCAGTTTAAGCTGGGGTCATTACAGCGGGACCTAATCCAATAGGACTGGTGTCCTTATAAAAAGAGGGAATTTGGGCAGAGTCACAGACAAGTAGAGGGGAAGGGCAGTGTGAAAGGCACAGGGAGAAAGCCCTGTGGAGACTGGAGTGATGTAGCCACAGGCCCAGGAACCTTGGGCCACCAGCAGTGGGAAGAGGTGGGAAGGGCCCTTCTGCCCCCACAGGTTTCAGAAGTTTCAGGTGCTGACCCCGTGGTTTAGGATTTCCAGCCTCCGGAATGGTGAGACCGCCCATCTCTGTTGTTCTAACACACCTAGTTTGTGGTGCTCTGTTACAGCAACCCCCAACCAACGCAGCGTTTTAGCAGAAATTGAATTCACACGGGTGGGTAGAAATTTAAGGAGTCCGCAAATGGACTAGATTGAGCCTTTGATCATGGTTATCAAAACCCTACCACACTCCCCTGCCCAGGGCGTGCTCCAGGTTGTGCGGCTGCAGGCCCGACGCTGTTATCAGGAAGCAACCACTGCCGCTGCGTGTCCAGGGGCTAGTGGCTGGACCCGCCACGAGTCTGGCTGTCCCTCCCAGCCCCACGCCCCCAGCACCCAGGAAGCTGAGAACAGATAACCACGTGGCTGCCACAAAGGCCTGTGTCTCCATGACTTTGCTGGTCCACAGACAAGAGCCTAAGAAAGAGACCCCTGGCTCCCCATGAGCAAACCTAACTGGTGGGACCCACTTTGCATCTAGACCTATGGCAGCCTGGAAAAGGGAGTGTTTAGCTTTCTTGTCTCAGCAGTAAGAGCAAGCAGGTCAGAGGCAAAGAGGAGGGTAGGTTCAGTGAGTAATTCACTGCATCCACCGCGAGTGGAATTGCCGGATTGCAAACAGGCCAGGGGCCCAGGTAAGTTTGAATTTCAGATACAGATATGTTCGTAGTATAAGTATGGCCCAACTATCTCATGGGACACAGTTATACTAAAAGATTATCGTTTATCTGAGATTTAAATTTAACGGGGCATCCTGTATTTTAACTTACTAAATCTGGCAACTCTTCTCACAACACCATACATACTGTAGCTAATTTCCGTGTCTTTCTTGTTGAGATCATGGGAGAGGATAGGAGGGAGTGAACCCTCAACTCCATGACCATGGAATCATCCTCTGACCCTGTCCATGTACCATGTCTGATACAAACAGCATGAAAGGCTCAGTAACAGGCGCTCCCCACCGTAAAATAAGGGCCAAAGTCAAGTTTGGGAAGATGGAGCAAAATCAGACATTGGGTTAAGGAGGGCGGCGTAGTCCCAGGATGTCTGAACGAATTTTACCTGGCACTCTGTATCACTCAGGGGGACTTTCTCTCTGTAAAGCGCTCATTCACAGAGATCTGAGCCACAGGCCTTCCTGTCAGGGTGGCTTATGTGCAACTCAGGAGACGAAAAATAAAAAATTGGGGAAGTGAGCATACGATGCTCACCTGCAAAAACCAGTGCACAGGGTTGTGAGTAGGAAGCTTGCGGGAGGCGGGGACAGCGTGGGGTAGGCCGGGCTTTGCATGGCAGGTGAGGGAAAGGACGGGGGAGGGCTGAGCAGAGCCAGGCCTGAAGGCCAGATGGCAGGGATTGGCAGGCGGTAACAGCGGCCGACATGGACAAGGCCCTTATCATGGGCAGACTCTCTTCTAAGACCTGTGCACAGCTCAGCGACCTCATCGGCCCTGTGAAGGACGTTCGCCGCTACCCTCGTAAGGAGGCGAACCCAGGCAGAGGGAGATGCGTTGCTCAGGGCTACCCAGCTTAGAAGTGGAAACAACACCAGAAATGCAGGCTCTGCTCAGATTGAGGAGAGCCTTGCAAATCCAGGCTGGAGACTGAAACTGACGGCACAAACATGGCTTGGGCGTCAACCACATGCAGGGCACTGGCGACTCAGAGGCAAGTGAGCCACTGTTTCAGACAGGCTGGCAGGATGCGGCCAGAACCCAGAAGAGGACCTTTGGTCCAGAAATTTTACCTGGAAAACCTTCATCCTCATTATTAAAGGCTTTCCAGTTCTGATTACCAGGGGATTGTTTAGCTATAAAAATTTCATTGCAATGTGGCTTATAATTGCAGGCTTTGGAAACTAGAGAAATGTCCAATCATAAGTAATTTAGTTAAATAAATGATAGTTCAGCCATACATTTAAGCCATGTGGTAGAATATAGAAAAATATTTATTGATATGGAAACATGCCAAGGACCTGTTATTGAGTTTAAAAATGCAGATTACAAAATAGTATATACTATATGGTCCTGTGTGTGTGCATATTTTAATCTGAAAAAATACAGCAAAGTGTTAATAGTGGTTATTTTAACCTTGGGTAATACTACTATAGGAAATTTTTCTTTTTTTCTTCAATTCTATAAACATTGAGTGCCTGCCAGGTGACAGCCGCTGTGCTGGGTGTCACACACGATGATAAATAAAAGCATTTACTCCCTGCCTTGTGGATGAATGCAAGGGCAATTAAGTAATTATATAGTTAAAATTAGAATGTGCAGTGGAAGAATGAAGAACATTTTGTGATGATGGAGGAGATCCAGTTGAGGACACCTGAGGATCTGATGCGCAGGGAAGACCTCTGACATTCAGTGGAGACCCGAGGCTGAAAAGGAGACAACCTCGGGAAGGGCTGGGGGGCTGGCGGTGGGGGTGGGGGAAGTGCCCAGCTGAGGAACAGCATATGCAAAGGCCCCGAGCTGCAGCGCGCTCTCAGGGAACTGGAAGGTCAGTGTGGGCAGAGCACAGGAATTTATGTTTTCAGAACTCAGCATTATAGATGGTGGAGAACCCCCTGTTCAAGGGATGGCTGTTCTTTCTGTGTCAAGTCCTTTCTAAAGCAGCACCCTCCCAATACACACACACACCCTCAACTATCAGAACTAAAGTTCTGTGCCAATTCTAGGCTCCAAGCAGGCTGGCTACTCCCTGGGATAATTCTGGTAACAGCCAGCATTTACCAAAATGCCTTAAAATGTTTTGTGTGTGGCAGTAGTGTGTGTGTGTGTGTGTGTGTGTTTCGTTTGTTTGTTTGTTTAAACCAAGTCACTGCCTCCCACTTCCTGGGAGAGGCTCACTTTCATATCAGATTATAAGAAAATCTGGTTTATGAAGTGAAATAATAATTGTTAAGGGACATGTGAGTCACTTTTTTTTTTTTGAAACACCTGTAATTTGGGGAGTTTCTGTACAATCAAATTATTTACTAAAGGTTAGAAAAAGAGGAACATTTTTCTTCACCAAAATAACAGCAACTCTCTATTTGGTAAGAAAAAAAATCTTACCAAATAATTCAAGTAGACTGGACCATTTTCTTTGGCCTAATTGCCAGTTTCCTTCATTCTGACAGCATGATTATGGTCCGAACACGTTCTGGGGTTGGGGGGAGAATAAAGCAGGATCCCCTTTCCAAACCCCTACGTTTCAAGCCCCTCTACATAAACCGTCACCTTAGGCGAGAGTCCACATAGAATTTCCAAGTATAGTGTAAGGTCACAGACTTAATCAAGAAAAATGTAAGACGCTTTGGGGCCAAAGCTCAGCTCTAGCTAAAAGTCTCTGTTTCCCAATCATGCAGCCTGCTAGTGCATTTGCCTACCACCTTCTTGCTTCTGTACCAGGGGCCAGAGAAGCAGGAGGCCAGAGCCCTGGTGTTGCAGCCGGAGTGGGGAGAATGGAATTTCCATGGGAGGAGCTAATACCAATGCAGGTAGCGGGGATGGCGCTGTAAGCAGTTGCGAGACCTGCTGTGATGCTAAGCCACCTCACCTCCCTCACCATCACAGCAGACCCCGGAGGCAGGCACATTTCGTGTCCACGACTACTAGATGAGCAAACTGTGGCTCCCGGAGACAGGCTGAAGTGGACTCAGACCCACAGTCTGTACTTTGTCTCTGATTAGCTGGTTAACTATTAATCAGAAAAATAAGACCAGAGCTTGTGGAAGCACCTGGGAGATGAGAACTAGGTAGGTGAATCTGATTTGAAGCTGGACTTTTAGAAAGGGGACGACCTACAGGGTGCAACTCCAAGGTGCTCAGGTGTCACCAGGAGAGACATGGAAATGCACAGGTCCCGTCCAGTCCGTGGGTCTGGGGTGGGCAGCTGCATTCCGCTGGCTCCCAGGTGAGACACAAGGGACTGGAGGAGGGAGGGGCAAGCTTCTGGAAGAGCTGGGTCTCATGATTTGGGGACAGGAAAGGACAGCACAAGCTATGTTTTTGCTTTTGGAGTCACAGGCTCTCCCTGGAGGAAGGCACAGGTGATTTTGCAAACAATGTCAGAGGTCCACATCCCAGAAGCCACCATGCCAGGTGAAGAGCACCTGATTGTTAAAATGAGAGCAGAAAACCAGGCCCTCCCGGAAGAGGTACAGATGCCAGTGATCACCAGCCCAGCTCCCTCTCACCGGTGCCTGGTACTGGGACTTGAGCCCAGGCTTATCTGAGCCCCAAGCCTGTGTTTTGCTTTGTTATTCTCATCGGATAAAAGGTCAGAAGATTAAAAGCCATATCCCCTCCCACCACCGCCACACCCAGCAGGTTACATCTCCCCATCCTTTCCGACTGGAAGGAGCCTTTCCAGTTCTGGAAGTGGGTCCTGGCTACCTCTGCTGTGAGCCCCTATAGCAGCTCGGAGGGGAGAGGCAGCTAGCTGCATCACTGGGGCCAAGTTCAAGTGACCTTGCGGCCAGCCCAGGGTCCGGCTCCCGCGTACTCTCACCTATTCGCCCAGCAGCCGCCCTGCCACTCTGAGGTTACCTGGTCAAGACAGCCTCTAAGCCCACAGCTAGGTCCTAGCATGACTCTACCCCGTCAGCCCCAGGACTGTTCATGGTAGCGACAAAAGACCAACCAGGTCAGTCTCAGACCCCACCTCATGAAAACCCAGCACACGAGAAGTCCAACTGCCTTCACAGACTTGCCTTGGTTTTTAAAAACGGTTCATCATAGGATTCCTTTAAATAGACCTGCTCCCCCAGATTTGAAATACAGCCCAGCACAAGTGTCCCAGCACACAGGAGGGTGCACGTCTTTTTTTGACCTCACTTCCCACCCACTTCCACGGCTCTGTGTATCAGTGTCCACTGAACAGCACAGAAACGCCCTTGTGCTCCCTCCCTGAACCACCTGCCACGTTCCCAGCCCAGGCCCTCACTGAAGCCATCAGTTGGTCTACTCGGCCTTTGGGAGGGTGGCTGGTTGGTACTGAGCTCAAGGCTCATTGCCCACCCTGGACATCCCAGATTTACAAACCACCTCCTGAGGCTCTTGGCCTCTGAGGCACCTACTGAAATCCCAGCGCTCCTGAGGGGACCCCGTGTCCGCCCCTCATCACCTGGACTTACCTGGCCTAATGGGAGATGCCTGCCTGGGAGGAAGGGGCCGACCGGAGGAAGCACCAGAAGGCGTCAGAGGAAATGCTGCCTACAGCCCGAGCCACAACAGGAATCCTCGGCCAGCACCCAGGTGAAGAAAGTGCTTCAAAGCCCCAGGGCAGGCCTGGATTGGAGAACAGCTCAGGGACCATTAAGGTATGGGCTCGACCAGGTGGGAAATTAAGCACAGATGTTCACACACACAGACGCCTTTGCCCTGCCTGCCCCCACCCCCGGGAATTCCAAGACGAGGCCAGTGTTTTGAAAAATATAAAATTTTAATAAAGGCTACATCTCTTAATTACAATAATTATTGTACCAAGTAATTTTCCTTAAATGAACTCTTTATAATGCATAATTTACAGTATAAGTAGAACAAAATGCCATGGCAAAAGTCATTGAGTACAAGACTTGTAATAAAAAGGCATAAAATATATTTATACATAAACCCCTTTCAAAAAACAAGGGAAAGCTTGAGCCCTCAATATAGGGCGACACACGGATGGGGACACCGTGCAGGTACAGGTACTGTACTGATTTAAGTCAAGCACTAGAGATAGTGGATTAATACTCTTTTGCCGTACAATATATACAGACATATAGTACAAGTGACAAGGGCAAACAGAAAGTACAGATTAACTTAATACAAAAACCCGAACGTCAAATGAAGGTGTCTGGAGGAGAAAGGGTGCTGCTGGGTCTTCCCACAACTGTTCCCTTCCGTGCAGAGCAGGGGGGCACAATTTCCAGTATGGCTGTGGCCCCCAGAGTAATTAAAAAAAAAAAAAGACTCCAAGGAATTGTTATTTCAATAAAAGCACAAGTTGAACCACAACGTTGTTGCAGGCCTCAGCCTCAGTCATTGGGCGCTGGGCCTCAGTGGAGCCCAGGATGAATCTGGGGTCCCCAGGAGGCTCCCCCTGACTCAGCAATGATCAGCCCATCCGATAAGATGACCCCAAAACGCTGATAATGTTGCAACATAAGTCAAACCTCAAGACCTTTGACAAAATACAGCAGCGTAGAAAATAAATGCACCGATTTCTGCGTTGTCAATGGTAGGGCACCGTTTAAACACAAAGGGAAGAAAGAAAAAAGTCTATCTTCACTTGGAGAAAATGCAGGGCAGAGCACAATTCCTCTTTTAATGAAGAAACCATTAATGCGCTCCGAGCTCAGCTCCTAAGTTTCGACAGAACAATGACAGCGTCCCGCCTCCCCTCCCGCGGTTAAAGCAGCATATCCGTACACTGGGGGCAGGGTAAGCAGGTGCTCAATAAATATCAGTGAGGGTCCCTGTTCACGTAAGCTATACACAGTCTCTCTTAGTTTATGGATTTCAGATCCCTAGGAAGTCATATATTATGTATGGCGGTCTCTCAGATACAGTCAGCATCTTCAACAGCCAAGAGTGGTCATATTTTTAATAAATAGTTCAGGCTTTTCTTATCTCAGTACCCAGCTTGTGAATAATGAAAACCAACCTCCCCCCCCAAAACCCTCCCAAAGGCCCAGTGGCCAATTCTTCCCTAGACTTTGTCTTCATTGGTTTTATTTTTTTCCTTCAACGTGTTGCGTGGCGGTCGCTCTCGTCCCAGACCGTTCGTGCGGGCTCCGGCCCCACTGCTGGCCACCGCCAGGCCCACGAGGCTCAGTCGATCCTCTCCACCTTCCCCAGAACCCTGCCTTCGTACGTGGGGAGCACAGCCTCATCGTCCCAGATCTCCTCAAACACCGCTCCACAGGCGAACTCGTCGCTTGCTTTTTTGAAGTAATACCTTAAAAGGAAAACCCCAAAATCATCTTGATAAAACTGCATTTTCTTCTGTAAAAGAAATGTATGTCAACACTGAGGACCGGTACCTCGAGGATGCTCCTACAGCAGGTGTGCAGGTAAGCCCTGGCCCTTCTGGCTGAGATGACCCCCTGGCGCCCGGGGCTGGCCCAAGGGCAAGAATGGGCAGCCCTGTCGCTCGGGAGGAAAGGCGGGCACCCAGCGAGCAGCGGCCCGGGGCTGCTGCCCTCACCAACACGCACTCGGTGAAAGGTGCGCTCTGTGGAGCACAGCTGTTTTTTTCTCCCCCTTTTTACTGGGGGCGGGGACGGGCAGGACAAGGCAGGCCTGGCGTTTATCTGCCACTGCAGCCAAGGGAGGGGTGTCCTTCAGAGACCCCAGACTGAGCCACCCTGAACCTGCGGAAGTCTGTGGAAGGCAGACTCCAGCCTGTTTGGAGGTTGACATCTCTCGATCTTCCCACCCTCCAGCACCCAGATGCCAACTCCTCGGCTGGTCTCAGGTACAGCCTCGGCGGCGCGAGACAGCAACCACCCCTCCCTCCTCTCCCCAACCCCTCCCGGGTCAAACGTGGAGGCCCTTCTATCATGCCCGTTGATTAAAGGTTCCTTTTATCCCACCCCAGCCTTCTTTCTTCTAAGGCTGTTTAACTGTATGGACTCAAGCGAGCAGCACCCTCTCTCAGGTCGGTCTCTCTCAGGAAATGTCTGTCCTCCCAGGCCCCTTCCCAGGAAAAGAAGTGAAGGCCTCTTCCTTCTCCATCCCCAGCAAGGGACAACCCACGACTGGATTAAGCTCATCCCGGCAAGCTGTCATCTCCAACCAGTAAAGGCCAGTCACAGAGGGAGTCACAGTCCCCTGGGGGGAGGGGGACAGCCTCTCTAAAACTTTTAATTGTGTCTCTGGGTTATGGCGGTATTTTGTTTTTGTCTTTTCTCTTAAAATTAATTCCCCTTGGTTAGAGCTAAGCTTTTTTTCTTCTTTAATGAAGGCAAGCCAAATACTTTCATAGGAGATAAGGCTAAATAAAGTGAAACAGCTGGGTTTAGTCAAGGTTCTTTGTTTTTAGCATTCCCAGCAGAGCTAAAGCATGGCTCCAATGGGTCAGCGGTGGAATGGCTTCCTATGGAGGGGTCGGATATGGGCAGGGCTGGGGTGCCGAGAGGAGATGGGCGAGACAGTGGGGAGGGGCACCAGGCGTGGGAGACCCTGGGTAGCGGGAAGTTACTTTCCCAAATAAGAGGCTCCAATTCTAACACCACTATCTGCCCCCAGTGCCAACCCCTCTCAGGTTCACCAAACTGGGCTTTCTCAGCAAACAGGCAATGACCTTCCGCATAATTGCACCCTCTTCCAGAGAGGAGAGAGGCCATGTTCCCTTGGCCCCACCCCCAAGACTTCAAAAGTGCTTGCTGCCCTCTTTCCCTCCAAGACATGGGCTTTTCCACTGGAATGGGCTTTATGTGGCAAACTCTGCTTTCTTCTGACATCTGGCACCAATAGCGTCTGGCACGTCTGGAGGGGCTGTTCTCTTTTTGAATCTCTGCCATGGTGAGATTACTCAATGCAGCTCGGGTCCCCCAGTCCACAGACCCATGCTCATCGGGCCTTATCCTGTGGGAGGTGTGGGGTGCAAACTGAATGCTGGAGCATCACCCCTGCTGGGGGAGCGGGGGGCGGTGAAGCATGGCACCCTGGGCCCCCACAGCCCTGGAGGATGGGGAGTCGGCACTGGCCAGGAGAGCTCGTTGAGAGAGATAAGGAGCTGGGAAGGGCCTGCCCACAGCCTGATCCAATCAGTAAAGAATCCCAGCGTCGACCATTTGTGCAAGTCTTTGCGCATTAAAGGGGAGGCCGGGGCTTCAAAGCCAGGCTTATTAAGCGTGCCTTAGGGAAAAAAATCAGAGCCAGATGTGGCCGGAGAGGCGGGCAGGGAGCCCCCACTGCAGCCTCTCTGCTCCACGCTCCAAGGCCCTTCTTCCCTGAAGGTCACCTGCAGCTCCCCTCGAAGTCCAGCCGAGACAAAGCTGAGATAAAGCTGAGATCAAAATGAACCCCTAAAGGGGCACACTTGTGTAATTAGTTTCACCTTGTGTCTGTTCAAGATTAAAAAAAAAGCAGCAGCAGCCAGCCTGCTCCCCAACTCCTGGCACATTTTCAGAATCGTCCCAGCCCAGGTGTAGGAGAAAGATCGAAGCCCAGTGCCACACCCTGCTTTTAGACACCTACAGGGTCCCGGCCTGAACCCTGTCCCCTTCCCTGAAAAAGGAGTCACTTGGGGCCCCTGCCCAAATCAGCTCCCAGGTGGAGGTGGCTAGTCAGAAAGGGACAGGTCTTGGGGCCCGGGACTTGGGACTCGCCTGGGTCCAGAAGCCCGTGACCACCTGGCAGGTCCCTAAGTGCTCTCAGGGTTCTCCACTCCCATCCCCCGCTCGAGGCAGGAATGGGTGGACGCCTTCTGGACACACACTGTTGCTTCTTAAACTGCGTGCCTAGGTCCACACTTGCCTGTCCCTTGTCCCAGCCCTGCACACGGCACCTGAGATACAGTTGGAGCAGAGCCCACACACTCCCTTGGGATGAAAGCCATCAAGCACAGGCAGGTGGGACTCTGGATGAACCAAGGTGGAGTCACCACCTGCCCCCAGTTGAGAGGAACATGAACAAGAAGTGGGGCCCGCGGCTCTAATCCCATCCAGGTCCATAGAAGGCCTGCTGGGCATAGCCACTGTGCAGACGAGGAAGCCCAGAGGGTGGGCAACCTCCCTCCCCAAGGCCCTTGTCCACCGGTGCCCACCCACAGGTGCTGCCCCCCTCTTTGTTGTGGATGAAAGAGCACCCTGCTCCACAGGACACTGTGGGGCCGAGGGAGCCGGCTCTCTGGGCAGCTGAGCTGAGCGAGGAGAATGCTGTGTCCGTTTCCAGGCAGTGGTCTCTGCCCTTCCCTGGGCCTCCAGCATGGACACTCCCTCTGACACCCAAGCCACGACAGGGGTCTTCCAGGCTCTTAATTGGTCTGCTCACCTGTGTGTCTGTCTGGTTGTCTCTATCTCCCTCCCACCTCTCTCCCTTTCAGACAGAGCCCCACACATGGCCCAAGCCCAGCTATCTTCGTGACAAAGCCAACTGCCACCTTCCTCCTGAGCATCCTGTTCACCTGGTCTGCAGAGCCCTCCCAGTTGCTGCTGCTGCTACGTTATTTCTGTGAATGGCGAGGGGACAGGCACTCCCACGGCCTCCCGGGCACTTCCTAAGCCCTTCTGGGCCCTCCCAGGTCTGGCCAGGCCGGGGAAGCGACTCTGGTTCTCGGTTCTGAGCAAACAAACAAACTCTAGAGCAGAAAGAAGCCACAGGACTCTTACCTATAATTTCCCTTTTTGCTGAGCTGCTCTTTAAAGTGGCCCAGGGTCAAGCTCTGAGCCTTCAACATCCTCCTGTACGGAATTTCTTCTCCACAGAAAAAGTAAGTGACGACCAACTCGCTGGCCTGGAGCGCGTGGACCCCTACTGGTTTCTTTGGCTCTTTGTGACTGAAAATAAGATGCAACACAAGCTCAGCATTCAAAGGCAGTGAGCACACACACACAAACACACACGCGCGCTCTTCGAACAGTGTCTGCAGCTACAGGCTGGCAGCTCAAAAGAGGGTCTGGGCGAGGCCGCCATATCACAGGGGCAGCCACCTCGGGTGAACACAGTCCCATCCCAGGTCACCCGTGTGGGGCACACAGGAAGAGACAATTCCTTTGTTTGTACAAACTGCTACTGTTTCTCTTGCTCCCACCTAATGGGGGGAAACAGAGTGGTCTCTTTCCGGTTGGCACATGTGGAGTGCTTGCCATGAAGATGAGAGAGGTGAAACTATCACAGAACTATGCGGACACTTGCCGGCAGGGGATGCTGTAGAGACAAACTCAGAGCACCCCCTGGGACAGCATGAACCCAGAACACTAGAGCCCCCTGTCATTTCAACTTCCCCATTTATTCCAAGGTTTTGTAGAGTGGCTTAAAAAAAACAAACACAAAAACAAAAAAAAAACAAAAAAACCCCCAAGATTCAGGCCAGAACAACTGGCAGACTTAAGGTCAACTAATTAAAACAAAAGGGCCCAGGGTGGTGGCTTATTCAGGGCTGCAAACATTGCTCATTGCTCAAGATAAAGAAACTAAGGGGAAAAAAAACTTTTAATTATTTAGACCATCTTAGATCTCTTCAGCAGATTTCTTTTAAAATGTGCCATCCTGTAATTAAACGAAGCCAGGGTTCTCTGTCCACTTTGTAAGAGTGTAAATTTACGAAAGGAATCAAGGCACCACTAGGGAAGATGCTGTTTTCCACAAGCATCACAACAAAGACTGTCTCCCTCCACCTCTGCACTGGTGCAGAGCCGCCTCCCTGCTCTGTGTGCCAGAGAGGTTTCCAGCTCGCCAACAGGCAAGCTGAATGGGGGCGACTTTTGCATCCGGCTTTGGGGGGTCCCTTGATCCATCTGCTCACGGCTTCACATCTCAGCTTTTGACGAGTGTGTGCCCAGGAACCCTGAGCTGTCCGTCACTTCAGGATGAAACACTTGTGGACAAATCACAATGTGTTGCTCAGCACAGGCAGGGTTTTCAAGGCCCTAATTTATGGCAACATCTGTGTGTTACTAGTCACTAACACGCTAAAAATTGAGGTGATTTTATATATTAACAAGCATTTTCAAAAATCGCCACTCCCAATGGTGAACACCCTGGAATGTAAACCCCGGGTGGATCTCAGCAATGCCAGACAGAGACACTCACTCTTCTGCAGCCAGGCTTGGGGTGGAGAAGGGTGTGGCTCCTGTCTGACCAGTGGCCAAGTGGTTCCTGTCCCTCTGCTGACTGGCCATGCAGCACCTGGGGACACAGCCGGAGAAATGAGTTTAGAGGTAAGCCTGCTTAAGCCTGCTGTCCCCAGGGCACGCGGGGGGCAGGCAGAAAATGACCCTTTGTGGCCTCCTCAACAGATACAGACCCAACTTCCATCCAGAGGGAGACCCAACCAAGGCCTGTCCTAACAGTGGCTCTCTGAGGCCTGGCACACATCTTGGGCCATCTGAAGCCCCCATGAGAACCCAGGACTGGACTCGGCCAGCCCAGGCAAAGGGCTGAAGGCCCTTGACTCCCCATCAGTCAGCCACAGCTTCTTATTCTCTCATCTAACAAGACTGAAATGACACGGACACTTGTCGGGAATAAGACTTGTAAGGAATTACTGAATGGGTCACCCAACACATCTTGGTTAGCTCTTCAGGATGAATGGGAACCGAAGGGAACCATTTCTAGAGGTTGGAAAGGACAATGCTTTGTGGCCAGAAGCCATTCCTCCTCCCTAGGGAAAGACAGAGACCCAGCAGAAAAGGCCCTTCGCTTAGCAGCAGGCCAGGCCTCCACGCCCACACCCAATGCCAGCCTTTCACCTCTGAGGCTGCCTCCACTCACCGCTGCTTTGGGGGTTTTGACACCTCTGCCAGCCTGCGGCAGGCCTCCTCCAGCTGTGCCAGGGTGTTGGGTGGGGTCAGGGGAGGCATCGCAGGGTCCTGGGTGAACGGGTGGGTGCGGGTGGCAGCTCGGGGGTGCCCACTGCTGCCCCCCCACAAGTGGTGCCGGCCAGCTCGCTCAGCTGGGGACACACGGGCAGACTCCAAGGGGTAGGACTTTTTTGTGCTTTGGGCACTGAACAAGGAATGAGGAGAGAGAAAGCAGAAGGAAAGAAACTGGGTTAGAAAAACTGGAAAATGTGACTTCAAGAGAAACTTCTCTATTCTGCCTTCAGGGAGAGAAGAAAAAAATAACTACCATAACACGAACAGGGGGCGTTGCCAAAACACGGCATTTTTGCGGTCTGCTCAGTCCAACGTTTAATATTAAGATGGCAGGAGCAAACAGTCACATTTGTTTCCGGCCGACTACAAAAATAGCCCACCCCACAACAGCTCCGGCGACTGCCCCGACCCTCCTGGGGGTGGTGCTGGCGGTGGCGGTGTTTACCTATGGGGCTTGGGCTTGCTCGGCCGCTCGGTCTCCAGCACCCACTGCCAGACATCCTGCGACCTGTCTCCTTCCTCCCCCGGCAGCTGCAGCGCCCCCGCGCCGTCCCTGGCAGCCAGGCTGGGCTCAGTGGCTCTGCCATTGCGCTTGGGCAGGGTGCCGCCTCTGCTGCCGCTGTGGGGAACCAAGAACCACAACCCCTTACCTCTCTGGGACTCCCCCATCGGGCAGATGGGTATGTGGTAGGGTGACATGCACCTGCTCCCCCTGCCACCCCCCCTCCCCGAAACGAAATGCCAGGGGCCTCTGACCCCACCTCACACCTGCCCAGGGCTTTGGTCAGGAGAGAAGCCCCACTGGGACAGACCAACCCGCCTGCCACTTACCTGAACTGCTCCGCCGGTCCAGGCTCCAGGGCCTTGGGGTGGCTTTTACACTTGGAGTAGCAGTAATACTCAGGGCCCCCGGGGCAGAAGCAGCGCACCCTCTGTGCGGCCTCCGCCTCGATCTCCTCCTTGGTCTTGGGTACGGCATGGTGGTGGATGTAGTGGTGGTGGACATGCTTCGTCGTCTGCTTGGTCACGAAGCCCTTGGCCCCGAGGAGGGGACAGCCAGCTGGCGAGGCGGCGGTGGGGGGCAGCTTGCCCCCAGAGGGGAGGAGGGGGTGGTAGAGCTGGGGATGGGCGTGGTGGTGGTGGTGGTCTGGGGAGTGGGAGCGGGGGCTGTAGCGGCCCACACCGGGAGACTGGCAGCCAGGAGTCTTAAGGACCCTGGACAGGTGGTCATCCAGAATCGTCTGCGGGTCCTCCTCATAGCTGCTGGAGGGCAGGAGGCAAAGGGGGTGCTGGGTGGGCGCTCCGTCCCGGGAGCCCAGCGCGAGCTCGGAGCCCTCCTTCTCTTCATCCTGGAAGGGGCAGCAGGCAGCGGGGGGAGCAGTGAGTAGCAGAGACCCTGGCACACGTGGGCGGGGAGTGGGGGTAGGGGACGCAGGCCCGGCGGGGCGGGGCCAGGCCAACACTACCTCTCGGATCTGCTGCAGCCGCAGCTCCAGGCTGTGCCGACTCTCCAGCTCCAGCTGCAGCTTCTCCAGCCTGGAGATCAGCTCGGCGGCGAAGGCGGCAGGGTCCACGGGGGTCATCTCCTTGGGCAGGCGGTGGGTTCTCTGCAGGGTGTGGGGAGGAAAGGGATGGGCGTGCTTAGCCGGCCGGGTGCGCGGTGGCCAGCGTGGCTGCACCGGAGCTCCCTGGGCCAGCGAGGCGCTCGGCGGCTCCAGGTTTGGGCAGAGCACGGCCCGGGCTGCCGGGGAGCTTTATGCGCCGGCGCTGCGGCCTCATGGAGCGCCATGGTCCCCACCAGCGTTTGCCTTGGGCAGGAGCAGTTGGTCGCACTCCGAGAGGCCCCGCTTGTTCTCTCTGTAGTACAACCAGCCCATCAGTAGTTACTCTGAAGTAGAAAATCTTCAAAGACTGTTGTCAAACATCAAAAAAAAAAAAAAAAAAAAAAAGGCAGCCTCTCCGGTGGGGAGGGGAGAGACCAACTCAAGGAATAAAAAGTAGAGTCTAAACAGAAAGGGAGTTGAAAATTTAAAAAAATAAGATTGGAAGGGAGGTGGGGGGGTGGAAAAGGGAGGGGAAAAAAGGGAGTCACACGGCCAGATCAGAAGAAGCGGTACTTTATTTCCTGGCCGCACACTGCGCACCTTTGAGGTGGTGTTGTCTCAACACTGTCCTAGATCTGCCTGCTTTCCCCCCACCCCTCCTCCCCGTCTCTTTGTACAGAAAATGAAGAAAGCTGCTGCGGGCTAGTAGCAGAACACTGCTGAGTCTGCCCGCCTGAAGCTGCTCTATCAAGGGAAAAGGGAACATCTCCAAATCAAGTGCGGAATATAAAAAGGCACGGAGATCGCCTGCCAAAAGCAGCAAACAGCGAGAACCCCCACAGCCCGATGGCTTTCTGTCCTCCTGCCATCTCTGCCACCCCTCCTCCCCGGTGGTTCTGCCTCTCCTCATTTCTCTCTTGCTCTGTCCTTTCCTTTGGGGTGCAGTGGGGGCAGCAGAAAGCCAGCCTGGGCAGGCCAGCATTTCCCCCAGCAGATGGGCGGGGCTTGAGGCAGCGTCTCCGTGGCTGCAGAACTAGTGAGGGCACAGACAGGCCCCACTACCACCCTGCAGGAGATGGCCCTTCTCACACAGGCTGACTCCATGCAGCCCCGACCCCCGTCAAGGGGCTACCTCATGGAGAAAGCCGATTTGCACACCCCTGGACCAAATCACCTAATTTACAGGCCTGGGTGTTAGATGTGTTCTTTATTAATACAAATACACCCCTGCCCCATCAAAAAAAATTTTATATCATCGATACTGCTGTATTTGGGGGGTACTGTTACTGAAGACGGGGATGCTGTAGGTCCCCAGAAAAGCAACCTTAATATGCTAATTTCAGGACAAAGTGAAGTCTGCTGGAGACTCTGCCAGGAGGTTTCACAGAGGAGCTGCTCCAGCAACAACCCGTGCACTGACGCCGCACGGGATTCGCAATTCCAAGTGTTAATTTTCTAAATGCAACATCACCCATGGACCAAATGGATGCAGGGAAGCTGGTGGGAAGGATTCATGAACAGAGATGCCACTCTAACCTGGGCACTCCCTTCCCCTGTCCCGGGAGCAGCGTCCTTGCAACCCAGATCTCGGAGCGCCGGCCAGAAGCACGGCCCCTGAAATGGAGCCGGTGAGGCTCCCTTTGAGAACGGGGCTGGCCACATGCTGGCTGCCCTCCGGGACACGGAACTAGAAGGGGAGGGCCCAGAAAATTCCTTCATGCCATGCTGGCCTCTCATCTCAGGCACAGGGAGAAGCTGCTCATGGGATCCCCACTTCCAAACACTTCATTCATTCAGCATATAGTAGGTGCAGATTCAACGGCAGGTCCTAAGCCATGTTCTGGGGTTGGAAACAGGACGGCCCAGCTGCCCTCCAGGGCTTCACGAGTCAGCAGGAGAAACAGCCAAGTAAACAGATAAATGGATGACTGAAATGACTGAGCCACACAGTCAACACAGGCAGAATCTCCCAGGGATGGAATTTCCCTCCCAGGAGAGGCAGGTTCCTCCAGCCTCTTCATTCATTTGTCCGTTCGTTCGTTCATTCAATCAGCAAGTGTCTATTTAAGTACCCGTTGTGTGCCAGGCACTGTTCTAGTTTCTGTGAATATGGAAGTTCAAAGCATAGACAAAACTCCCAGCCCTGGGGTCGGGGGGCAGGGGGCTCCCACTCTCATGCGAAGCTGATGAAAAGTGTCGAGTATCTGCTATCATGTCCTGGTTTCTGGGAAGGAGCTGCTTTGGTTTCTTTTTCATAGAGAATTTTCTTTTATGAACTGAGAAAATGTGAACATTCAAAAACGTCATGTTGAACTCCCCTCAGCTCAGCGGCTAAGGAACCTAAGGAACCATCATGTAGCACCTCTTGCCTCATCTTCCCTCCCGGCCCTTTCGCTAGCAGGCCCCAGCACTGCCCCTCCTACTGTCTCTACGCACCCCCCTCCTCCTCCCACCCCTTTTCTTCAGGACTCAATGGGGCTGAGAACAGCCGCCTCCCCCTCTAGACTATACTCACCGGGAAATGAGGTAGAGACACTTGGCCATTGGCCTTCACGCTGCGATGCATTTCTCTCTGGAGCTGTTTCTTACTCCCCACGCGGTAAGGAGGGATTCCATCTCTGAGGGAGGGGGAAAGACAGAACCCGCAGGCTCAAGAGGATGCTGTCAGCACTCAAGATGCTCAGAAGCCATGCTCAGATCCTGCCAATGGACAGGGCCACACACCTCCATGGGAGTGCACCCCCGTCCCCGGTGCCATGGCTGTTCCCACCATCCAACTGCCTGCCAAACCTCCTGCCCATCCATCACTCAGCTCTGGAAACGGCTCCCTCCTGCATTGGGATCACTGACTCGGAAAGATCGTGGTAAGCTCATCTCTCAGGCTCTTCCCTGAGCACTGGATTACACTCCAGCCAGCCCAGTCAGAGCGAAGGATCCCATTTCACATGTGGCCCAGGCAGGGGAGTCTGAGACCCCTCTGGTCCTCCCAACAGTGTTGCCACCACAACACACTACCCCGAATCAGGAAAGCAGGTATGCCTTATGGAGCATTCCAGGGCAAATTACAGCAGGCAGAGGCACCAGATCACAGAGGGCCGGGCCGAGCCAGGCATTAGTGAAGCTATGTGGAAGTCTACGGCACTCAACCTCCCAGTCGTTCCCACAGTTCTTCCTCATATAAATCGCCAAAGGGAACCTTTGGGGTCCTTCCTTCCCTTAGCTCCAAACCCTACCACTCCCAACCAACAAAGTCTCAAAAACATGACCAACATGGGCATAAAGACAAAGCCCCTACTGTGTGGCATTCTGTGTAATTCATTCCAGTATTTGAGTTCCTACCATGTGCCAAACCTTGTGCTAGGCACTGGGCAAACAAGTAGTCAAGGAAGGGAGTAAAAATGCCGAGGGTTGCTTTATGAAGCTTGGTTTCTAATGGGGTGGCCTGGGCAATAAGCAAAGATGAAAAAGCAAAATCTACAGCATGTTAGAAGTTGGTAATCAGCGTGATGAAAGCCACTACAGGATATGGGGACAGAGAACCACCGGCGGGGAGGGGGGCTGCAGGCTCACAGTCCTGTGCCCGCCCCCACTTAAGTACTCACTGGCGATGGGACAGGCCAGGTAGCTTTGGGGGGGTGGTCAGTGAAGTCCTTGCAAAGACCTGTAGGAGGACGGGCCTCTGTGTCCATCATTTTTTTTTTTTTTAAAGCAAATAGAAGAGGTAAGAAACACTTGCACTCTGTAATCCAACTAGTCTTCACTAGAAACGTGACCTGGAATTGCTGTGATTTTTTTTTAAAAAAAAAGGTTTATCCTAAAAGCAGTCAAATGGTCAAGGTGGGTCAATTTTCCCATCGCTGTCCCTCCGGGAGGCAACTTGTTTACAAAAGCCTCATGTTCCAACAGTGCCATACTGAACTGTACTTGGGAGGCTGTGAATACTGTCATTAGGTGTGGGACTACTTCACTTTCCCTGGTGTTTTGATCATCAGAGGGTGGAAGGGAGAGAGCACAGCGGGCTCAGCAGTGGACGAACACCAGCGGTGCCTGGGGACATGCAGGAGCAAGCCCGGGGCTGACCTCTGGCTCTTCATTCGCAATGCCCTGGGATTTCAGGGGCTGGAAGCCTTGCTGACCTAGGCTGGAGACCAGGGCCATGCAGGGATGACACCGCTCACTGCAGATCAGTGTCTGTGAGCCAAACCCTGGCTAAGAATCCGCACCTAGAGGATCATTGCACTGAGGGTACAGGGGAGGAGATCAACATCTGCCGCAAGGACTTGATCCGTGTATGAGTTCTTGGGACAAAGGCCAAGGGGCGGAGGCAGCAAGCAGAGCGGGAAGGGGCGGCCTGTGGGCCAGGGCAGGGCAAGTCACCCAGATGGCTCCCAACTCACCGACCCACTGACTCACCGAGGCCTGGGACTGGATGGGACTCCTGAAGGCCAAGGAGGATAAAGGTTCCAAGTCCAGACTCTTACTGACCCACCTGGCGCTTATTTACCAAAATCCGCTGTTTTCACGCTGGGATCATTTGCGAGACATGGCAGAAAACTGGGCTCTCAAGAGCACACCTGACCTGACCAATGAACCAAATTCCAAGCCGGGTGACCGGTTCCAACCCTAGGCTGCCAGCGCCCACCCACCAAGTTCCTGCTGTGGGTCAGACACATCTAACGTAGAATCCAACTTCGTTCTCACAAAAGCCCTAATTCACCATATTTGAGATGACCAGGGTCACATTCAGTAGCGGTTAGATCCAGGGTCCGAATCCAAGCTGCTGCTGGCCTCCAGAACAGGTGTCCTTAACTCAACCGGCTGCACTTCCAGCCCCAACCGGAGAAGCCAAGCTTCCTGCCTGAACGTGGGGGCACCATCTCCTAAGCCCCACAGGATCACCTGATATTCTGAAGGGCCGAATGGGAGATTTGGCGAATACTCTGGGAAGTCCTCCCCCACCACTTCGTATTCAGTTGCTATGGGGGATGCTGGGTGGTTCCTGCGACAGTGACTCTCCCCACCTCTGACCTAAATCCCTGTAGGACAGGGGTGGGGGTCCCACAGCCTGGGTCTTATGCTGGTCTAACCCAACTTCTGCTGCCCCAGGGCTGCAAGACAAGATCCACACCCATCTCCTGAGCAGTGACTCTTCTGCGGACTTGAGAGCGGATGCCTCTGGTCCAGGCCCCTGCCTGACCATCTCGGGGGCCAGGAGTCAAGTACCCCATGGACCCCACTGTGCCACATGTAAGGCTTCAGGAGTCCCAGAGGAGACTCCCAACCACCCCCGTGAGACTCTGTCCTCAAATGTCCTCTAGCAACCTTCCATCTTTTCTTCTTCCTCCCAGCTGGAAATCAGAGAGTGGTAAGGCTTTTATACCTTCTCCTTTTTCCATATAAGGTAGAAAAGGAATTAGGTGACATAGGTGTGTTGGGGGGGTGGGGGAGGAGAAGCAGGTCACTGGCTACTTTGAAGGCCAAAGGAACAAATGATTTTTTTAGGCACCTCCTTAACCAACACGTGCATGCACGCGCGCATGCGCACACACGCGCACCCTCCTCCAACAGCACCCCCCCACCCCCAGCTGCTGAAGGAGCCAGGGCAGGAAAAGAGAGATTTCAACTTGTAGAGGCTCAAAGAGTCTTGACAGGCACCTCAAGGAAATGTGGCTTTAATTCTCCCCCAGCCAAGAATCTTCTTCCAAAACAGCCCCTCATTCCAGAAGGGGGCCTCTCTCCCTTTTATTCGACTCTAGAAGTCTATGACCAGCTTCCCGGCTGCTCAGAACTGAGAGTGCAAGAGCGCCTGCGTTTTGGTCCCTCCTTTCATTATAAACATTTTAGCTAACGAGCCGGCTGCCGGGCCCAGCTGTTTCTGGGGAGCACCGGTTTTGAAGTGCGGACTCCACTTAGCTGTCATTTAAGCCGAGCCAATTAGCTTAGCCTTTTGACTCCACTGTGCCCGGCCTAACCTGAATGTCCTTTTCCGGTGACTTTGAAACCGCGGGCTGATGGGCGCAGGCGTCCACTCGCATTTCCATTTGGCAGCCTCTCAGAGGGCTGCCTCTGATCACAGCCAACATCAAAAGCCTGGTTTGTAAGATAAGGTAATATTTGAAGTTCACGCGGATGCTGTCCCTGGTGTCCAAAGTAAACCCATAAATAAGATAAAAGGAAATAAAAATAAATAAATAAAATGACCCATGCCGCCCTCTGCGTGAGGCGTGAGGGAAGTGTCTTGCACTGATTTCGTGACTCCCAGAGCAGATCGGCCTTCAAGCCAAGCCGCTCCTGGTTCTGCGCAAAACCGACAAGACAGAGAGATGCTCCCGTGCCATCTGTACGTGGCCTTTGCGATGCCTGGCTGCCTCCGACAGAGGCACCACACTTGGGTGGCGAAGAACCTGCTGCCTCTGAGGTTTTCAGCCCCCTGGCTTCCCCCTCCAGAGGCCTGATCCCCGGGAATGGCCCCAAACCCTCCTGTCCCCAGTGTTCCAAAGATTGGGGTTTAGAACTTGGCAGCTAACAATTAAAAAAAAATTAAAAAGTCATTTCTTCCAAAAATGTAGGTTTCAGAGTAACAGGTCCATAAAACAACCTTCTTGGAGGCCTGTGATGAAGACCCAAATCCCAGCCATCTTTAATAGGGCGTTTTACTTAGCCGGGAAACAGAAGTCAGTGGCGGGGCTTGGGGCGGAGGCAATGGCTCCTTTAAAGCCTCTGCCCACCCGTGACCTTGAGGCCCCACTGCACGGCTCCCTGGGATAACCAGGCACAGGCCAGCCCTGCCCAGCTTCTAGCCGGGCCTCTCGCAAAGGCCCCCGGGACTTCACTGGTGCTGTCGCAAACGAGATGATTGCTTCCCCGGGCTTGTGTCTAATGAACTCCAACCTTCTGGAGTCTATTGAAGGCCGCCTGTGACCCCCTCGCCCCCCTCCCCAGCTGCATCCCCTCTTCAACTCCCAGCAGGGCCGCCAGCCCCCTCCCAGCCCCGCTCCCAGCCCGAGCTGGCCATTGTGACCAGGAGAAACAGCCAGGGCCTTTTCATGCTTTGTGGGGCGCTCCTATTCACTTGTTCAAGGAAATTTCAAAGGGCCCTGCTACCCTCTTATCCCCTCTAAGCTTCCCCGGATGAACAATGAGCTGAAAGCGATTCAGTCCGGCTTTTCATCCCCCACACACTTTATTTCTCCCTCGGCACTCTCATCTGCGCCAAGGCCACGATTGGCAGAGCTCTGAAGAGGGGTCTAATCCCAGCCCTGGGAATCCCGGCTGACCCGCCCGACACTGGGCAGATCACATGTACTCAGGGCCAGGCAGCCAAAAGTGCCTCCTCGCATGGCCAGGCTTTCAGGGCATACGGAGTCTGCTGGGCAGGAGGGCAGGGAGGGCACCAGGGGCCCGCAGTGCCTGGCAGCATGAGACCCACAGGAACCTCTAGGCCCAAATGCCCATCCTAAACGATGGGCTCTGGAGACCCGTTTGTCCCCCACTATGGGCAGCACCTGGCAAACATTCCCTGGGCAAGCCATTCCCGAGAGAAGGGGGGACTTGCTCTGACCATACATGCCTTTCCAGCTGATATAAACACGCCCAAGTGGGTCCAGCTGCCACGGCTCCATCTGATAACCTGCCCCGTTGGTTGGGAGAAGGGTCAGTGCCACCCAATGCTGACATCAGGAAATCAGCTCCGATACCACGAGCTCCCAGCTCTCTGAGCCCCCCAGTTCTGTCTTCTGGACCCGGCATCCTGCTGACTCATCACCAGACCAAGGTAGCTCCACCCCAGGAGGAGCCCGAGGCTCTGTCACTTGAGACTGCACGGAATAGGTACAGTGCCCCAAAGAGAAGCCTGCCGAGAGAGGGGTTTGCCCCTTCAGGGGGGTCTGCCTCTGTGTCACAGTGGGCCTCGCTGGCCCCACCTGAACCCCCAACCCCCAGAAGAGCCCGCCTGCATAGGCGGCTCGTCGGTCCCGTGCTTCAAGTCCACATGTTCTTTCACTAAAGGGCGGGAGGGTCAGCGCTTTAGAGCCACCTCTCCGAAAGTGAGGGGATTTTTCTTTGGGAAGGAGATCAAAGAAAAGGGGTAGAGAGGGAGCGTGGTGGGGAGAAGTTAGGACTTTCTTCCTCCTCCCCCTCCCCCAGCCCAATAAAAAGGAAGCAGTGTGGGCGATCACTCATAAAAATAAAAGAAACGCAAAGTGGCTCAAGGGTCTCATTATCGATCGGTCCTAATAACATACCTCTCGCTGGAAATGCGCATGCTCGGGGGAAGAGGGGGCAGCGGCAAAGGGCGGGGGCTGTGTCCGGCCTGCGCCCGAGTTCTGTCTCTGACACAATGGAAGCCCGGGCCGCACGTCCACCTGTAGGTCCCAGGGGACTGCCTACCTTTCCCACTGGGTATTTCGGGGCTCCAGCACAGATGGAGACCACGCCAGCGTTATTTCATCATGAACCCGGGATAACACGTCGATGGGGGTCGAAATGAAATGAGGGCAAGGACCGGGAAGCAAGCCAAAAACAGTCCCTAAGAAAACTAAACAGAAGCCTTCGGTCTTACGTAAGCAAACTACCTTTGACTCAAGAGTCACTCGAGGCCCTCGTTCAAATCCCATTTACCTTCATTTGACACATAATGCCGAGACCCCCACGCAGCCCACAAAATAATAAAAGCTGAAGGAGCAATGCTACCAGTAGCAAGTACCCAGACAACAGTAAACACACCAACCAAACGACAGCAGGTGGAATAATGAGAAAAAAAGAAAAACTATCGTTGAAAACCGCGGTGTCCCAGTACATGTTGGGGCAGACGGCCCTATATAATGACCTTATATTCATTCTATGAGAAAGTACAATGTTGTGCAAAAACAGATCTTGATATTATCTGGATGAAGATATAAATTATGCCTGTCTAATACTACTCAATAAAGACAGAGCAAAAACGTATTAAGAACTATGTCCATCAAAGGATAACTCTTCTCAAGGATGGATACTTAAGGAGCTCAGTCCAACTTGCTCTGGTATAACTCCTCACCCCTCCACGCTGGAGGCATGATGTGTGCCCCCACTCTATTTTCATTCATGCCAATTCGCTATTCTCTTATTAAAGTGGAATGTTTTACACCTCAAGGATTTCTCTCCCTTGACTAACAGGGGAATCTGAGGTAACACAGGAAAAGCCACCAGGATTTTAATCAATAGTGGAGTCCCAGACCAACCTCATCAACTTTCCTTCCAACTGGTTCCATGCCCCAGGCAGCAATAGGACATTGGCCAATAAAAGCCTGGTATTTTCAAACAAACTGGAAGAATGGACGGTCCAGTTCCTATTAGGAAGGCAGAAGGAACAAACTCTGAGTCAGTATGCCAGAACTCACACAGCTCAATGGGTTTGCCTTTCAGAACCGTTCTCTTAGTGGGAGAAAATGCTACTCGAAAACATTTGTGGAAGAGCCTTCAAAGAACATGTCTGGAATGGTGGTTCTCAACTGGGTATTGGATGAAAAGGTCTTGGGGAGCTCTGCCCAAGTCTCCTGAATCAGAATCTCAAAGTATGGCAGGAGACGGGGGCACCCTGCCTGCCACACACCACTGCAGGGGATCACCACTGCAGGACCACAGATGACCTGAAACTCAACACATGGTCCTGCCTGACGGCCTGCTGACCTCATAGACCACCCTGATGATTTGGATTGCTTTTAGAAATCAAAGCCATCCACCTGCAAAAGATCCAAGATCAGACTGGACTCTGGAAGGAACCCTATCAAGAGGGTAGAACCGCCACCTGACACAGAGTGGGCATCCCACCAAGACTTACGCAACCGAACAATGTCCATTCGAACACATTCACAAGGGGACGTTACACACAGTGGCCTTTCAGAGGACTCTGGCTTGCTGACTGCTACCTTCGCTGCCTTCAAAAACAACGAACACCTAAACAAACCCCTCTGAGGCCGCCCTGTCCCCCACCTGCGGGCTCTGCAGACGGGGTACCTGGCTTTCAAGACCAGCCGAGCACTTCTGCCCAGAGGGAGGGCAGGCAAAAGGACAACCAGAAGACGTGTTGTCAAGCTCAAGGAACGTACACACATTCACCTTAGCCGTCTACATTCCTTTAGTTTTCTTCTGTTAAGGTAGCACCCATCTTTCCCTTCAAGGCTCTAAGCTTAATGCTACCCTGCCTACCATGTAACCCTCCTCAGCCGCCAAATATGTGTCTACAGGTGGGATTTGCAAGGCCAGATGAGGATGGCTGGGGACTCTGCCCAACTGGCCCAGTGGGTCACTGTGCCAACCGTGCACATGATGGGGACACCAGAATACTTACACGCTACTGTCCGTCATGGACATGGAGTCATCAGTCAGTGCGTCACTGGATATCTCACTATCGTTGGCACTGGTGGCTGGGGCAAAGACGTAGCCAGAGCCTATGTGGTACGGATTGACAGGATCGCTCCTCTTGAAGGGCCTGGGGGAGAAGCACAGTGGCGGGCATCACTCACGAGCAGCAGATACCCGGGCAGCCAGGTGGCCCCGGGACAACCAAGTACACAATCCCATGATCTGTTCAATGCCAACCTGCTACCCAGGGCCAGATGCTCTCTGGGCATCTGGACGGGCCTGCTGAGCCACTGATTCTCCCTGAGGAGAAAGCAGGCTGGGTTCCTTTGTCCCCAAAGGAAGGTTTCCCAGGGGACAGAGGAGCCAGAGGCAGCCCAGAGAACCCTAAAAAGTTCTAAATACACCCTTACACAGGGAAGGAATGGGACTCTGCTCTTGGAAGGGAGGCTATGGAATAAAATAGGAGAGTAAGTCAGGGGGCATGGAGTGTCTTCCCCATCCCGGCCCCTCTCCCAAGCTGACACCAGAGGAATACAATGTGAGGGCTCTGAGATATCTTAAGCTTCCAAGACAGCTGTTAGTGTAGTTCCAAGACACAAACACCTGGAGGCCTTGCGTAGCCTTCGCATTTCGACCCTGGGCCCAGTGAGCTGGAGAGATGGGGCGGAAAAGTTCAAGACAACGTTTAGGACTTGCACCCCACCTGAGCCGGGCCTCTGTGCGCTCTGCCCCCATCCCGCCCCCAGGCTGGGTGAGGCCCGGGGATTAAGATGAGCAGTACAGCCGTTCCAAAGGAAGGTCCAGGCCCCTCCCCCGGTGGCCGCCCGTTGCTTCGGTGGCCTCTGCCGCCCCATTTTGCCCTCGATCTCCTCCCAGGACAACCTGTGTGCCTGTCCCCTCCTGGGGCCACATTCCTCTTGTGTCACCAGCTAGGGATTTAAGTGGAGGGAGGAGGAGGAAGGGGCCACCATGGTCTTGGGCGGCAGGAAGGGCCTGTGAAGGCTGGAGTTAAGAGTAATCTCGTTTACAAAGACTGGCATACCCCACAGGACCACTAAGTCTATGCCAACAGCAAAGAAGCCAACTGGAGGGAAATGGAGTGGCTCAGGGAACAGAACCGACTCTATCAGGCCACTGCAGCCAGTCTGCAAAGGTGGCCTTGGGTGGGCAGATGAAAGGGACCCATGAAAGGTCAAAGCAGTTTTGGGCTGCATTCAATGAGCTCCTACTCACCTACTATGCGTTTGGCACCGCAGTGGGCTGTGGGTGCGTCACCATAAATGGGGGTAGAACGGGTGCCATGAGGGAGGCAGACACAGTGTTATTGCGGACCCACAAAAAGGTGCACACCTGTCACCCATCATCTCATTCAGTCCTCACAGCCACCTGGGGGAGAAGGAGCCCTGTGGTCATTTTACAGAGGCGGTCCTTCAGTGGTCCCACACATAGCAGCCTGGCCTGGGCTGCAGAGGTAGTATGAGTGGGCATGGGATCAATTTGTATGGCTCTCCCTCAACCTCTCTTTTTGCTTCCTAATACAAAGACTAGCCTCATCATTTAAAAAGCTCTAGAGTAAGAGGCTAGCTGAGTGACCCTGTAGAGGTAACCCTGGCAGGGCTAATGACAGAGAGGACGTTTCCAGATGGATGGCAAAGGATGGCTCCCTGGGACAGGTGGGAGCAAGGCAAACCCTGGGGGTGAGCGGGACTGGGGAAGGGAAAGCAGTTAAAAGTACTCCCCAGGCTGGGGAGGAAGTGGGTGGAGCTAGCTGGGTTAGAAAGGGGGGGGGGCGGGGGGCGTTGCTGAGGTTTTCCCAGCAGCGCAGGTGACCCAGAGGCTGTGCACCAGGCTGGACTAGAAGGGTGTGGGTGGGCAGGCAGTTCTTGGCACAATTTGGTACGAAAGCCAAAACAGGGGGCAGGTGTAGAACAGAGCTGAATGGGAAGGAAAAGGGGGAAGAGATGGCCGGTCCCTGTCTTTGGGGGGCCTGCGCTCTTTCTTATAGCTGGAGCGGCAAGACAAAGAGGAGAAGTTACATTCTGGGTCATAGCTTTCAGAGTCAGAATGAATCTTAGAAATGACCTAACCCAACCCCTCCTTTTGAAATGCTGATAAAAACCAAGAGCTGCCATTGGTTGAACACTTAATATGGGTGGAGTCTTTCTTCTTGTGGCTGATGAACACAGCATGCAGTAGGTGCTCAATGAGCACCTGCTGCCTAATCATCTTTCAGCCTCACAGCCATCCAAGGAGGTCAAGGAGCCCCAGGGAGGGCCCAAAAGCCTTCTGGGAGGCCACTAGGCTGGAGACTTGGCCACATGGAACCCACATCTGGACTCCTTGAGGTGCGTGGTGGCAAGGACCTTGACTAAGTCTACTGACCTAGACTGGAACATAAAGTCAGATCTTAGAAATGTTATGTAGATGCGGAATTGATGGGGAAGTGCAAATGAGGAGCATGACACTTGAACCTATCAAATACCTTGGACTGAGTGACCTTGAACTGTCACTCAGATGGTCTGGCCCTGTTCTCTGATCTGTAAAGGGCAAGAAGTCTCACTACCACCCAGGAGTTTTTGACAATTAAATGAGGATGGTAAGGTCTATGCCTTCCCCCAGGCACTAGGGCTGGAGAGAGGATTAGTGACAGCAGAGGAAAGGAAGCTGGTTTTTCTGGAAATAAAAAAAAGAAAGGCTGTAAAAACAGTCTCCTAGTTGATAAGGGAACTCAAAAAGAGGAGAATGGTTCTGTTTGGCATCCAAGGCAGAACAAGAGGAGATGGGCTTTATAAGCCAGAAAGAGGAAAGCACTTCGTAATGGTCCAAGTGGACCCATGAGGTGGATGTGGCACGTTATGGAATTTCCCACGTCTTTACATTTTTTTAAGAGTTTATTTATTTATTTTAGACAGGGGAAGGGAGGGTGGAAAGAGAGGGAGAGAAACATCAATGTGTGGTTGCCTCTCATGCGCCCCCTACTGGAGACCTGGCCCGCAACCCAGGCATGTGCCCTGACTGGGGAATCAAACTGGTGACCCTTTGTTTCGCAAGCCAACACTCAATCCACTGAACTACACCAGCCGGGGCTGCCCGCATCTTTAAAACAGCCCAGAGTTCCCAGCTACGCGGGGTGCTTGGATCGGGGGGTGTGGGGGGTCTTCAGGGACACAGTAGTGTTTTGGAATCCCTTGATGGGGAACAGAAATCAAGAGCTAGAGAGCTGGTGCTGGCTTAGCTCCCAGCCAGCTGGGGGATCAAGGCACGTCAGAGCCCCCATGGATGTGGGGGATCCACCTGCAACACGCACAGTTCACACGCGGCCACCTGCACGAAGTTCGCGCATCCTCTGAAAGGCCAAGTGAGGGCACTGTAATTTGGGGGGGAAGTCACAGTTTAATACTCAAAAAAACCAACCACCAACAAAAACAAAGAGCTCCTGCAGCTCTTTTTTCTTTTGTGGTATTTATTGTGACTTATAATTACCCAGCGACGGTCTGTTCACATGCTGAATGCCTGTCCTGTGCAAACGGACCGTAAGCTCCATGAGGGCAAGGACCAGATCTGTCTTCTTCCCATGTGTCTCCACAATGCTGAACTTATGTTTGTGACATGGGGCAGAAGTTCAAAACTTTGTTAAACCTCCTTAAAAGACCTGGGGCCATCCAATGGGCTGCTGAAACGTTTTTCTAGTCCAAAGGCATAGTACAAGATCAAAACAGCCTTAAATAGCATTCAAACACTCTTTCCATCACTTCAGTGTTGCTATCTTTGTGGTATTAACGCATCAACAATGTCCCAAATGTAAGTTATAATTCAACCTCTACAGGGAGAAAATGACTCAATAGACATCCCTCCTCCTCCCGCCCCAAACAAAAAAGGCACCTAACTCAAATCCCGGGTGTGCTCACAGCTCTGCACTCTTTGAACACATGGATCCCAAAATAAACTTGTCTCCCTTCGCCTCCAAAATAGAGGGCTACTGTGTGACCAGTCATTAAAAACGGAATATACTGCTCTTAGCTCCGTTGACTGCCATGAAGTATTTGGATTTTCCTACAATCATAACAAGATGAGGCACAGGACTGAGGCAGGGTTGTTGGGGTAGACAAACTCAGTTTTTAAGAGCCCCAAACTTTGTCAAAAATCACCACATAATTTTTTAAAAACGGATTAGAGCTGTTTTCTTGTGATTACTTTAAAAAAAAAAAAAGAAAGAAAAGAAAAGGAAAGAAACTCGACCGTGCTGCAGTAATTGTACCCAGATGCTTTGATTATTTCTTCAGGGCTGTTGTGCTCCCAGCTGCTGGCAGGATTTTAAATTCCTAGGAAGAGTGGAGGCCTATGGTACACATTTTGCACTGGGCAGACCAACTGTGCAACTTCAATGTGCAAAGGGCTTTCGGTTGGCAGGTAGCAGAGGCTCCTGGGACCTTATTTGTTGGGGGGTATTTGCTCCTTCCCTCGCCCACCCCTGAACCTACTCTTACCTCTTATCTCCAGGAGATGCTGTGGCCCCGCCCCCTCCCCATGCACCAGGGCAAAACCCCCCACAGAGAGGACAACAGAACTGACCTTTGGGGCCTCTTTCTGGGTCCCCTCTCAAAACAATGAGACTTAAAAAGCTTGCTTCTCAGGCTGTGTGTTTAGGGCTTTCCAAAAGCCCTCTGACAAGTTACTCCCAAAGACAGTGCCCAAAAGGTAACACTCTCTTCAGCATGCACCTCCTAAGGCAGGATCAGGGGGCATTCCGTGAGGGCCGGGCACTCAGAGGGCACTGGCCCACTGAGAAAACAGGCGGACTTTCACAAGTGGATCTTAGCAAACTGCCTTCATCAGAGCTTCCATCCTCTAATTGTGGCCTACTGCTTCCAGCATGTCTTTCCTATGGCATCATTTTCTTTGATAATTGAAGCCAAGCTTGATTCCAATGGCTTCGCACAAAAACGGGCCTCATCAGCGAGTTCTTTCAGAGAACAGGAGGCGCTTGGAGCCAGCAGAGGGCCATCTGCTGGGCCCGACTTATTTCAAGTGAGGCCAGAGAAGAGGGTCCAATGAGAGACAGATGAGACCCGCCTTGGGCAGGAACACACAAGGGCCCGCGCAGAAAGGGAAGGACACAGGGAGTGCTCTGTTTGCCCAACACTGTCTTCTGCTTCCCAAAATAAACGCTGGGCCGAGCTCCTCGCCCACAGCCCCTTGCGCACACACCTCACCGCTCTGTGTGTGTGTTTGTGTGCTGGGGTTTTTACACGTGCTTCTACCAACAGGTCACTCCTGCTCTAGGTTATTTATAGAGACCATCAAAAGCGCAGCCCTCCCACTGAACCACTCGCAAACCAGAGTCCTTCCCTCTGAGGATAATTCCTGCTCTTCCGTTCCAACTATTTATATTAAACCTGACACCAAATCAGTAAGGACACAAACAAGTCATTAAAGATGAGGCTCCTTTGAGTGCCCAGGGTAAACACAGGGCTTGGACGACGCCAGTGCTCTAGGCTGTGTCTCAACAGCTGATGAAGGGAGACCCTCAGCAGGGCTCATTTTTTTTTTCTGTTTCATTCATTTTGCCAATGTAATAAAAGCCCATTCCATATGTCAGGTACCTTGTTCAGTGAGTGAGAGTGTTCGGGGGAGATGGGGCACTTAAAAAGTTAGAGGGGATCCCTACATCCTCAGAACTAGCGGGAAAGACAGACTTCAGTTCAACAAGGAGAAAAAGGTGAGACAAAAGACTTTACAATGAATATGGGTCAGGACCCAAGAGTCCCTCTTTGAAAGTAGTATCCTAACCTGGTGCCCTGTGCATGCACCCAACTGTTATCATTATTCAATTATGCTAGTTATAATGCTTCACATCTGTTTCAAAACAGTTCCTTCTGCAAAGGGCCTTCAAGTTTATTATTTTGGTCCTAATAGCTGTCTATGATATAAGCAGAAAGGATGGTGCCCACTCAGTTTACAGATGGCACGTGGGGTTCAGAAAGGCTTACACCAGGGGTAGTAGGTGGTGGACAGGGCTGGAACCCAGGTCTTTAAATAATTCAGGACACCTCTCAATATAATGCCGTGCACCTGAATATCTTGCATGTTAAAATGAAATTTGGATATGGCTTAAATTCTCTATGGACAATGCCCAGGTTAAGATATCTGGGCTTCATGAAGTCCTGATAAAATGTTTCACTTCAACCCAACAGTGGGAGAAGGGACACCTGAACATGGTATGAAAACTCAAGAGGCTGATGAAAAGGTGCCATCTATAGATCGATGATACCCCACAGTTCACAACCAGGTAAAACACTGGAGACACAAAGGGTCTTTGGTTTCAGCCTCCAGGATCAAAAAGCTTCACAAGAGTAACCTCCCAAAAGTTTAATCCTGGTACGATCCCAGCTAAGGCCTCTCTCTGGAGGAGGGAAGAGCACCCCGAGGTTGGGTCTATAGCCCACCCATGAAGGGGCGGGGCCACAGCACGGGCCTGCCTCCAGCGCTTTCTTACTGATGGCATCCAAAACCACACAGAGTGCTGTTTACAAAGGTGACACTCCAGGTCCTGACACAGAAGCCCCACTGTTAAAAGTCCCCAAGGGAAGAAGCAGCCTTACCACAGGCCTTAAGTAGTCTCAGCTACTACTGCCAAATGGGAGAGCAATGAGGCCAGCAGGGTTTACTCAAATGTTCACACAATGGAATGGGGCAGTAGCAGCAGGTGCCCCGTGACTGCCCAGCCACAGAGGACAGACCCAGTATCTTCATCATAAACAAGCTGAAACCATAAGCGTCAAGATGCTGAAAAAATTCCTTCAGGTGATCTATGCTTCCTTGCAAAGGCCAATCAGGTTCCACTTAGGTGTAAACTAGATGTCTGTGAATGGTTCCTGAGAATATAAGAGCGCCCCCTGGTGGCTGGAGAACAAGACCGTCCCACCCAGCGAAGAGTCTCGGCCATCCCCTAAATCACTCCTCTCAGATTCAGACCTGGCTGCCCTGCCCCTCCCTCCTCCTGCAGCCGGACACCGGAGGCCCTCCCCCACAGACAGAGGGTAATCTCCGAGGAGGCAGCCCGAGTCTTTAACACATGGGGAAATATACCAGGGCTAGCAAGACAAGCCACTGAAATAGCAATCAAGTGCCCACCCCCTGCCCTGGCAGGCCGGAGACAACAACCTGGAATTAAGAGGCTTATTCTCTTTTTCAATACTCAGAAGGAGAGAAAGGGAGAGAAGCAGGAAAACCCATGCTCACAGGAGGTCTGAAGTTGCCTCCAAAGGTCAAGAATCTTAAGACTTGGCCATTCTGTAAAGGACTGTTTGTCTTTGAAGCCTCAAAAAGAGAAAGCGCTCCAGGGCCCTGGTCTTCTCTGGCCAAGGCCTCTGCTCCTTCAGCACAAAATAACAAAATAATCAGCGGAGGCCTGCCCCCCTGGGCCGCAAACACTTGAAACCTAGATTCAGATACCAGCGGACTCTAAAACTAAGGGTCCTTCATTTGGGAAAGTCACCGGAGGGCTTCTTGCTGGGTAGATACCTAATTCTACAGAGGCCCACAAGACCCAACTGCTGGCTCTTATCTTCACATAAAAGTTCAAAAGATCCCACTTACCCCCACATCCAATGGGTACACACTTTATTTCCTGTGTCTCCACCACAACCCAGATGCCTCCTTAGCCACATTAATTCCACTCTCTACTGATTAGTGGTGAATGACCCCTTCCAAAACCGGTGCTTACTGTATTTGGTGACTCAGCGGCATCAAAAGCTGTTGTTCTCTCTCCCCCACCCCTCTCTCTCTCAACCCTTTGGAAGACTGACTGGCCCAGAGCACTAAGTAACCTGCATTAACAAACACTGCTTGCCAGAGTTTGAATTTAGCACTGGAAGACTGTGGGCATTTATTTAGGTGTGTGTGCAACACTCCCCCCACCCCTTAAACAACAAAAAGCAAGATCAAAGCTTTCATGGCCAGTGGTCCTGGCTCTCAACAAACCTTTCTGCGAGCCTCTGCAGCACATCCATCCAACTATCCACCCTACATAACTCAAAACATCCGCAAAGTGCATATCATCCACCGCCCCCTCTCCACCCCCAGCCACTCTTACCTGTATCCATTTTCAACAGTTTCCGTGGACCTCACATTCGCTGTAGCCCTCAGAGTTTTGCTTGACAAGCCAACCACAGTGGGTGAAAGTTTGCACTTGAAGTCAGCACAAGTCCACTCCTCTTCCTCATTCAAGGTGGGGAGATAGCCACACACGACCCTTAGGCTCCCTAGTCCCCCGTTAGTCATGTAAGCTGTGTTTTCTCCCCCACTCCTCACATATTCGAGGTATATATCAGAAGTCAAAAACATCTGGTAGGCATTTTCCTCCATCACCGACTGGATCTCGGTCTGCGCCTGGTCAAACATGATGGAATCAATCTGTTGCTTCTTGATGCCATCTCTTATGTAGGTCTTGGTGGCAGGTTTCAGCTGCTTGGAGACAATGCTGTTGTTCTCAATGTACCTTTTGTAGATTGCTTTGGCGACTCGTAAAGTTTTGGTATCCTTCAGATTCATCTGCCTGAATCCGTTGCAGGCAAACCAGAAGTCTAAGGTATCCACGCACTTCTCCCTCTCCAGGAAAGTCCGGAAGAGATAAGCACCGTCTTGATCACCCAACAAGGAGTGCAAGGACTTGGTCCATCTGGTCAGAGGGGAATCGGGAGATGCCCGTCCTTCAGGCTCCCCCAACCCATCCTCATTCCGCCTGGTGTTGGAGGAGACAGGCATGGGTTTTGCGACCTGACCTTTTCCCACCCCAGGCTGGCAAGGTGGGGTCTCCCCTTCTTCCCCCGGAACCGGCGGCCGGGGCGCATCCTCTCGGAAGCTGCTGCTGGGGTCTGGCAGGCGAGTCACCAACACAGCGCTGCTACTCATGGTGAGCGAGTTCTGAGTTTGGGAATTTTTTTCTTCTTCCAGTTCCTCTCAGCAATCAGCGTGGTCTCTCTTACTCTCTCAAGTCAGCAGGGGCTCATCTGAGCCTCCTTTCTGGAAAGAAAAGGAAGGGGGGAGGTAGGGAGAGAAAAGGGTATTGATCTAATCAAAACCAGATCTACCCAACATCAAAGCAAGAAAGTAAACAGGCTTTTCAACTCCTCGAATTCAAATCAAGCAACCCAGCTATCTGCGAGGTGCTCATCTAAGGTATCAGACGCTTTTTCAAAGGCGAAATCTGAGCTCCCTGCACACTTGTGGGGGGTGGAGGGGCAGAGGAGGGGGTTAGTTGAGGAAGGGGCGGAGAAGGTGAGAAGGGAGGTGGGGGCAAAGAAGGGGCATGCGAGGTGTGAGACATAACCTTCCAAAAACCCACTCGCCCAGGAGCACCAAGAGCAGCCCGGCCCGCGCCTCCGCGCTCCGCTCCCTCCTCCCCTTGTCACCCCCCACCCCCGCCCCCGCCCCCGCCCCAGCCCCAGCACTGACTCCAAACACACGCACTCCGAGCCGCAGGGCTGTGTGCAGGTGAAACCAATTTCGGTAAATTTCCCCACTCGGCTCTCCTCACAGATAACTCGAGCTCCAAACGTGCCCTTCCCCGGCATCTGGTTCCCATTCCCCCCACCCCTTCCCTCTGCGCTCCCCCTTCCCACTCCTTAAAAATTCAGATCTTCGACCGAGAAAGAGGCCCGCCCAGCACGGGGCGGAATGGGCTCCCGGACTCCTAGGTGGAAAACGACCCCCCACCCCCGAGCTGTAAACGTTCCTGCGCCCCCGCCTCCCGCCAAGAATAAGACTCAGTCTACACCTCTGTCTTCCCTGCTCCCCCAAACCTGAAATCAACTCAGACGACACTTTGATCTTCAAACTTTGCGAGAGAGCAGAGAAGCCTCGGGACTCACCAACCGGTCTCCCCCGCCCCCCAAGCCACCTCCCGTAGCCGCGAACCCTACAAAACCGGATCAGAAACCTTCTCACGCTACCACTGCCAATGCCAAGAATCCCAAACTCTACTGACCTCGATCAAGCCTGTCTCTTCTTTTCAAAAGAAAAGTCTAACCAATAAACAAGCCGCTTTCCCCAGCACGGGTAGGATCAAGCTAAGAAGGGTAGGGGGCCGGGGGGCGAGGCGGGAGGGAGAATGGGGCACGACCCCGAACGCGGGGCCGAGACTTCGGCCCCGGGATGGGTGCGTGCGGTCCCCGCCCGGGGCCTCAGGCCGCCGGGCTGGGCAACTCTGCGGGCAGAGTTGGCGGGGCCGGCGGTAGCGTCGCGTTACCCAGGCGGAGGGGAGGTGGAGCGGCCCCGTTACCTGGAAGACGAAGGCGGCCCAAGGCTCTCATCTCCGCCGAGTCCCCCGGCCCGCCCCCCGGCCCAAATCCAGCTGAACGCGTCCAGAGCCCTGGAGCGCGGAGCCGAAGCCCCGGGAGGCTCTCGCAACACCCCGACCCCGGCGCGGGTCCGTCCCCGGCGCCGCCGCTCGCAGAGGCGCCCGCAGAAAAAGCACGGAAAGCAGCAGCCTGGTCCAGAAATGGCGACGCGCGGAGTCTCTCCCTCTCGGCAAAAGGGCCGGAGCGGCCGGGGGCGCAAGGCTCGGGCGGGGAGGAGGGACGCAGGGGACGCGGGCGCCCCGGGCTCGGGCCGCTCCAGCTCGCAAACTGAGCCTCGGCCAGCGCTCGGGGCCCCTAAGCGCGGACCAGTGGCAGGGAGGGGAGTGGGGAGAGAGGCGGGAGGAAAGGAGGGGGGCGGGGGAAAAGGCGGAGGGAGGAGGAGGAGGGGAGGGCAAGTGGGGGGCGCCGCCACCCTTTCATCCCACCTTCTAAAGCCGTGCACACTCACAAACCGACTCACATCCCATAACTACGACAACGATGCGTTCCCCTGGGGGCATCTAGCCCCTCTCCGCCCCCGCCGCAGCCGCCACTTGCAGAAGTCTTTCCCCTAGGGCCCCCGCCACCCTACTGGGGAGGGGGCTCACGCTCAGGGCGCTCGGGGCAGCCGGGCCAAGCCCCTAGGAGCGCCGGGCGCCCAGCCCGCAGCTCTCTTCCGCGGCCGCCCGGAGCGCGCCCCGAAATAGCCGGCCTGCCAACTTCAAAGGGCCGCCCGGCACATCAAAGCGCGCGGGCCGCCCAGCCGCCCCTGCCTTCACACTCACCATAGATCGGCGCGCGCGCTCTGCGGCGAGACCTCGCAGGCGCCCCGGGCAGGGCCCCGGCCCCAGCCCCTGGAACGGCTCGCAGCAGCCCCGGCCCCCCCCGGGCCGGTCCCGACGTCGGGGAACATGGGGAGTCGCGCGGCAGGGGAAAGGGGTGTGGGGAAACAATCCGGGATTACAGCGAGATCCACCGGCGAGGGAGGGGAAGCGGCGCTCCCCGCCGCCCCTTTTATGCAAAAGATCCGAGTGGGCCTCCGCCCCCGCCGCGGCCGCCCCCGGCCCCTCCGGCCCCCGCCCGGCCCGGCTTTCAACACAGGTCCTGTTTCCAGCAGTCACTCCGCGCACCAAATGTCCTCCCGGCGCTTCCAACAAAAACTGCGCTGTGGATTTAACCGTGCACTTCAAAGGCGCGAGCCGAGCGCACGGTCCTGAAAGGGAGGTACGCATCGGCCGCGTCCCGGGCCACCCCCCGTGCCCCACCTCCTCTCCTGGGGGCCGTCCGGCGGCCCGCACCGCCCCTCCCGGGCCGGTCTCCGTAGGGCTGGACCCCCTCCCTTCCCCGGCGCCCGCAACGCGGTTTGGCGTGACCTCGTCCCCAGTCCCAGGGGGGCTTTCTTCGAATCAGCTCTGCAAGAACCGCGCTTGAATCTCTACCTTTTACAGCAGGGCTTTCGGCCGGGGAGACAGGCTCCTCGGACGTCGGGTAGCCACGAAAACCATTGCTATGAGGAGTTATTTTTATTTCCAACCTTTCGGGTTGTTACTGAGTTGCCAGGACCTTATCAAAGCGCAGCGGGCTCCAGCCGACTCCCCCGGGCCGGGCTTGGGGAGCCAGTGATCCCGCCGCGCCAATCACAGCGGCGCTCGGCCGGCCCGCGCCGCCCGCCTTAAAGCGACAGCGCCGGGCGCCCGCCGAGGCCGGGCCGGGACCGCCCCTGCCGCACGCTTAGCTCCCGCAGTAACCCGTCCCCGGCCCTCCTTCGCCCCCTGCCAGGCCCCCCCGCCCCCTCCCGCCTCGCCCCAGGGGCGTTCTTAGCCTGAGTTCTGATTCTGTCTTTCAAGTTTTCTAGCCACTTTGCTCCAGCTCCCCCCGCCCCGCGCCTGCCTTCGTCCTCCCCAGCTCTGGAAAGCAACAGTTTATTGTAGCATTCTGGCCAACGCAAGAACTGCAAGCAAGCAGATTTTTTTTTTTCTATCATCAAACACTTTTGCACTTCTATTCAAGTTTTCCTGGGAGTGTGGGCTTGGAGGATCTTGTAAGATTTCTAGTCCTGCAATCGACTGGTCAAGTCTCATAGAATGAACGCGGATCTGGACTTAGAAGGCATGTGCTTGCTTGTGCACGCGTGTATCTGAGTGTGAGTTAAGCCCACAGTGTGTGCGTTTGTGGATGTGTGAATAGGGGTGTGAATCTGCCAGCACAGGCCTGAGTGCTTAAGATGGGATCTGACACCTTGTTAGGAATCATGCCTCAATTCCTTTAAGATTTAACACCAACTTCCCAACGTGGCCATCAGAACCCTCCTTGTGCACACATCCACCATTCTTCTGTAACAATGCATACCCAACACTCTCTTGCAAGCATCCCCCATCCTCCCATATGTTACATATTAAACAGACATGGAATGTCTTTTTCCCTTCCACCCACAGTTTTAATGTATTGAAAACTCCTCACCCCACTGTCACCTTTGAATTCCTGCCCACATTCCCCCAATGTTTATGAGGCAACCCTTCTCTTCTCACTTAATGTAACAAGAAAATATGTCACAAACATAGAACATTATTCATTTACTCATCATTGTAACGGAATGACCCATTATAAGACAAGCTAATAATTAACTTTCCCTCCTCTTAGAAAACAAGAGTGTAAACCAAATTTGTTCAAGCAATGAAAGGAAGAGCAAAGCACCGTTGGAGCTGTGCAAGGCTTTGGCTCTCCAATTCTACTCACGTTTCTTTACTTACTTTCTTGTTGAACTTAAAAGATGACAAACACTTTTCAATGCAGAGGTGTCTCTGACCTGTCATTAGGCCTTCAGAACTTTGAAACATGCAAGAAGGATAGGACAAAAGAAGCTACACCACCCATGCTGTGCGGGCAAAGGGCGAGCAGAAGAGGCCTGGCCCGATGCCCCCACCCCTAGCCCACGGGATGGTGACAAGGGACTAGAGTCCGCATCAGCCCCTGGGTGCCAAGGTGTCTCCCTCTCCGACGCCTGCCTTTCTGTGATGTGCCCGGTGGCCCTGTGAGTTCACCTCCTCAGGCGGCCAGGCTGGAGTGAAACCAGCCGACCAGGCTGTGAAATACAGCCACCTCAGGGCAAACCAGGAAGCCCAGCGAGAGTGAGGCTGGATGACTCATCTTTGCCTCAGGGCACCGCTGGGTGTGAGGAAACTGGAAGCCAGTCCACTTCAGGTCTGCTTGATCTAAGAGCCTGGCCATCCAGAATGCTGGCATGGGGGACCCATGGCCGAAGCGCACTCCCACCCCCTTCAGCGACCCCGGGAGAGCCAGAAGCAAAGCTGTCCCTGTGGTTCCAGGGAGTCTTCAGGCCACAGAAGGTGTTATTACAGGCATAAAAAGTGTATACAGAAGGGGATGAATTGCCATAGAAGCGCCTGTAATATAAACAACAGCAGTGTGTGTGTGTGTGTGTATGCGCGCGCGTGCATACACAGAGACGTGTGGGGGGAGGGGCGGTCAAAAAAATCAAAACGTCCAAAATCAAAATAAACAATGATCAGAAAGAAGAGGCTTTAATAAAAGAAGTGGAAACTTGGTCTCCATGGTGGCTTTCTCCCCTCCCAGCTGTCCCCACTGACCCTTCGCTGCCCACCCACCCCCAGCAACCCTAATCATCACACACTCCGCTCCCTCATTCCCCCAGGGTGGCAGCAGCGACTGGAGCTGGGGATTCAGGAGTAAGGCCTAGTTTGGATTAGATCTTCTCACTAATGACCCCGCTGAGAGCCTGGTTTCCAGAACAGGTGCTTGCGAACCTTGGGCCAACGACTCCCCCTCCATCTAACTCCCCACCCCAGTTTTTCATCTGGTGGTAGCTGCCCATCCAGCAGGAGGCTGGGCCAAGTGCTGAGCAGCCAGGATCCCTCTACAGCTTCCAGTCTTTGACTACTTGTTGATAATATTTCTGGAGGAGAATCCAAAGTCCTCTGCTTGTACCCAGTCCCTTTCTCAAGATAGCACAGTTTTCCATTTTCTCCTTCTCCCTGGCAGCAGGGATATCATGTGACTTGTAATCCTGCACGGTTGCCTGGAAACTGGAAAGCAAGGTGATGGATTTCTGCACATGCTCATGCTCCCCCTCCTTTAAAGAAAAACCCTACAGAGGATAAACAGCCCACTTTGCCTAAGTGCAGACAAGTTTAATAAAGCAGAGGGTAATTCTTCTCTGGAAGTATGTACAGGGCTGAAACCCTAGAATCCCAGAAAATGAGGACTCGGTGCTCCCTGAGAGGCATCTGGCCAGATCTCCCATCTTTAGCCAGCCCCACAAATACCCCTCTGGAGGGGAAGTCACACCAGCTGCCACCTCAGAGGCGCTCAGACCCAGGACATTGCTCACTAAGACTCAGTGACTTTGTATTTCATTTCTTTGGAAAAATGCCACCTTAGACAATGCACCTTTGTTTAGAGAAGGAGATGGAAAGAGATACAGTTAACCTTTCCTAAGACAGCAGGTCACCTAACCACTCTGAGTCCCCACGTGTTCACCTCTGGAGTGGAAGACACAGCCCTCCAAAGGCCGTTCTGAAGATGAGCAATAAAATAAGGTACATGTCCAGCAGGATGCATGACACTCAGCAGATGCTCAGAACATGGCGGTTACTTCTGTGTTGTCATCCTGTCCCCTCAGTGGTCTATTATCTGTTCTAGGGAGAAACTCCCAGCCCCACAGTAAAGATGCCCTCCAATAAGAGCCGCCCTTCTGGGGGTGGGGCCTGGGAGCTGACTAGAGGAGGCCCTGCAGAGGTGAGCCCCCAATACCACCGTGCCCCCTGCAACTGGAGGGGTTTTGGGGGGCGGTGCCCTTCTGCCATCTCTCAAACCCCATCCTGTCCTATACCCCCCCGCCCCCCAAATATCAGAATTTTCTAGACAGGAGGTCCTTAAAGTGCTATGTAATCCAACCCATCATTTAAAATGGGGAAATTAAGCAAAGAGGAGGTGAAGAGATTTTCCCCGAGATCACGCTGCCCATTCGAGCTAGCTAGAACCTCTTCGGGGTCTTGACTCCCGGTCCATTCTCTTTTCCTCCACGCCACGGTGTGGGGGCCCAGGGCAGAGCTGGCTAAGTCGGGGGCCCTGAGCATCTCGAGTCCTGGACTTCTATGGCAGAGCTAGTAAACAGGACTTGGGATGCTTCTCTGTAAGAATCGCCACAGGGTTTCAGCCTGAAACTCCATGGAAGCATGTTTCATTCAGCCCCTACTTATGTGTGGCCTCGACCCCCTGGCACTAGACTACCCTCAGCCAGATCCTGGGCAGTTCCACCAAGTCTTTCCCAGTGGCAGATGTTTCCATGGGCATCTTAGTGGGGCTGGTCTGCCTAAGGGAGCATGGACTTTAACAGAGCCAGAGGGGAGGAAGGGAGGAGGAGAAATCACACTCAATTTCCTGCCATCCTTCTCCTCCGTCCTCTCTCCTTTGCAGACACGGGACTCGGGACGTCAAAGGGGAGCCCTGACCGGCATGGCTTGGTGGGTTTGATTCTGATTCCTGTTTGATTCCCAGTCAGTGCACGCCCGTGCCTGGGAGGCCACCGATCAATGTGTCTCTCCCTCTCTTCCTCCCTCCCTTCCCCTCTCTCTGAGAATTCTTAAAAAACAAACAAAAAAAGTCAAGGTAGAGATTTTGAAGCCACAAGTGAAAAAGTAAGGTTTCCCTAAGAAATCCTATCTGTAGAAGTGTCGGGGAAAACTTATTTGTTAATAAAATTATCATTTTGTGGTATGTTAAACTTAAAACACACGAAGTCAAACAATAATTTAAAATGTCCTAGCCTGATTTACTTTCATGTGCTTTTCATATTTATTACAAATGGAGCTACAAATGTGCAGGCTTTTCAGCATCTCGCCATTCATCGCCTTGGAGTTTGGCTTTTAGGAGTCGGCCTCAGCATGTAAGAGACCATCAATATTAAAACAAATCCAGAAAGAGCTTCTGAGTTTTGAAGTTATCTTCTCCCACAGCGTCAAGCAGACACACGCACACACACGCAAGGTTGTTTTCAGAAAAAGAAGTGACAGACAGGTAGGAAAAAGAAACCCTGGAGTCGGCACTCCAACTGGCAACACGTGAAACTTGGCTAATAAATAGGTCTGTGTTCCTAAGCTCTCTCCATGGACATTTTCCTCTGCTCCTGAAAAGTTCATCTTGCTCATTTTAAACAACTTCTGGAAAGTGAAAGTTTGCAGAGCTTGAAATCAGTTCCTTTATTCTTTGGTGTCACTGTTGCTTGATTTGCTTTGAGCATTTCTGCTGCCTGAGTGCTCTCCTGGGTTCTCAAGGATTTGCCACTGTCCCCAGGAAGCCGGGCGGAGTCCCAGGCTGCCCTGGCACACCTGGAGAGGCTCTGCATTTTGCCTCCTGTTGGAGGAGCTTCCCTGCGCCAGGTCCTCCGTATGCTGCTTTATTATGTAATCTGACGATGCTGTCACAATGTCCTCAATGTCCTCATGTCTTGCCTGCTGGCTTCAGAGCTGACGTGGAAGGCATGGGGGACAACTTCTTTCAAGAGGCGTCTATACTCACTTGTCTCTACTTCTTCCCCTCCCATTGTCTCCTCAACCCAAGATAGCCTCTCATCCTCGAAAACTACCTTCAGCCAGGTAAAAGAAACCCTCATTGCTCGGCCCCACAGGCCCCTTTTGGCACGTACATGGCTGGGCTTACTCGCAGCTCTCTCTCCTTTCCAAGTTCCAGGCACCTATCCCGACGGCACTTTCTGACAGTGACCACCTCCCCCTCCTGCCGCTCTTCAGGGCGCCTCTTGCTCCTCCGCACTCAGCACAAGGTGCTCTTTCTCTGGGTTCCTTTCCCCCAAATGTTTTAGGATTGAATCAGTGATTTGAAAAACAAGGTAGCAGAAAACACCCCATCAGAGCAGCACAAAGAATTTTTTAAAAATGAGGACAGTTTAAGGGATCTTTGGGACAACACGAAGGGTAACAACACCCGCATCATAGAGGCACCAGAGGGGAAGAGAGAGAGAGAGCAAGGGATTGAGAGCCTATTTGAGGAAATAATGACTGAAAACTTCCCCAATGTGGTAAAGGAAAAAGACACACAAGTCCAGGAAGTACAGAGTCCTAATCAAGATGAACCCCCTAAAATGTTTTCTTCTGTCCCCACCCATAATGCCAAGCTCTACCCTCTAGAGATCAGGACATCCCAGACCTTTGGCCTGCCCTCCCTCCCTCTCCTCCTTCATCATTTCCACCTTTGGGAGGCCAGGCCACAGGCCTCTGGAATTTAACACTCTTAAAACGGAACCTACTTTGTCCCTCCTTGAAACCAGCCGTTCCCTGTCAGGCAGCAGCCTCGCCATCGCCAGCTACCTCAAGCAGAAACCTGGGCCGTGTCTAGACTTCTTCATCCCTTTCAGTCCCTGAGCCTAAAAACCTTCCACAATCACCACTTCTCCCCGGATCCACCACCACGGCCAGGCCTCTGGTTCTTGCCAGGAACGGCAGTGTTCTGACTGTTCTCGCCGCCACTTGCCCCTGGGGTCCCTTACACGTTGCTACTGTAGAGAGCGTTCTGCAATCTAAAGTTGACCACATCATCCCCAGTTTCCATTCCTCTTCTGGCCACTGGGAGCCTTCCGAATGTGCCCCGGAATCCTCAGCATGGTGCACAGGGTGGCTGTGCCAGGCCCATCTGCAGCCTTATCTCCTGGTGCCAACCCCAGGATGCTGCCAAGGGCAGTCCCATATGGTGGTCCCCACCTCCCATTCTCTGTGCCTTTATCCTTCTTTAATCCCACCGGGCGACACCTCCCCCCCCCCCTTGTTCCCATAGCACCTGGGCTAAAGAGAGCACCTTTGGGATTAAAATATGGTGCCCAAAGGGGGGGGGGGGGGGGGGCTAGGTGGGGCTAACCCTTTGAATGGTGATGACTTTTGTAAAGCCATCCTCAGAATTCCTGCCAATGAACTTGGATGGGGGAAGGGATTCCTGAATGGGATGGCCCAGAATGACTTTGGAGAAGTCTTTTTTGTCGTTTGATGACCGTTTTAATGATGGATACCATAAGAGTATGTCCCCTGAACAAACAAGGAGAAATTGTCTGCACATCAGATATGGCTGAACACAGTTCATGGTTGTCTTAGCAAAAACATGAGTATCTTAAACATAAATTAAAATGTGTGGATAGAGCTTCACCTCGTTACTAATGTTCTCTTGATGTTTTCCCCCAATAACTTTTGAACATAGAAAAAATACACTAACTATTGAAACTGAAATCTGATAATCTCAATGAATCACCCAAAGACTTCCGGGATGTTAGAAAAAAATTAAGTGGAGTAAACAAGACTTGAGCTGGCCCAACTCTTCTGTCAAAAAAGACTAGAGCAAGAGGCCATCAACTTCAACAGGTGACAAGGCAGGAAGGCCAAATTTTAGCTGATAATATCATATGGCAGAACTGAGTTCATTTTCAAAAAGAGAGATTTGTCCAGTGCATTAAACCTGACTACCTTTGTAAAACTTTTCACGTGAATCCACTCATCCACCAATCAGGAAATGATAAATACCTGGTGGTCTGACTTGGGAGTCAGGAAATACACGGTCACAGAAAGCAAAGGGCTTCCTTCTCTTCCCCTTCCCTACTCCAAGGTCGGAGAAGCTCCGCAGGAGAGCGGGCGAAGGGTGGGGGTAGGCGAGAGACGGTGCCTGCGGAGCGGGGTGGGGACGCGGATGCGGGGGGGCGGGGTCAGCGTCTCCCTGCGGATGCGCAGAGGGCACCTTGGAGAAGTCCCCGCCGCAGGGTGGGTCCCCAGGCCAAGAGCCGCTCCGCCACCCAGGAAGGGGGCGCGGGGCGTGGGGTGTGGGATGGTCTCAAGGCCTTTCCCCCTTTTAGCTTTCTTAGGCGGCCACCCGCTTCGTGTAGGTCCTGCAGCTGCTGCGCCCGAACTTGGCTCTTCCTTTACTCACGCGATGCTCCCCACCCCCACCCCCACCCTGAGCTCCGACCGGTTCCACCCTACAAAGGCGCTTCCTTTCCCCCCGCTCCAGCCATCCCAGGGGGTCTCTGCTCTGCATTTCCCTGTGAAAAGGAATCGACCTTAAACTCTACAAGACAATAGCGGGGTGGCAGCTGTGCCCAGGAAGAGGGGTCGCCCCTCCCCCGGAGCCGGGATGAGAATACGAAGGCGAGCGCCCACCGCAGTGGGCGCGGGGCCCCAAGTGGAGCAGAAGCCCAGGGGGCTGCCCTGAACAGCCTGCCTCTGGGGGGAAGGGGGGAGGAAGATACCAACAACCTAGTGGTTGTTTTGACATTTTTTGTGTAGGGCGTTGGGCAGGAGAGGTGAGAAGGGTGAGGAGGTTTCCAGGAGGGGAAGCGAGTGCTGGGGCTGTGAGCAGCTGGGAACAGGACCTGCACTGGCCCCAGGCAGGAGGAAGCTGTACCTTTTCCAGAATCCCATGGAAAATGGGGTAAGGGGTGGGGGCCAGGTGGGGTAGGTGAGCTTGACAGCACCTCCAGGGTGGTGGGAGGGAGGGGTTTTCTTTTTCCTGAGGTATAATGATGCGCCAGGGGAGTGTGGCACAGCCATAAATCTGGGAGAGTCTGCCACTTCTCTGTGCCTCAGTTTCCCCAAGCATAAAATGGGAGGAACTGAAGTACTAGGGGTTGTCTTAAGGATTAAATGAGGTCTTAGAGTGAAGTGGCTAGAACCCAGCCTGGTGATTGCCGAGCACTCAGCGACGATTAGCTATCTCGGGAAAAAACTAAGAAAAGCCTGGCTGGGCTGGGGCCAGATCTCCCCTGCTAAGGACGTCCTACAGGTCTTTTGGACAGCTCGAGATCTTCTTCCCTGAACTATAAAGTGGGAATAAAATAAAATGATGCCATCTGTAAAGAGGAGTTTGAATGGAAATGTAGCAGCCAGTACATTCCGTTTCTGAGAGACATGAGTGAGTTCTCAGCTCACTGGCACAAAAGTTCCCCAAGGCCCCAGAGGTCTTGGCACGCATTTCACCATTGGCTGCGGGGTAGGGGCTGCAGCCCGCTGACTTTATCATGAGTCCCGCTCAGGGTGCACCCCCAGGCCTAAGCCTTGCTGAGATGTCAGGGAGAACTTCGAGGTACCCGTATCCCTCAGTATCCATGGCCAGGGGGTGGGCGGCAGGAAATTGGTTCCAGGACACCCGCAGATGCCAAAACCCACGGATGCTCAAGTCCCTTATATAAAATGGTGTAGTATTTGCATCTAACCTATGCCATCCTCCCATAAACTTTAAGTCGTAACCGAATTGATTATAATAGTCCCCCTTATCTATCGTTACACTTTACATGGTTTCAATTACCTGAGGTCAACCATGGTCTGAAAATAGTAAAAGGAAAATACCAGAAATGAACAATTCGTAAGTTTTAAACTGTGCACCATTCTGAAAAGCATGATGAAATCTCAAGCCCTCCTGCTCTGTCCCACCCCGGATATGAATCATCCCTTTGTCTGGACACTGCATGTGCTCCCAGCCCATTAGTCACTGAGTAACCCCTAGGTGATCGAATCTCAGATTGACTTGCGGTATCACAGCGCTTGTGTTCAAGTCACCCCTATTTTATCTAACAGTGGCCACAAGTCACAAGAGTAGCGAGGTTGGCCACCAGAATATGCCGAAGAGGAGCTGGAAAGCGCTTCCTTTCAGTGAGATGGTGGAAGTTCTCAATAAGAAAAAAAAGTTAGTATGCCACGGTTGCTAATATCTCTGACAAGAATGAATCTGCTATCTTTGATATTATGAAGAAGGACAAAGCAATTTGTGGTACTTTAGCTGTCACACCTCAACCTGCAAAAGCTAGGGTCACAGTGCGTGATAAGTGCTTAGTTATGACAGAAAAGGAATTAAAGTTTATCACAGGTATGTTTGTATAGGGAAACATACTATATATAGGGCTTGGTGCTGCCCAAGTGCTCCCTGGTTTCGGGCATCCATGGGGGTCTTGGAACATAACCCACCCCCCACCTCTACCCCGAGGATAGGGGGACTGTGGTACTTAAAATATCTAATACAATGTAAATGCTGAGGAATAGGTGTTATACTGTATAGTTTAGGGAATAACAACAAGAAAAAAAGTCTGTACATGTGCAGTACAGATGCAACCACTGTAGGCCTAACTACCCAGTACACATCGAAAACAATGTAACGTTTTGTTTTTTTTTCCAAATATTTCCATGTGCCCTTGGTTGAATCCGTGGGTGAAGAACCCGTGGGTATGGAGGGGAAACTGTACTTGCAAATGGTCCTCCAGTCTTTGTCTTTAGGACCTGAACCTTTGTATAGCCTCGGCACACCCCAGCTGTGCTGGTGCTTGTCACCCCCTCCTCCAACCCTCCAGGCCTTTCCCTGGGCTACAGCAGGGACAGCCTGGCCACAGTGTGTCATTCTGTTGCTCCTCCCAAGATCCCTGAGGTGGGGCCTTGGGATGAGGTCAGGAGAGCCAGGGGCCCCTTTCCTGGCCCTTCTCACCCTCAGCCTGCCAGCACTGCCATGCCCAGAGCCTTCGCAGGCCTCTGTGGGATGAGCTGACAGCAGACACGTGCCGCACGCAACAGCCTGGCTCTCTTAACACATTTTTAATGACTAAGGTGTGACTACCAAGTGTATGACGCTGCCGCCTGCTCGCTTGTTCCTCTCTCTGTAAATCCTGCAAAATGCGATGTTTCATGGACTCTTTTCTGTATAGACTCCCTGGCCAGCAACAGAAAATGCAAGTGTTATGGTGGCTGCAGGCACGTCAAGCCCTCCTGCCAGTGTGCATTTTCTGTTGCTGACCAGGGAGCTCCTGAAGAAGCCCTGCATGTGTGATGCGGTGGGTCTGATCCACCAGCAGGCCTCTCTCTGCGTATCTCTGAATTTGGCTGGATGGAGCATCTTGGCATGGGGATGATGTCTGGCAACCCCGGGTGGATGGGAGCTTTAGCGGGGGACAAGGGTATGCAGGATTAAGCCCCTCCCAGCTCCTCCCCAGCTCTCTCGTGTGCTGCACGTGGGACTGTTGACTCCACGCTCCTGCCACACCTCACGCTGGGCCCCGTGCCCCTGCCCAAACACTCCTCTTGCTGGGTGTATGACCTTCGTTCCCAGAGCTCTCTTGACAGACAGAGCCTCATCAAAAGACACTGAAGGGGTATGCAAGCCCCCCCACCCCACCCCGTGTCTGCCACTGTCCTTGAAGCTAGCACAGCGTCCTGCATAGCAGGTGTTCAGTGGGAAGGGAGGCAGTGAGGGAGAAGGGAGTTGGTTCTAGAAGTACTCAACAGTGTGTTTGGCTGGACTGCAGTGCCTGGCAGCCGTAAGTTTTCAGACTTGAGTTCCCTCTCTGGTGAGGGAGGCTGGATGACCTTACCAGGGACAGTGGACCCAGCAGGGGGGGATCTGGGCCCTCTTTTTCTAACTCTGGATAGTGTGCAGGGGCAGGAAGAGGCAAGGGGTACAGCTGGGTTTTCCAGCTGGACCCTCCATGCTTGGCCTCGCCCACTTCAGTAAAGTGAACAGAGCCACCAAGAGTTTAGGGCACGGAAACAACGGCCAGCTCTCCTCATTGGCCACGTACTCCCACTGCCCTTCCAGGACACAGGCCTGCTCCATCCTTCACTGGTCGGTTGCGGGGCTGTGTCCTGGCCCACTAGCCCTGCATGGGAGTGTGCTTGCCCTCCACTCCTTCAACTTCCATGTTGGGAGGGCCCCCTGACCCCAGAAGCAGAGGAGACGAGCCAGGGCATGCAGAACTCTGCTCTCCCTCGTAGGGGTTGGCCCACAGAGTGTCCGCCTTTCCCTCTGCTCCTAGAAGCCCTAAATTTCATAGGTTGGCCCCCGCCGCCCAGGGAAGAACAGAGGCTGTCTCTCTAAACCACTGCTGAGTCCTAAGCCTGCCTAACCCGGGCACAGCGGCAGGCAGGCGAGTGCCGCTGCTCACTGCCCTGCACTTGCTTGATCAGCAGCAAACTTGACGTTTCTTCTGCCTCGGCCCGACTCCTGTGTCTGCTCTCAGTTCACTCTGCTCTTGGGCAGGGAAAAGGGGTACTGTTTATTAGCTCCCCGCAAAATCTCAACACCCAGCTTAGAAGCTGTTTCCTCTATAAATGCACTCTTTGAGGTGGGCCTGACCCAGAGGCACCCAAGCAAGGCTGGGAGAGGAGGACGAAGAGGGGACATAGAGGCCGGAAGCCACAGTCACCCACCCCAGAAGTATCCCCCCCCCACCCTTCTGCATGCTCCTTGGGCCATTTGTGCCACATACATAAGGTGCTAGGTCTGTCCCGGGATGCATGTCCCGACGACACAGAGCTATCACAGGTGCCGGGACCAAGGCGGCCAGTTCTGTACCAGCAGTGCAGTGAAGGAGGGAGCAGGGGAATAAATGAATGATCAGCAACGCCTCACTTTGCATTTTGGAGTCAGAGGGATAAATTGTGTCTCAAATCCTGATCCCACCACCGACGTGCTGTGACCTTGAGTAAGTCGTATACCCCTCATAAGCCTTAATTTCCTCACTTGTTAAATGGAGCTGAAGCTAAATAGCCATCTTGTAAGACTTGCTTATGACTGAAAGAATTTTCCAGCTCCTCATTTTTATATATTTCTCACACACACCAGTCCCGGGTACCTAACAGACCCAGGCTGCTGCGGGGATCAGGACAGTACACGCAACATGTCCTTGACGGTCTCCGGCTCAGAGGAAGCAGAGTGACCGCTATTGCTGTTAGTACCATTTCCCCACTCAGGGTGCATCTGCCCCCAGGAGGCTGTCCCCAGGGACTGGGGCAGAGTGATCACACTCAGTCCTGTAAGCGTGGCTTCTGGGCCAAGTCAGAAATTACCATAGCCTGACCCCGCCCTGGCCACCGGGAGTCCAAGGCCTGTCCTCAGAAGGGAGGTGGGTCTCAGGGCCACATCACCAGTGTCGGGCTCCTTCCGTGGCGCCATCTTCCCTCCCAGAGAGCGGCACTGTCTGAACCCGCGGGCCCAGCGCAGTAAAAGGGCCATAAACGGAGCAGAACTGCCATAAACCAGAGACAGAGTCATTAGCAGTTTCCTTTCTGATAAGGGCTTCAAGGGCTCCGAGGAGGCGGCTGTAATTCCCAGTCTGGGTCCTGTGCCCTAGATGTTTGAATCCCTGGTTCAGAGTCCATGGAGGCAGAGAAGATGCGCCAGGAGACACCCTCTGAGGGCACAGGGAAAACTAGGAGGGTGCCCTGAGTGACAGGCCTAAATATCTGAGGGCATCTAGTCTAAGATGCTAGTCTTGAGGGTGACAGCCATCAAACTGCAGAGGCATTTTATTAACTTTCCAATTGGCTAATGTGTTCTTGTCAACGGAATGTGTAATGGTAGGGGGCAGGGGGCGTGGTGAGCGCCCAGGCCTGCTGCCCAGTGCTGGCTCTGGCTCCGTGTCGCTCTCTGACCCAGGCCACTCGGGGCTGCCCGGGGTCCTCACCTGCACAAGTAGGGACTTGGGCACCAGCATCTCTGACTCTTTTACTCCATCCTCCCTCCTCACTGCACGTTTCATCCACGGGGGTGGCCAGTCCCATCACGTAAGAGGAGGGAAGGCTTCAGAAGGCGGGACCTTGTCGCCCACACTCCCTCCTCCCAGGATCGGGGAGAGGCACTGGCGCTGGCCTTTGGCTTCATCCGCAGGTCCGGCATTCAAGAAGAGTAGCACGCACACAGGCAGATGCTAAGAGGCGGGGGCCCACTTCTACCCTCTGTCCCTGTAGCTTCTTCCCAACAACCGTTATTCTTATGCCTTGGAAGAAAGGGTCAGGCTTCCCAAACACTCCTAGGATTAACAATGAGTCCGGCACGTCACCTTGTGCTTTCCTGGTATTATTCCAAGTGTTTCAGGTTATGCATAATCATAGGAATTTGGAAATAACATTTGTGTCTGTAGAGGACTGATTAAGTACATTAGAGATACATTACAGGCTGTACATAGGAACATTATATACTCATTTAAAAAGTAATGATATTATTGGAAATACTTATGAAGTTAATGCCAAGAAGCAATATGCAAATATTGCAGAGAAGGTGTATTCAATCAGGTAAAATGTATAGAGGAAAGGCTTTCACTAGCAGATGGTGGGATTGTGGATCATTTTTCTCTTGCTTTTTACACTTGGGTTAGTGTGCTTGGGTTGCTGGACACCATGGGCCCCTTCCTGAGGGGGCGGGCCTTTGTACCATGTGACCCCACCGACTTTGAGTACAGCAAATCAGGTTTGGCCATGTCACGCCTGGGCAGCCCATCATAGGCTAGCCCAGGCCACATGACTTAAGCACTCAGGTGTAGGAAGATGAGCTGGGTTGGTTAGCTCTTCTCCATGGGATTCCAGGCTGTGCTCAGGGGACAGAGTGAGGCTGGGGGAATGACTGTCACAGACCAGGGGCACTTGCTGAAGTTATGAAGGAGCAGAGACCAGAGGGAGAAGCCATCCTGAGGGATAGAGAAGCCCCCCAAGGCCACTCATGTTCTTTCAAGATACCCCCATTTTCCCTTGAGATCAATTGAGTGGGTTTCTGGTTGATCCTTGCAACTGAACAATATTATTTTGTATTTTCCAAAATTTCTCTGAAAACTTTATATTACTTTTAATAAAAATAATTAACCAGCAGAGAGGAGGTTCCCTCCCATCCTAGGGTGACCCCATCATTTTGAAATGCCTTCTTCGACCGGGTCAAACGTGTGACATGAGCTTGGTCTCACTTCCCCTCACCAGGTTACAGAAGAGCTACCATACTGGGCTGTTTGCATGGCCTGCACCCAGGGTCCCATCTTGGGGCTTTGGCATCATACACCCCTAGCCGGGGCCTGTTGGGGACAACCTGACAGGCCCACAGAACCTGGTCCCTCCCAGAAGTGGCATCTCCGAAGGCAGTGAGGCATTTGTCTCACACCAACCGCATTTTCAGACAACAGTCAGTGACTCTGCATTCGCGCCTGGGCCTCGGTGCTGCCTTTCACAGACTCACACCCACACCGGAAAATGGACAGCCTGGGGCCACCAGTCAAGGAAACACACGAACAGTTTCATGGAATTTGAAGACCACCTCCTCGCGAGGCGGCTTTAGTTAGCGAGTCCAAACAGATAAGAGTGACAAATCTCCTGGCCCTGTAATCCGTTAGAGTTTCCATGCTTCCAGCTGTCTCAGAGTCTGGCCAGATCTGCCCACTTGAAAGGGTGGCAAACCGGCCTCCAACGTTCTCTTCTCCTGGGTAAAAGGCACACAATCACGCTCATCCATCTATGAGCTTTTGTGAACTTTCTTTCTACCTGCTTGAAATGTGGCTTGCTGGGCAGAAAAGGCCCCGAGTGGGTAAGGTGGGGTGTGGGGAGGAGAGGGAGCTACATGGACTCCCCTCCAAGCAGCCAGGCAGGCAGTATGGCATCACCGCCCCCCTCCACCGAACCGCCCCCCCAGGCAGGAGAAAACTACTCGGGAGGCCTCAAGCCCAGGCTTATATCCCAAGTCACCACTTAGAAGCTGTGTGACTTGGGCAAATTTTGTTGCCCTTCCTGAGCCTCAGTTTTCTCAGCTATGAAATGGGAATGAACCACCCGGTTACGGGGAGGGTGAAATGAGAAAATGGACATAAAGGTCCATGTATACAGTAAGCGCCCTGTAAATGCTCACCTCCCTTCATCTTAGGGAGGCAGGCTATGGCTGCCCTGCCCACCCCCCCCCCCCGTCCCCCCATAGGAAAATGTCCGAGACCCTCTGGGGATCCCGGTGGGGGCTGGGCACGCTGGGCTTGGGGCAGTCGCCCGAGGCCAGGCAGGCAGCCACCTTTCGGTTTCTCCCATGAGCAGATGCGCACGTTGCAGACTGTGTCAACAGGCAATGCTGCCTGGGCCCCGGGAAGGGTGAGTGGCTGCAACCAGGTTTGGAAACATGTGTCAAATCCAATTCCAACCAGATGAGACTGGCCTGCTTCCAATGGTCGCTTTCCACTCAAATCATAGCCAGGGGGAAGCTTGTCCATATCTCATCCCCAGGCGGCCAGGCCCGTCTATTCCCCAACAGCCCTTGCGCCCAGACTGACGAGCTCACCGTTCTGTTCTGGAGGCTCCATTCAGAAGGTCCAAGCCATGACTCACGGAGCTCAAGGACGCAGCAACCCATCCTCCCATCCTGCTGTTACACAGGCCAGTCCTCTCCCTGGACAAAAGAGGAGGCTTGATGCTGTTCGAGCACCGCAACAAGGGGGTTGGCTGAGCCACAGGCGCCCCCACCCCAACGTGAAATATCCCACATGAAGCAGATGGACCCAAGGCAACTGGCCAGGAAGCCAGCGCCTTCTTTTTGCTGGGTTAAAAATGGTGGTTGAAAAACACACATACACCCCACCTCTACCACCTCCTCCTCCACCACCACTACCACCACCACCACCCAAAAACCAACCCAGCAGAGAATGCAGCACACCAGCAAAGAGTCAAGAAGGAAAGGAAATCCAAATGTTTTGAGTTTAGCTATTAAGCATAGTTTCCAGCGAGTGTACTCATGTCTTGAAATGAAACAGATGAAAGCAACATGTGTCAATGGTTGTAGGAAGGCAATAATGCCATCAACAGGAAATAAAGAAATTGAACACTGAAGCCTCAGCCCAGAACTTTTAACTCTTCTCTTGCCCCCACGCCAAGGCCTTCTGCGTGGGAGGCTGAGGAAGTTTCCTGCGCGCCTGGGCCTCTGCCCCCGTGGGTCCTGGGGGAAGCCCCTTAGAGGACCAGGAGCGCCAGACAAGAACTTGCTTTGCTTCCCAAGGGCTGATGGCCTTGGCAGGAGGGGAGCCCCTGTGGGTCCTGGATCAGCCGAAGAGGAAGCTACAAAGCCTTGGCTGTGGGACCACAGTTAAGAGTTCCTGGCAAGGGCAGTGCTGGCTGCTGGCAGGGGCGGCAAAGCCAAGGCCAATGGGCTGGCACTGGAGGGGCAGCGGCGCCACTGGGGAGTCCTGCAGGCCCCAGGAGGTGCTCAGTGCTGCTCCATGGCCAGGGTGCCGATGGAGCCGGCTGGGTCTAGATAGCTTCTCACCCAATCCCCCCCAACTCAAGGCAGAATAAAGTGCACACCACCCCTCTGCAGACCCTCAGAGAGCCCAGAAAGATGGCGACGTTGGGCCTAGGAAGCTGAAGCTAATGCCCACACGCCTTGAGAGTCGTTGGAATGGCTCCTTCAGGCTGGTCTCCCGGCGTCTGTCTCTGATGGAGCGGCCCCGTTCAGCTTTGGGGGTACCTGCTCCACTGTTGACTCTGTCTATCACATGCAAATAATATACAAAATTTAACAAAACAGGAAGAGTGGGATAACAGAGATAAAGGTGGGTCACGGAGCGAGAGCATGTCTCTAGTTTTAGGCCTGGCCTTTGCTCATGGGCCCAGTGGTGCCAAACAGCACCATAGGCTGCACCTGTCACCTGCATCAGAATGCTGCGGGGTGGGGGTGGTGTCCAGAGCTCTGTGCTGGAGACTTGGGGAGCCAGGTGTAGGGGTCAGTGGACTAGTCCACTGATTTTCAGACTAGTCTGAACCAAAATATCCTTAAAAAGTGGATGGTAGCATTGTCATTACATGCAGATAAAATTAACGGAGAGAAATGCCTTAATTCCTTCTTCTATCATTAAAAACAAACAAACAAACAAACAAACAAACTTCTTACAGGTGTGAATTCCAGAACAGGTTCGTTGGTGTTCACTCAGACGTGTACATATTTTGGTTTACTGTGCCTGTGGGCACAGGTCAACTTGGGCTGTTATAACAACATTCCACGGACTGGGTGACTTAAACGACAGAGATTCAATTCTCACAACTCTGGAGGCTGTCAGTCCAAGGTCAAGGTGAGAGGTAATTCAGTTCTGGGGGAAAACTCGCCTCCTGGCCTATGGATGACCACAGTCTCACACCTGTCCCATCTCGGAGGTCCCACCCTCACGACCTCATCCAACCTTAATTACCTTCCAAACGCCTCACTCCAAATAACATCATCATCTTGGGTGGTAGAGGTTCAACATATGAATTTGAGGGGAACACATTTAGTCCATTGCCCTGAGTTTCCAGAATCGTCCCCAGGTTGACTGGACTCAGATCTGTAGGTGCCTGCCATGTGCCCTGCACTGTCCTCAGCATAGGGACAGTCACAGCGATGATCAGACATGGGCTTTGTCCTCCGAGAACCCTCATTGTACGACAGGAACACAGAGCAGACAACATAACAGCAACAGGGTAAGGACCGAAGCTGGGTGCCAACAGGGTGCTGTAGGTCAGAGTGGGCACTGAGCCCCCCCTGGATGAGATGACCAAGGAGCAGAACCAGTCCAAGGAAGCTGAGGAGGGTGCCCTGGCAGATGACACAGCATAGACAAAGGCTGGGGAGCTGGACATGGCCACAGAAGGCGGACAGCACCCTTCGGGATCATACTGTACTAGCACGTCACACCCGAGGCAAGCAGTGTCCGAGTGGAACTGCCTTGGTCCGACTGAGAGGAACCAAATGCTCCGCTAGGGAGTATGGCCTTGATTTTATAGAGAAACTGTTTTCCGTCAGCTGGGGCAGAGCTATGCAATGAAGCTGTGTTTTCAGAAGCACTTTCTTGTGGGAGTGTTGAGCTGGAGTTAACGTGGGGTGGGATTCAGGAAGCAGGCACCCCAATGGGAGTCCATTGTAATCTAAGATCACAGTTGGTTAGATATTCACATTTTATTTTACCAATGGTCTCAGGCCAGGTTCCCCAGAGGCAGACTCTGAGGTGGAAATTCATGCGAATTGTTAGGAAACGGGCTGAGAGCAAACCTGTAAGTGGTAGGAAAGTGGCCTGGGGCAGGGAAGGAGGCCAGTAAGGGCGTGATGTCCAGCAGGGTCCCACAGAAGGAGACTTGGGTTCAAGCTACGGGCAGATCTGCAGACAGTGTAGGCCACCCCTTACTGTCCTCTGGCTCGGGAACAAGGGAGCTGAAGAATTGATGCCTCAGCATCTATCAGACACTGGTCAAGGACCAGGGTTGGGGGGAGGTGACAGGGCACACAGATAGATGCCTTCTACTGTCTGAGCTTGCCGGCAAAGTGGGTTCCAGCAATTTCCACCAGAGATAGGAGGGGAGCTGAGTGAAAGAGAAGGAAGCTGGTGCCCGGGGCAGTGAAGGGATAAGACAGTGCTGAGGGTATGTGCTGCAGCTATGAGGCCACCCAAGGACTCCTGGTGCAACCCAAGCGTGGCGCTCCGCCTGGCCTGGCCAGGAATTCGCGCTGGGGAAGAGCTTACGTGGCTCAAACCTAGAAAGTCAAGGGAAGCCCACTACAGGACTGTGGCATCGGCCCTGTTTCCAGGAGGACGGGGATCTCGTGGCTGTAAAAGATTCTTCCCAGATGCAAACGGGCAAGACACAAGGCAGAGGAAGGACGGCCGGCCCCCCAGGGACCGCAGAGCTCACCACGAACCTCACTGATGGCTACAGCAGGGTTTCGCCGCAAGAGTCAGGGCCAGGCGTCGGGAACCATGGGGACCACAGGGGTGAGTCCCCATCTATCGTTGACTCAGTGCCCTTTAATCCCACAACCAGAATGTTGCTATCTTGCCCTACAGATTGTTATAGGGATAAAAATGAGATTCTAGCCTGGGAAAGTTCTCTAAGAATGTTCAAGTGTACTCCGCTACTGAAATGGTGAGTCGTGTCGTACAGACTGGTTGGGCAGAAAGTGACACTTACGGACATCCCCTGCAGGCAGGGGGCTGCCCTTGCAGGCTGCATGCAAATGAGGAGAGGGCACACAGGGTAGTACTTTGACCCTCGGGAAGGATACTGATAGAGACCTTGGTCTGTCCCTATAAGCAACAGATAGACTAAGGCATGTGATCTCCACTGAAATGCAATTAATCACTGAGGATCTGAGTTACCTCTTCAGACCGGAGGATCAAGATCAAAGCCAGCCAGTCAATGAGACTTTGATAAGCCTTTAACCAGGCCCAGAGCCAGCTCACTCCCCGCCCTCCCTTCCCGTCCAGCCAGACACACTCAACCAGCCACAGGTCAACCCTGAGTCCTGTCCCCGGACCCTCCAGGGCCAGGCCAGCTTTGCATGGTGCTCCAGAGCCATTTAGCCCCAAAGTTAACCTCTTCCTCTTCATAATGGAGCAGGGAAGCCATTGCTTTCTCTTGGTACATCAGCACCTCTCCCCCCTTTCCCTTGGCAGCCCCTCTGCATCCTTTCCCTGGTAGACCCACAAGCAGGAAGACTCTCCCTAAAACATGAGAATATCTGCCCCAGGCCCATTTGCAAAGCCTGCTTGTCTTGGACTACCAAACTTGCAAGAAAAAAATCAAAACAATGACTATAATATCTGAACTCTCAGAGAACACCTGCGTATATAACCTTGAAGAGTTTCTCTGTCAGGGTTTGCACCCCATCTCACCATGGGAACCCGGGTGCCCCCGAGGTGGGTATGAGAGGGAGGGGCACGGAGTCTATGACTTGCTCCTGGGTACCTAGACTCTCCCAGGACTCCCATGTCTACATCCAAGTTCCCATTTTTTGGATGCCAAGGGGCCTTCTACCCACAGCTCAGAGGCCTAAATTCTTCATGGGTAAGGACGGGGTTTCTTTACCTTGACCTTCCTACAAGTTCACACAAAGCAGGTGCCCAGCACAGGTAGGTGGCCTTGACACCCGACAAACAGGTGACTGTTTCATCACACACCACTGGAGAAACCATGGACCTGAGAGGCTATGGGACTTGCCCAAACTAAGCTGGTCAGTAAATGGCAGAGTCTGAACTTGGACACATGTCTGTCTGACTTCAAAGTTTGGGCTTCTTCCAATGCACTGCACATGTGTCTAAACTAAGACATCTGGGTTACAACATCGTAAAAATCAAAGGTTGGCGATACTCACATTCCCAGCATCCAGTTTCACATATGGACTTGTTCTGTCCCAGAGCCAAGGGTCTGTGACCCTGGCCTGGGGCACATCTTGGCTGACGAGGGGCTCTGGGTAAGAGAATGCAGAAGGTGTCCATGCAGCTCCGGGGGTGGGAAAGACAGGGCATGTTAAAGGATGTTTCCAGTTACCTCCAAGTTTTCTCTTCTATAGGAGTATTTGGGATGCAGTGTATAATATGTAAGGTATACATGATTTTAAAAAGATTTTTGGTTCGATTCTGAAACAAATCATATATACCATCTTCCCCTATCAGACTGCACTGAAAATTTATCATAATTTTCTAAGAACAAACCAAATGCAAAGAATTGACCAAGCAACCCTCATTGGGATAATTTAGAGGGTGCCCAACCTCTGTGCGATCAGGGAGGGTCAATTGTGGACCAACTGACTCGGTGAAGGTATGAAGCTTCTTCCTGCCCTGGTTGCGTAGGGGCTGAACAAGGGGTGTGACTTCAGAGGTGCTAGGAGGGCTCCCAGCTCTCTTGCCTTCCCTGGATTCTTCCACCTGCAGCTCAGCGTGATGCAGTTCCACCGGGGAGTCAGGTTGCAGCTTGAGATATTGCAAACCCCTTCGCTAAGGTAGCTGTCATTTATGCCTCTTGAGAGCTGGTTTTTGCAAGGACTGGAGTGAGGGCTGCAGGTGGATAGGACCACATCGGGTGGTCTTCTTGGGCCTGCTGGTGACCATGTGAACACATAGGAGGCAGCCAGCCCAATGTGGGGCCTGGTGGCTTGGGGTGCATTTTTGGGTTCTTGGGGGACTCGGGTGGCTCTCTGTAGAAGCCTGGGCGGAGAGGGGCTGAGAGGGCTGCAGCATGCTGTCAGGGGGGAAGGGAACCTCCCCCAGACTCCAGCCTCCCAGGAGAACGTCCAGGAAAGCCGTCGTAGAAGAGCCCTGCGGTCTGCAGAGAGCCCGGGCAGCTGTTCAAGTGTCATCCATTTCAAAGGCCTTTTGTTAAACTTCTAACGGCCAAAAGGGCAGGCTGAAGCCGCGCCTAGGGAAGGCCTCCCAGTCGCAGTGACCTGGGAGGCTGGCACGCTCCCCTCCGGCCTGGGAGCAAGGGGACAGGGGCCGGCAAAGAGCACAATAAATTGGGGAAGGGCGGACTGTCCAAAGGGGCCAGCGGAGAGCCCCAGAGGGGGATGCTGCGGCCTGAGGGACTGGCTGAAGGCCATATGCAGGTGTGCAGAGCAGGAAGGCCCCTGGGTTTTGGAGAGACACGAGCAGGGGATCTTGCAAGTATCTACGCTCAGTGCTGAGTGGCCCTCTGCTGATTTTCCAGTTTAATTCCCTCCGCTCCTCCGCGGTTAGCTGTGGAAGCTGGGGTTTGGCCTCTGGTCTTGGTTCTGCGACTGTCAATTAGCCAGTGATTTGGGGGCAGGTCACTTCACCTTTCTGAAACGCTATTTTCTTATTCATAAAATAGATGTTGGCCTGATATCCAGGTCTCATTCTTACCATGACATGCTGGGAGCATCTCAGAGGATGCTAGGAATGTTCAGAGAGGCCAAGGCTGGAAGGGGAGGTAGGAGGCTCAGTGGGGGCCCCACCCCACCTCCAGAGGTCCCTGAGGGTTCAAGTCATCCTCACTCCTACTGCCCACCCCACCAGGCCAGCACAGAGTAGATTTGGGCTCCAGTGAGGACACCGGAGTCCCCCACCTCTGTAAAGCCTGCCCCGGGACAGCGGTGGAAGAGGTAGGCTTTCCTACCTACCTCCCAAAACCTTTGGGTTTTTTACGTGTCTTCATCTGATTTGAATTCTTGATTGCCCTGTGAAGAGGTGGGGGCCAAGCGGGACCTCTGACCTCCATGCCCACCCCTCCCCCAGTTTCTGGGTCCATGGTTTGGCTGTGAAGTTCGGGGTTACCAGCAATCACCGCCATCCTGTGAGGGGGGCGCTCAGGCCCAAATTGATGTCAGGTTGCTGGCCGGGCACAGTGTTACCTGGAGCTTTGAAGCTTCTAATGACTCCAGACTGTCTTCTCAAGTCAGCGGCTACAAATGTTAATAAAATTAAAGCCACCTGAGAGTTCAGCTTGGCGATCCTTTGAAAGCAAGTCTGTGATGGGTTATTACCCTCAATTATCTAGTTGTCCACTCTCTTAGCTTGGGGTTAAACTCTTAACTCTTCCCTTTGAAGTCATTATCCTTTTATCTATGACTGGACCAAGGAATTTCAGGACAATAATCAATGGAAACTTCATAAGAATAGAGGAGCCGGGAGGGGGAAAGGTGTGAATACCCTCTAACTGTTGGCTTGTTCAGAAGGGTGGGGGATGGGGCAGGGAAGGGACTGTGTCCCCAGCTCGAAGAAGGAGAAAAAGGAAAAGGGGAAACCCCAGTAACAACAACCCAGTGAGCACCTTCAAATGCTCTGGAAAATACGGAAAAAGGGATCACCTAGGTTCGAGCAGAGAGGTGCAGCCCCCATCAAAGCGGAGAGAAAGTAACGAAGCAAAAAGACAATTAAAGAATGGGTTTAATTAGGGCTTTGATGTCTGACATGGTGCACGACACTGTTCAAGGGGGAAGGGGCCCACTATTCATGTGCCAGGAAGTGGCTTGTTAAAAAGGTCTGTTCCCCAAAGAGGTTGTGGGATGGAGATGGAGCGGCACTTTTCACCCAGCTTCACCCGCCAAAGGGGACAGTCAGACTCACACGGAGTCTCATCACTGGGAAGAAAAAACATCGCAATTCTGTTCTTCTAGTTTTTGTTCTTTCCAAAAGTCTTTCTGGGCTTCTAGAGGCTGCAGGTCTTTCGGGATCATTCTGCTGCCTGTCCTTCTCTGGTTAGAAGGAGAGAGAGAGAGAGAGAGAGACAGAGAGAGAGACAGAGAGAGAGAAGGGGAGGGGAGGGGAGGGGAGGGGAGGGGAGGAGAGGAGAGAGGAGAGGAGAGAGGAGAGAGGAGAGGGAGCGGTGCTAACGAACGTTGCAAATGTATGTTTCACGTCTCCTTTTCATTTAATCCCATTTGGAACGCTTGTCTACACAAAAAAGATGAAAACGCAAAGGGGAAGAGACCGACCCTGCAGCTTCCCAGTCGTGCTGGACCAAGGAGCGTCCTATCCAGGTTGAAATGTGACATCTGCAGCTCCCACCCTCCACCGCACAGCCCACACCTCTCTCTGCCTGACGCGCACATGCACACACACCGCCGACTGAGGGTTTGTTACAACTCTCCCTCTCCTCATTAAAAACAGAAATAATAAAATAAAAACTGGCTTTATTGTGAGCAACATCTGGAGAGCTCCCTGCTCCATCTGCGGGGCCCTGGCAGTGTCTCCAGCAGAGCCAGGGCTCCTGCTGCCCCGCGTCACGTTGCTGAGGGGTGGGACGGGCATGGGGGAGCCCAGGTACACAGGTCTGCCCACTGCCTGCCACGTCCAGGTTCTCGGAACCCAGGCTTGATGGTGCAGAGTTTAAGGAAGGCGGTGGGTGTCCCCCTCCGCCTGTCCCCCCACCCCCAGCCCGTTCGGACAGGAGGCAATGGCCCTACTTTCTTGTGTTTCTGGGAATCCCTTGAGCCAGGCCCTCCTGCCAGAGATGGGAAGGACAAACCACATCGAGACCCCAATATTTAAACTTATGATCAATTTGAAACGAGCCTGTCTTGGGTTTTGATTTCAAAATGCCCAGCCTGGTTTTTATATCTTCTGTCTTATTTGTACACACGCTTCGGCCAGAGCTCTGGGAAACAGAGGCAGCAGGTTTTGAAGAGCTGAGTGGTTTCCGTGAAAAGATAAAAATGTTTCTCATACTTTGTCTCAAGACCTAGGGCTCTTCTCTCCTGAGGCCTGAACTTTTCTCTGAGAGTGTAATCCTTTAAAGCCTCAGCCCTCATTTCTTCTAGGTCACTCTTCCATTTCTTGGATGTAAAGGAACCAGAGGGATCACAAATGTGGGCACGTCACTCAAAAAGAGCCACAGGGCTTGGGCCGTTCTGCTTTTGAGATGAGGGCGTGGGCTTGAGCAGTGAGTTTCCAGGTGACCCTGGGCCCAGCCAATGAGAAGTCACCAAAATTTGGGGTCTCCTGAACACTGTAAAGGACGGTGGATGTCCTAGGTGGTGATTGTCTCTGACAAAGGACATGTATGTAAACACAGATATTTATATGTGAGCAAAAAAGATGCTGCCCAGTCTAGGACACATCTGCTCCCAATTAGAATCGATGCTAAAGTTAGCTTAACAGAAAACAAACTTCTTCAAATCAAGTGTAATTATTCTAGATACATAAAAGCTGCTTTATAATATGATTTGTGCAGACCCTGGAGGAACTTCTACTTGAATCCGAGGGTTTCATTTGCATTTTTGCCAGAAACTACAACTGCTCAAACAGTTTGACTGTCAAGAAAGGAAAGATTTAAAAAGCACAGTAACCTAAACTGGCCCACGTTAGGAATAATCGTAATCTCTCCTCTTCATTCCAGGACTTTCCATGTTGTAGCGGTTTTCTAATCTTTGCATATTGGAAAGTAAGATGCTTGGGGATGTTAATGGGAGGGAGGCGAACAAACTTAAGCAGGGCCTGGATTTTTCTGATTTTTTTAAAGAGCTTTACAGTGCCTTGGGTTGCTCTAAAATACTTTTCAAAATGTTTCTTTTAGTGTTCTCACCTCACAAAAGGAAGATAAGGTATGAAGTGTATTTTTAATTATTGGTTTTGAGAGAATCTAATGCTGGTTTCTGACTGGTCATTCCGCTGGACAGGGCTGGGCAGTGAGACATGTGGGGAGGGGCTCTGTGCGGGCACAGAGGCCCTGTGTTTCCTCGTGGTGACCCTGGATGCTTTGGGGGACCTGGGGTCAGGGGTTGGGTCTGCAGCATCCCTTATCCATATTTCCTTTTGGAGTATGCCAGTATTTCCCCTTTGCACCTTGCTTTTTTTTTTTTTTTTTAAATGTGACAGACATGTCTGCAACAAGAGAAAATGGACGTTCATTACCAAGTGAAGCTAAGCCTGAATTCTCCAAAAGAGGCTGCAGGCCACAGAGTCTTACTTTAGGAACCGAGTAAAAGGCCTTCCTTTCATGTCCTTTTCAGAGAGAAAGGCTTCGTGTGTGATGAGAGTCGGTGTCAGGAGCGGGCTCTATTAAAGGTGGCTCTGTTGGGCAGGAGAGGGCCCAGGGCCAGGCGCATTCTTTTTAATAAGCCCCTGCCGGGCTCTGGCCTCAGAGCAGAAGCAGCCCCAGGTCAGCATCGAGGGTGGATGGGTTCCCTCCCTCAGGCCCGCGTCACCCGCTGGAGGGCAGGTGGGTGCCTGAGCCACATGCAAGGGGGAGGGGAGAGGATGTCCCAGGATGTTTTTCACTTCTGTGGGAGTAAAGGATGAACTCAAGACCCACAGGCCCCCGGCGAGTCATACCCGCCACCCCATGCGCTGGCTTTGCAGAGTCGTGTCTGTTATTTAGCTGGAGTCTGCGCCTCGCTCTGCCACATATTGGCTGAGGACAAGGTTCCAGGACACGTTACCCGACCTCTCCATGCCTCGGTCTCCTAGCCCGTAAGACGGGGGAGAAATCCTGTCTCTGAGGCCTGTCGTGGTTATTGGAGGTGGTGGTGTCTCTAGAACATTGGAGCAGGAGCTCAGTACGCTCATTATTATTTTTCCGACAATTGTTCTGTGTGCACAAAAACGGGTAAGAATGAATGCATTTCTTCGAGCCCCCAAGACCGTAGGCTCCTTCTGAGTAGTCACTGCGTCACCCTCTGTGTCTGCAGGTCCTAGCACGCTGCCGGGAACGCGGTGGGTGCCAACGCACGGGTGTGGCTGCCGTCACTGACCACTGCAGACTCGCTGCCGGGCGAATGAGAACTACAGTAACCTTTATTTTTACAAAAGAATAATCTCTAGTGCTGTCTAAATGGAACATTGGTTAGTTCTATCGAACGGAAGTGACGAATGACAGGTACAAGTTGAAGTCCGTCATGAGTTAAACAGGGGCACCTACTGGTAAAGCATGGAAATACAACCTGCTTCTGTTAGCCGGTGCCCGCAACTAGCCCAAGGGACGAAGAGGAGACGGAAGCTCAGAGTCGGGGGACTCTTGACCCTAGAATCAGCACAAGAGGAGAGGAAGGTGAAGGAGATGTTCTTAACTTAGGAAGAGCCAAAATGCTACCAAGTTCTCAATTTGCGGGCAATGCCGCACCCAGAGATGCCAGGACCCTCCTGCACAGTGGGGTCTGAGTCTGCGCAGCGGCTCGGCTTGCCCAGTGGCCGTTGGGATGAATCTGCCTCCATCTGCCCTGGTACCTTGTCCGGGCTCCACGGCCCATCACAAACATCTAAAGTGACCAACTAGGACAGAATCTTTCCCGCTGGCACAAGGAAAATGGGGTGGGCTGAGAGGGGTTCAACACCGCGGCCTTGATATATGCTTTAATAAAGTGAACTAATCAGAGAGCCTCCCCTGACCACTAGGAGACGGTAGCTCTAGTCTTGCAATAGAAACCAATGGGAAAACAGGATTCCCTTGGTGGTGATCTTTGCTGGAGCCCATTCATTTCACTTGTCTTCACCTCGGCTTTTGGGAGGAGTGCATGGGTGCTGAGGATGTCCCTCTGTTTCCACCGACACTCACTGAGCACCTGCTGTGTGCTGGGCACCATGCTAAGGCTGAAGCCCTCCTACAGTAGAGTGGAGTGGGCCCTTCTGGCGACACACCCATTCTAGTGCCCACCTTGTGTCAGGGCCATTTGAGTGGTTCAGTCATACTTGTCTCTGGCTATCCATGTGGCCCTGGCCAAGCCACTTACATTCTCTGTCTCTTAGTTTCTTCTGCAGTAAAGTGAGGAGGTCAGACTAGATCATCTTCCAAGTCTCAGCAAAAATATTCTGAGCATCACGATCCCTGTGAGAAAGACGGGAGCTGCTATCACTCTGTGTCACTGCAGAACTGCCGGGGAGTAGTGACAAACTTTTCCCACTGTCTGTCCTCATCCTGTCCTGCCACACCATGACCCTGCACACACGGGTGGTTTTTCTCCTATCAAAGCCTGCCCCCTCCCTCCACACGTCTGCCGGCTCCTGGTGAGAACTGCCGGAGCCCCGAGGCCGATGCCGAGGCTGTGCCCTGACACTGAGGGAAACAAGCCGCATTCCTGATGGCCCACCCGCTCTTCTCTGAGCCCCTCCCCAAGGGAAGGAGGAAAGGGGCCCTCCGAGGTGGACGAAGAAGGAGAGGCAGAGCTCTTTTTCCAGGACAGTGTGCTGAGGGTACAGAGGCAACTCTTCTCCTGAAGTTCCAGGAGTCACCGATTGGTTGGCTCACACCCGGGGGGGTTTTCTGGGGCCGAATGAAAGGCGTATGTTTCCATATCTTTTCAGACTATAAGGCATGAGCTGTAACAGCTTAACATTTTTGTAATTATTATTTCTCCACTGAAATGGAAACATCTTCCCTCCTACCCTGTTTTACTGGAATGTTCTGTAGGGTAGGTCTTCTGTTGTTCAAAAGACAAAAAAGAGAGACTGTTTGGAACAGTTTGAAATCTCTTTAAAGGAACAGTCAGATCATCCATTCAACTAAATAGGAGTCAACTCCCCTAGAAATAACTTACAAAAACCTCTTTGGAGTATGACATTTTCAAAGCAAAATTCTTTTCTTTTTTTTCAAAATACCACAAGCAATGCGTTGAGTTCAGGGAATACTGCCTGCCAAACTTCCATTTTTATATTTAACCTTTCTTCTTTTCTGACGTTTTGCAAAAACATGCTTGAAACTCTTCAAAAACCTTTCAGGTTGAAAGTTTGGGAAAGAGTCTTAACCAAGGAAAACCTCAGTTCTTAGTTTCCCCATGGATCCCCTCCCCCGGTCCTGGTTCAGGAGAAAAGTTACCACTGCCGTTCACCACCTAGGCTGGCTCGGATCGGCGGGGAGGGCCAGGCCCTCAGTGCTGACTGCTGACTTTGCACGTCCACACCACCTAAACGACTCTTCACGAACTCACAAGTTCTTGGGCCATTAAAAGTGAACCCCCCCAAATTGTGGTTATGGCAGAAAAATGATATCAAACATATCCCACTACTCTTGTATCAGGGCAAATAGGCATCATATAGTCAAGTTCTGTCAAAGGCATGGAAAATATATCCATAAAGTGGAACTAGTAACTAATCAGTATGAGAACTGAAGTTTTAAAAAGGTGTTGATAAAATACTTGTTAAAATAGGAAAATTGGATTAGCAGTGGTATTCTGGGCATGATGTCCTTTGGGCTGAAAAGAGAAATCATCTTGTTCTATTTTTTCTGGAGCCCAGAAAAGTACTCTCAGCCCAAACACCAGCCTCGTAATCTTATTTTCTTTTTCTCTAGCATGCACTTTATTAACCCATTTTCTCATTTACTTACTCTGAAAAGCTCAGTGGGTAGCATCCTTCTTAGAGAATCAAAGCCTCCTTGGAGATGCTGTGTGGAAGCAGAAACACACACAGACTCCCAGGCCCAGTGCAGCAAAGAAAAGCCCCCTCTGTACCCCTGTCTGCTGAGTCCACACACTCTTTCGCACGCCAGCAGTGCTCGGGCCCCGTTAAAACACGGACCTTCAAGGAATGCAGCTGGCATGCAGGCTGGCAACTTGCAAAGTGATTCATGTCTAGGTGGGGATGAAAAGCAGCCGTTCGATCCAGGGCCCAAGGCAGAGGCAGCTGCTTTCCATGTATCTGCCACCTGGCAACAAGCTACCACCCTAAACACCACAGTACCAGAGGGGCTAGTCTCTCGAAGGTGGCAGGTGCTGCTTGACTTGGACGATTTAACCTAGGAGATCAGTCATGTGTTTAGGGTCAGGCAGGTGGCCTGACTTTCTCACCTTGGGGTGCTAGCATAGTGATGATATAATAAACGTGGACAGCCACTCTCCTTCTTGCGGCCAGTTTAGAGGGATAGTCCTGAGTGAGCCCACTGTACAGGGATGTTGTGAAAAATCCTAGGAGAATGCCCAGTTGTAGGGCCTTTGGAGGAAAGATTAGAGAGACTGCCCCTGGTTCAAAGGCAGAGCCTTCAGGTAAGGGATAGTTGTGTTTTTCTTCAATTTCCCCTTCTGATTCCTTAAAAAGTCTGTCCCCGTGGCCTCTGCAACACTGAGCGAGGGCGGAGGGAGATGAAGAGCTGTACAGGGAGTGGGCTGACTCAGTCCAACCGACACTGAGGGCCTGCGCTATGCCCCAGTCCGTGCTGGAGGCTGGCAGGACACTACACGTGTAGCATCAGCACTCGTCAGGAAAAGCGAAGTGAAGCCACCATGAGCTAATAGTACACGTGCACCAGAATGACTTACGTTAAAAAGACTGACAATACCGTGTGTTGGCAAGCATGTCAGGCAATGGGAACTCTCACACATGCTGACAGCAGTGTAAATTGGTTCAACTGCTTTATAACGTTGTTTATCGATATCTATTAAAATGTCTGTCTTATGTCCCACTAATTCTACTTCTGATGCAGAAGTAGATAGAGAGGAAATGTTGCACATGTCTACCCAAAACATGTACAGTAATATTCATAGCAATTACATTCATATTCATAATAGCCCCAAACTGGAAACAACTCCAATATTCATCACTAGGTGAATGGCTAAATAAATCGTGGGATATTTATGTCATGGAATACTATACAGCAATAAAAGGAAATTAACTACAAATATAAACACTAACATAGCTAAAACTCACAGATGCTTTCTTGAATAAAAGAAACCAGGCACAGGAAAGCACGCTGTATGATTCTATTTATGTGAAGTGTAATAAGCAGCAACAATTAACTTTGGTGCTAGAAGTCAGATAGTGGACCCCTCTGATCACAGGCACTGTCTGGGAGGAGGCACAAAAGAACCTTCTGGGGTGACGGAAATATTTTACAAGTTAGTCTGGGTGATGATTACATAAGTGTGCACGTACGTAAAGTTAATCCTGCTGTACACTTAAAATTTGTGTTCTTTACTGCATGAAATTGTACTCAATAAAAAAGCTAAACAAAATAAAACAAAACATTTCCAAAGGTATATTTCAACTCTTCTTATACACTTCCTTGGTCTGTTGAACCAGACTATAAATTCTCCAGCACAAACCACGTCTTATGCTAATAAATATCTATTAGAAAAAAAACCAAAATGAAACAAAACAGACACGTGCGTGATAAAATTGCATAGAACTACACCCCACCCCGCCCACCGGCATTCTCCAAGTCAAGCTGCAGAAGTAGTGAGGCAGAGAGGGGAGTAGGGGTTAAAAGACTGTTCTGAAACAATCGGAAAGGATGCTGACATCTTTTCAGCAGTTTATAGATGATCCATTGTCTTCTGACCCCCAGTATTTCCGATGAGAAGTACGTATTCATTCTTAACATTGTTCTCTGGTCATGCTGTCTTTTTTCTCCTGTGGCTTTCATGATTTTCCCCGTACATCTGGTTTTCAACAGTCTAGGATGTACCTAAGTACAGTTTTCTTTATAGCATTTGTTCTGCTTGGGATTTGCTGAACTTCTTTGATCTGTAAGTTGATGGTTTTCACCAAATTTACTGAATTTTCAGCCATTATTTCTTCAAATATTTTTTCTTATCCTCTTTCTTGTGCTTCTGAGATTCTAATAACACATACATTAGACCATGTATCTTGCTCCAGAAATCAGAGGCTTTGTCCATTTTTTTGCAATACAGTTTCTCCTTTCTTCGAATTGGATGCTTTCTGTTGATCTGTTTTTTAAGTTTACTGACCTTTCTTCACTATCACCAAACTGCTGGCAAGCCCATCTAGTAAAATTTTCATTTCAGATATACTTTACAGTTCTAGAATTTAATTCTGTTTTTTTAACATTCCATTTCTCATCTCAAATTCTTCATTTTAAAATTTATTATGACCATGTTTTCCTTTAAGTCCTTGAACATATTTATAAAGTTTCCTTAAAGTCCTTGTCTGCTAATTCCAACATCTGAGTCATACTGAGGTCAGTTTCTTTTGATTGCTTTTTCTTTTGACTGAGATAAGATTTTCTGTTTCCTTTCATGTTCAGTATTGTTTTTATTATATGCTAATCGTGTTTTAAATGCTATAATAACTGGATTTTATCTTCCTTTGAAGATTATAGTGTTTGTTTCTTTTTCAAGCAGACAGCTAGCTTGATGGGAATCAAACTCTTCAGTCGATTTCTTTGTGGCCGTAGCACTGACACGTTTGCTGTGCCCTTTCAATTTCCAGCTCTTGCTTTCTGCAGCTCCTCAGGGTCTCCCCCGACACTGAGAGTTCGGGGGTCAGCCAAGAACTTGAGAGAAGTTTACACGCAGATTTTGAGGCTCTCCAACTGTAGCTACCTATTTTCCTAGGTTTCACCCTCAGCTTTCAGCTACTCTGGCAGCCCCACTTAGATGCTCTGATTCCTCAAAGCTCGAAGTCTGTGGCTTCTGCTTGAGCTCCAGTCTCCCCAGGTCATGCAGACATGAGGGGGTTTGTCCTCAGAGGAAACGGCGTAAATGAGGTATAGTTCCCTTCTATCAAAGGCGGAATATCCTCCAGTTCATGCCCGCTTTTGGCCACTCTCCAGCGCCTCCAAGCAGAGGCGGATTTAACGGTGGGTGCCCCAGGAGCACGTCCTGAGCCCCAACTTCTGAAGGCATGTATTTTCATTTTCCCCGTCTCTCTCTCTTTTTTAAGGGGCCCAATATTTTCTTCTGCGCCCGGGGCCTCAACAGACCTTAATAATCCACCTCTGCCTCCAAGTATATATATTTTAAATGGTTTTGTCAAATGTTTATCATGCTCCAGAGGGTTAGTTCAATACAAGCTTCTCTGCCACTACTAGAATCAGAACTCAACATAATCTTGATGGTCTTTACTCCCTAATATTTTATACCATAAACATTCTCCTTTGCCCAAAAGAGTAAGAAAAATTGTGGGCATTTAAAAATGTTACATCTAATTTTAGGTGCACCACTAACTGGCTTTGTGATATTGCATAAGTCCTTTCCCATAATTAGGTCCCAGTTTCCTCATCTTCAAAAGGGTGAGCACCTGGCCACAGGACCCAGATCCCTTTCTGTGGTCATGAGCTCCAGCTCTGTGAAGAACATGAATGTGTTTTGGTTCACAGGGAGCAAAGGGGTCCTTGCTTACATTTCTGTCTGGGGTCCTGGACTGAAGCTCAAAGCTGCAGTGTGCCCTTAGCCTGAGTCAGCTTCCCTCTCACATAAGCTCCTGACGTCCAAAGGCTTCTAGGTGGCCCACTGCCGCTTCTCCTGGGCCAGAGACAGTCTGAGAAGGGAGCCCATTGCCTTCTCTGATGCACATTCAGGAGGAGAAACAGCCAATCACTGAGGCAAGAATGATGAGGGAGTCAGTGGAATCTGTCTGACCTTTTCTAAAGTCCCAATCTCTGCAGGATTCAAGGTGAAGTAGCAGGTAGCGCTGATGGGAATGAAACAGTGCCAATGACTTACTGAGTTCTTCCTGTGCTGGGCACTTTACACATGTGATGGGTGTGAGGAAAAGCTGACCAGGCATCTCAGAATGAGCACAATCAAATCTGAGCTCCTGACTGTCTCCTTCCGCCTGCACCACCAGCAGCCTTCCCATCTCATTGAAGGGCAACTACATGCTTTGGGTTGCTCAGGCAGAACATTTTAGAGCCATCCTACGTTTTCTCCCTCACACCCACATCCACCCCATCAAGAAATCCTATCCCCTCTGAGCTGCTCACCAGGGCTTGTGTCTGCTCTGAACATCCAGTGTCTGAGTCAGCTGGCTCATCATAATAGTGGTGTGTTAATTTCATTTTGTTTTTAACAAATGAAAGGAAAAGGCATTTTAGTTGTCCACTAATTCAATTGGTCAGATGAATCCTCAAGATCATGGCTTCAGGTCAGACCAGGCCCAGCTCTGCAATTTTCTGGTTTTGTGAACTTGGGCAAATTCCTCCTTCATAAAGTTCAGCATGGCTGCCCTCGCCCATCCATCCCGAGATGCCTCCGGCTTTGCTTTTCTTCTGTCTGCAAATCTCCCTCCTGTACCTTCCACAGAAACACAAGAGCTTGGGATGCCGTCACTGTGTGGCCCATTAAGCAGAACTCCTCAAACCCTGCCTCCGTGGTGGTGGGCAGTGCCTCTCCTTTGCTGGAGGAACAAGACAGCAGCGATTCAATTTCCTAGTTAGTGGGCTGCAGGGTAGCCGACTCTTAGCCTCTCTCTTGCTAGCACTGGCCAACTCTGTAATCACAAGGACCACTTTATTACTGAGGGGTCACCACAATTCTTAAGGTGCCCATGAGAGATGTTGCCACTGAAGGGGGGGCATCTGAGTCGGCCTGCATCTGGTAGCCAGTGTGGGCACATGCAGTGTGGGGATCCCTCTGCCCTGGGGAGCTCTCCATTCTTTACGGGGGTTTCCTGTAAATCTCAGGTCTGGGATTGGAAGGTCCTCTAGCAGTGGTTCTTGCCCCAGCTGCATGTTAGAATAATCTGGAAGCTCTTAACACGTTTGCAGGCCCCGCCCCAGCCCGAGCCCTGAGCTTTTTATTTAATTGGTCTGGGATGGGCAGCTTCTCAGATGATTCTAATGTGCAGCCAGGGTTAGGACTGCTGTCCACACTCGCCGGGTTAGTGGAAGGTCTTTATCAGACAGACCTGGGTTCGAGTCCTTGTTCAACCCCCAAGACTGTCCTCCTTGGGATATTAACTCACAGCCTCATTTTTCATCTGTAAGGAAGAGCTGATGATATCCAACTACCTCGCAGCATGGTTGCAAGGATTCAGGGGGAAATGTCTGTGAAAGTGGCGTGCCCATGGGAGACAGACTGTTTCCACACAGGAAGGCTTTTGGTTCAAAGTTGCCATGTTTTCTGTTGTTCAAGAGTAAATGCAGCCAATGACGAAGGTCACGCTCTCTCAAGGAACTGTCTGCACCTCCTTTTTCAGCCTATGTGCAAACTGCAGAAGAGATGAGGGTTTCCGGCCTCTTGGGAGGTAACCCACTCCCTCATGACTTATGATGGGTCCAGAGCTGCCGGCCCCAAGGTACGATTTGCACATGATACTGTTTTGGTGCATTTTATTTCAAGCAAAAATTGAGATGTAACATTTTGAATCTGTGGAGACTCCAACTTGGAAGCCGGGAGGCTCTGCTTCTGTCCTTCTCGAGTGACATCTCGGAACCAGCGACATTCCTTTCATGTCCCTCAGCTGTGCTTTCATCATCTCCAATCGGAAAACCAGAGGCGTCAGCAACGAGACAGCCAAATCCTATGTGATCTGAGTCGTTCTGAAGGCATCCAGATTTAATCATGCGCCATGTGAGGTTATCTGGCTGGACATCAAGGGGCTGTCTGGTTGCTTCACACTTGTCCCTCCTGTTGCCCAAGCACAGCTATTGTACTTACTTGCACCCTGGGACTTTGTCAGAGAATTCTTGGAGTTCAAACGGACCTGCGAGATACTGATCACGGGCTTGCACAATCAGTGCGATCTCTGCTGGCGGGACCCCGCTGCTGGAGGTCTTGCAGGGATGAGGGCCTGGCAGCCTCAAGGGGAGGGAAGGCCTCCCTCAATGGCCACTCTAACCTTGCAAGTAATGGGCAAGAAATGGGGCCTCAAAGAGAAAGAATGTCCTTATTCAGCTCTAGCGGTTTCCTATGTTGGAAGGCAGCACCTTCTTCACAGACCCTTTCCCACTGCCCAGAAGAGCATGAACGAGAGACAACTGAGGGCGCAGGCCTGGATGGAGACCAGACAGCATTTGCAAGTGATGCCAGGACACCTCTCTCGCAATTTCCACTCCATTCTCACACTCTTGCCCAAGAGCAGAGTCTTGCACATGCCTCTCTCTGGGACTCTGGCAAGTGTCGTTCTCCTATAAAATGTCCCATTGGATGGTTTATGAAATGAAGCTCTGGTGCCTTAGAGCATATTTCCAAACAGACACTGTGCCCAGGGCCACTAAGGGCTAGTTTTAGCCTTTCTAGGTTGTAAGACACATAAAAATATGGAAGAAACTAGGAAATGGACATTGGCCCAAGTGGGACCATTGAGACAACAAAGCTTGGCTCATAGCACCACAAAATTAAATTACTGTGTCTAATGCACTATGAGGGGATGGGAGAGAATAAGCAAGAGGGGAAAGAGTAGGGTTTTGAAGCCAAAAATTTGGGTCCTAGGCCTAATTTTGCACTTGGTAGCTAATCTTTGATCAGAAAAATCAGTCGAATTAAATGGGAGATCATAAATGTTCCTTTTTGAAAGACTTTCTTCATGGGTTGGGTTGGATGAGTTTTCTTAAAATATGAGTCCAATGTCATTAAACAGAAGATGACAACTTTGTTCACTGCTCTGAAGGCGTCGGAACTGTATTCTAGCTCAGGGTCACCTCTAGAAAATAGTTACTGAGGATACAATGTGCATGGATGCTCTAGAAATCCACTGAGTGGTAAACTGCTGGGGAGACAAGATTTCATTGCTCCCTGTCATTAGCTTTTCTGCAGAATTCTTTGATGCTTTTGAATAAGTTCTTAAATCTTTCTCTTGTACTCTGACATCAAACCAACAAGTTCATTTCCAGAAGTGATGAAATGCTGCTTTGGTGGTGCTGAAAATGTCTTCCTGTTCTATGTGTTTAGGAGAGAAGTGGTTCTTTTGACTGAACTTTTGCTAGATTCTGAGTCATAAGGATTCACTGCATGCTTCTGTTGGGGTTTCTACTATGCCATCAAAAATATTTTTCTACTTCAAAAATGAGTCTATCACATTCTCTTATACCAAGAACTGACTCTATACATGCTTTAAGTATTTTTTCTGTTCTTCAAAATTGGGCTCACAATCATGTAAGATACCTTCCTTTTGAATAAACGCTTTATTTCCAAAATTCAGGCCTTTCTTTATTCTTTTGTTGATTCAAGAATCCACACATCACATTGGCTTTTCTTAGATATACTGAAGCATGAAAACATTTTAAGTCTTAATGATTTTTTTAAAACAAAGTGTTACAAAACAGCTCTCTTTTTTAAGCAGCAGGTGGAGTCAGATGAATCACGGCCAACTTTGACCTTGAATGGTAGACTGCATTTCCAATTGATTTAGTCCATAGTAAATACCTGTTTTGGTTGTGAGTAGTGGTCTTAACCAGGTTAAGAGAAGGTCTTAAAGCAGGGCTAGTTACCAAGATGAGCTGCTGATTATGAAGAGCTGTCTATAGCAGCGGGAGGTGGCATTTCCTTTCAAGGTGGGGTCGAAGTGATTTCTCCATTGTGACCTCGACATCTTAAATACATCACTAAGGTGATAATCCGATAGTCATTATTTCTTGTCTATCTGAATGGTGAACCTAAGGCATACAGAGTTTAAGTGGCTGGCCCAAAGGCCAGTTTAGCCAGTGTTAGAAATTGAATTTGTCTAGCAACACAAGCTCTTGCATCAGAGTATTATGAACTATACCTGCACAATAAAATATTTAATAACTTGCCTGAAGACACAATAGAATTATACTTTCTCTTCTCTTCGGTCAGAAGGCATAATGTAAAATTCAACCACCCTTAGGGGCATAATCACAGATAAAACCATTATGGCCAAGTAGGAATTACAGCATAAAATCTAAGTATATAAAATGGAATTACTGATATAATTATAATGGAATGGTATTACAGCGAAGTTAATCTGAAATAAGACTCTACTTATTTGTGGCCCAAAGACTCTATTCAGATAAAGGCAAATGTTACTCCCAGTTTTACATACATTTCTAAGAACAAAACACAGCTTCTCGACAATATTGTTGGAATCTTCTCCATTTGTTCCTGAAGTGCCTGGGGTTTGAAAGGTACATCCCACCCAGCAGTAGAGTGGTAAGTACTCTAAAATCCAGCCCATGATCACCCGGGCCACTGCTCAGCCTGCCTTCAGCTGATGCCATCGCGCAGAAAGGGGCCCCTCTGGGTACCAGAAGCAGCCAAATCCTGAGTCAGTGTCTACGAACCTGCCCGTCACTGTCTACGCTGCTGATCTCTGCAACGCACAAGCTACATATGGACATGCTTTAAAGTTTGCCTCGGTCCCAGCTTCTTTTTTTGTAGCTGGGAGGGCCCCTTTCTATTACAAAAAAGAAATCCAGAGCTAGGTTAGTGGCGGCACACTTAGTCACTGTAGTTATCTCTAAGACGTTCCCAGTGGGGGACCACGGGGAAGCCACAGTCTGGCCAGCTTGAGTTGACTGAATTCTCCTGAAAGTGCAAGGGCACTGGGTTAAATTGAGTTCCCTTTGTCACTTCTTTGGAGGACAGTCAGTGAATTTAAAGCATTTATACCCTTCCACCTCCCTGCTGGAGATTTTAAAGTGACCACATGCCCTGGTCTCAATTTTTCTTAGTAGAAGAAAACCATTTTTTCTTCCTCCTTCTAAAATTAGCCCATAATCCAAGCTATTTTGACAGAATTATAATGTCTTGCCTGATTTTCTTTCTAATTCCCTATTACTAAACTTGCAGTGTTGGCATGAAAGAAATTTTGATGTCCAGCTTTAAAAAAATAAGAAAAGGAAGACACTATGGCTTCTAGACATTGTGGTAAACAGTTACAAAATTTGTTTAAAAATTTAGGGTATAAAATGCTTTTATATAGTAAGAAAGTCTCACTTATATTTCCAGAATTTTAATAAATTTAATTCCCTTTTAAAAGAGTTGTTTCATCTCCTTGTGCTTAATTCCAAAGCCCTTATACTGTCCTTACATTGCAATGTTTTTAATGCTCTTTTCTTCACCCCTGAGATGTATTCAAAATCATGTGCCTGGTTTTCTTTTCTTTCTTTCTTTTTCTTTTTCTTTTTGTAATATATTTATTTTCTTTTCAACATTTTAAAAAATATTATTTTATTGATTATGCTTTTACAGTTGTCCCATTTTTTTCTCCCCTTTATTTCCCTCCACCCTGAACCCCGCCTCCCACCAGCATTCCCCCACTTAGTTCATGTCCATGGGCCGTGCATATAAGTTCTTCGGCTTCTCCCTTTCCTGTACTATTCTTAGCTTCCCCCTGTCTGTTTTGTACCTACCATTTGTGCTTCTTATTCCCTGTACGTTTCCCCCACTCCTCCCCCCTTCCTCTCCCTGCTGATAACCCTCCATGGGATCTCCATTTCTGTGATTCTGTTCCTATTCTAGTAGTTTGCTTAGTTCGTTCTTATTTTTTTTTGGTTCAGTTGTTGATAGTTGTGACTTTGTCATTTTATTGTTCATATTTTTGATCATCTTCTTTTTCTTAGATTAGTCCCCTTAACATTTCATTTAATAAGGGCTTGGTGATGATGAACTCCTTTATCTGGAAAGCTCTTTATCTGCCCTTCCATTCTAAATGATAGCTTTGCTGGATAGAGGATTCTTGGATGTAGGTCCTTGCCTTTCATGACCTTGAATACTTCTTTCCAGCCCCTTCTTGCCTGTAAGGTTTCTTCTGAGAAATCAGCTGAGTCTTCTGGGAACTCCTTTCTAGGTAACTCTCGTCTTTTCTCTTGCAGTTTTTAACACTCTCTCCTTACCTTTAATCTTGGGTAATGTAATTAGGATGTGCCTTGGTATGTGCTTCCTTGGGTCCAACTTCTTTGGGACTCTCTGAGCTTCCTGGACTTCCTGGAAGTCTCCTTCCCTTCCCAGATTGGGGACGTTCTTCTTCATTGTTTGTTCAAATAAGTTTTCAATGTCTTGCTCTTCTTCTTCTCCTTCTGGCACCCCTATGATTTGGATGTTGGAGCGTTTAAAGTTGTCCCAGAGCTTCCTCAGAGTCTCCTCATTTTTTTGAGTTCTTATTTCTTCATTCTGTTCTGGTTGAATGTTTATTTCTACTTCCTGCTCCTAATCATTGATTTGAGTCCTGGTTTCCATTCCCTGTGTATTTTTCTTTATTTCACTTTGCATAGCCTTCCCTTTTTCCTCCATTTTGTGATCATACTCCACCAATTCTGTGAGCATCCAGATTACCAGTGTGTTGAACTCTGCATCTGATAGGCTGGCTATCTCTTCATCGCTTAGTTCTATTTTTGGAGCTTTAATCTGTTCTTTCGTTTGGGCCATATATATATATATATTTTGTCTTGGCATGCCTATTATGTTGTGAGGGGCAGAGCCTTAGGTGTTTCCCAGGTCAGGGCAACCCAGTCACTGCCTTGTGGTGCTGCATGTGGGGGAGGGGTCTGAGAGGGAACATTGCCGCTTGCTGGGCTCTCAGTTGGCTTTTGTCACTTCCCCTGCTACCCACAAGCAAATTGGGCCCTTCTGGTGCTGATTCCTGGGTGGGTGGGTTTGTGTACATTCTAGGGCCCTATGGGTCTCTCAGACGAACTCTTCTGTGAGGCTGGGAGTTTCTCCCGTTGCCGCAACCCCCACAGGTTTTTAGCGGTAGAGGTTTTGAGGCTTTCTTTTCCTGCACCGGAACCCTGGGTTGCATGCTCTCTCACTCTCCAGTTGTTCCTCCTGGTTTATCCACACGCAAATATGGGACCCCCAGTCCTCCAGTCCCAGGTCCGCCAGTCACAGCCTTGCTGCGCATCCTCTCTGCCCCAGCTGCCCCTCGCTATGCCTCCTACCAGTCTGGGTGAATGTTTCTTCTTTAACTCCTTGGTTGTCAGACTTCCATACAGTTCGATTTTCTGGCAGTTCTGATTATTTTTTGCTTTTGAATTCGTTGTTGTCCTCCTTTTGGTTGTGTGAGGAGACAAAGTGTATCTACCTATCCCTCCATCTTGGCCAGAAGTCCTGGTTTTCTTAACTAATGTTTTTATAGGGGGGCAAGTGGGACATTAAAAAATATAATTTTGTGCTCAAGTACGTACACTACTAATTCAAGGTTAAGTTCTACTTAAATATCAAGTTCAAGTTGACTTTTTGTTGTTGTAAAAATAAAAATGCCCGAAAACTAATGAGAATTCCATATTACTAAGAATCATAAACAAAATTATTTTAATGTATAGGGATGTTCCTCAAGAACAATCAGGAAGTTTTATTTTCATGATTTATCTAGAGGACTGCTTCGCAAAATGGCTAACTTCATTTAGCAACTTGGCAAAATTTACAAATTGGGCCTAACTGTAGATGTGGGCAGAGCTGAACTTTCAAAAACATTTCCCTAGACTTTCATAATTAATGCAGGATACCCTTTCACATGGCCGGTCGGCACAAGTTCCGGTGCTCTTATGGGGTTAATGTCTGGTGGAACCATGGCCAAGTGCAAACTGATATAGAGAATCAAGGGAGGAAACCTGCTTTCCACCACTTATCTCAGGGCTGTAGAGTCTGGGAGGCACCACACCCTTCAGTTAGGACCCTCAAGGAATTTGGATCCTTGCCTCTAATTCATTACACTCTCTGACTTCTTCCTCAAGGGAAAATTCAACAGGTTTTCTTTTTTTTAAAAAACACTTTATTTATTTATTTATTTTTAGAGAAGGGGAAGGAGGGAGAAAGAGAGGAAGAGAATCATCAACATATGGTTGCCTCTTGTAAGCCACCCCTTACCAGGGACCTGGCCCGCAACCCAGGCATGTGCCCCTGACTGGGAATCGAACTGGTGACCCCCTGGTCTTCAGGCCAGCACTCAATCCACTGAGGCACACCAGCCAGGGTTCAACAGGTTTCTGAGTCATCCTAGAGGCACCCTGTGTCTTACCCTTCAACAAGCGTTTTCCTACCCTTACTTCTCTTTTATAAGCTCTTTAATAAATTCTTTTCTTTAGCTTCCCAGATGGTGCACTCCCATCTGGTTGCCTCATATCCCTCTTCCTCTCGTTTTTAGTTTCCCCCGAACCTCTCCCCTTCTTGGTGAAACCGTCAGCTCTCTCAGCATCAGCTCTCACCCAATGTTCCTGACTGACAAACCTCTGCGCCCTGACCCAGGTTTCCAGTTACCTGATGCAGCTCAGTATATGTCTAAACCCAAACTCATCATTCTTCCCCTGACTCAAATCTCTACCCTGCATCTTTTTAGGCTAGAAACCTTGGCCCCACATTTGTTTCTTTCTCTCCCACAATCATCTCATTCATTCAGGTGCCATGGTAGCTACTGAATCTTTGACCTACTTTCCATTCACCGAGCGGTGATTCTCTCCCGGGGGATGTGGTCCATCTGAGACTCCTGCACGCCTTTCCTAAATTGCTTTCTGCCTCCAGCCTCTGTTTCCTCTAAACTAGCCTGCCTCATGGAGTTGCTAGGCAAATGCTCTGTAGCAAGCTCTGATAGTATCACGCCCCTGCTCAAAACTCTTAAATTGCTCCCTGATGCTTATAAAATAAAGCCCAAACCTCTCCTCATCCACCCATGGAGGCAATGCAATATAGTAAAAGGGGCAAAAGTGAGTGAATTAGAGAGACATCGGTTCCAATTTCTGCTTTCATCATGTATTAGAATTATGGCTTTGGGCAAATGTCCAAACTTCTCTTTGCTTCAGTTTCCTCAAGTATAAATAACACTTATCTCATGAAATTATTGAGGATTGTCAGAAGATTAAAAATAACTTTCACGTATTAAATGTTTATTGCTTGTTAGACCCCTTGAATGCATTATCTCATTTAATTTTCACAACCTTGTTCTACTCTTTCCTCCATTTTCTAAGATAAGGAAACTAGGACTCTGAGAAGCTAAGCCACTGGCCCAAGTCCAGACCCTCCGACTCCAAAGCCCTTAAGAACATGCTGAGGCCCAGCCCAGCGCTGAAGGCGGTCAGTAAATATGGCTCCCCTCGACTTCCCTAATCTGACTCCGGCACGCCTTGTACATCTTCTCTCCCACGACTGCTCTCCCAGCACGCTGTGACCTGATGATCTGAACAACTTTACTGGCTCCAACTCCATCGGAATGCCCTCCCCACACTTCCACATACTGAAACCCTACTCTCGTTCCCCTGAACGTCCCCTCCTCCTATGAGAACTGACTTCAAAACGTTACTGCTTCCTTGGAATTCCTATAATCTTGGGCATTTCTCCTATACAGGTCATGTGCTCTCTTGTATTGTTGGGGTTTTTTTTCCTTTTCTCTGTATATTTTATTTCCCCCCACAGATCACAAGCTCTTTACAGGCAAGGAGCGAGTCTTTGTGCATCTCACAGTCCCAGGCTCGCACGAGGCACTCAGCAAAGGTCTGCAGGACATTTAATTTTGGAGCAGATTTATTCAAGTTTTGAAAAGCCGAGTTCAATTTACAGTTTGCTTGAAGTGAAAATGCTCCTCATATGTTAGAGGTTATATCAGAGAGAGAACAATAATTACAATGTGAGATGGACATGGGGCCAATTAATCTTTCTCCTCTACCAATAAAAAGGCAGAGAGAGTGAGCATTACATGGTTTTAGGCAAAGTACCTAATAGCAGGGGCCAGCAGTGGGAGGTCTACTTAGGCTTGCTATCTTAATTAGCCTATTAAAACAGTTACACACACATACACACGTGTGCGCACACACGCACACACCCTCCAAAAAAGATTGTAGAAAAGGTTTTAAAAGAAAAAATATCCCCGCCCTGGCTGGTGAGGCTCAGTGGGTTGAGTGCTGGCCTACAAACCAAAGGGTCGTCGGTTCGATTCCCAGTCAGGGCACACGCCTGGGTTGCAGGCCAGGTCCCCAGTGAAGGGTATGCAAGAGGCAACCACACATCGAAGTTTCTCTCCCTCTCTTTCTCCCTCCCTTCCCCTCTCTCTAAAAATAAATAAATAAAATCTTTAAAAAAAAAATCCCTTAATCTACCCAATTTGTATTCTAGCAGCTTCCCTATTCACATGACTAAATGCATAAATAAAAATGCTTTAGAAGAAAATCAGGTAACACAGGTGGCGAGTCAGTCAGAGAAAGGTCGCCTCACGTTGTAAGAAGCACCGCTCTAGGCAGAGCCCTGCCGGCAGATGCTAGCTCCGCGAAAGAGCAGCTGCCGGCACGATGAGGCAATTTCGCCCAGGCTTCTCGCAGCGACCACAGTGCCCGGCTTGGGTAAATATTTTTATTACAAACACAATGATATGTCACGGGCCAAATGATCAGTTCGGAAAAGGATTTCACACAGGATTGTGACACTGCAGTTGCTGGGAAAAAAACGTGAGTGTTCAACAGAAACTGGGCTGGAACAAGTTTACACTGAACTTGGAGAGCAACATGGCGGGGAGGATGTCAGGTAAATGACAGCTCGGGCAGCTGGCACGAAGCGACACTGGGTGATGCAAACTCGCTTTTGGGAAATCTCAGGCGATGTCAAGATACTTCTGCCAAAAGTACCAGATGCTCAGGACTCTCTCCCACCCTGTCAGGAAAATATTTCCTCTTCCTAAGGAAACGGCCTCTTTTCTATTTTCCTTGCACCCTCAACAGTCAGGCTCTGCTCGCCGAAGAGAGCTGTACTGCAGTCACACTGACCCTTGTGATCCTTTCAAAACACACACTGATCACCAAGTTGGGCGGGCCGCCCCCCAGCTGGCAGTGTTCAGTGAGAACCAGGGGTAATGGTAAGTAGCAAAATGGCGGCCAGGGCTCCCTCCATATATCTACACCCCCACCCAGGTTCAAGATGAGAATGGGGAGGCGCAGGAGCTGGGCTAAGGGGCATCAGTAGAGATAACTCAGCAGTGCCGAGAAAGCTAACAGGGCAATTTGGAGGCCGATTCATTTGTTTATCTGGGTGATTATGCTCCACTCAGCTGAGTTGTTTTTAAGTGTCCTGTGGTTCAGGAAATTTTCCCTCAGAGGCTTAGCCAGTTCACATCCTTCCATGTGCCTGATATTTCCACGAGAGAAAAAGAAGCCATGCTAAGCACAGAGTCTGGGTTTTGGTGGACTTCTGTAATAATACACTTACCAAGAAAATTATGATAAAGAATGCATACCAAGCCCCACACAGAGAAGAATCGAAAGAAACATACAACTGTGGTTGCTACCATCTTCCGAAGGAATCACAGAGGACGACATGGCCTTATTAACATTCCTAACCCAGGGCTTGCCAGGCAGTTTCCAGATCTATCATTTAACCCATGACTGTAGAAATACGACATAGAATAATAGGATTTTGCAGAGGAAGAAACTTTTTAGCCATCGCCAAGATTTCAGTTTCTCAATATTTCACAGAAATCTGTACAATAAAGTATGTGGACCACAGGAAAACAATTCCATGGACCAAACTGCTTTAAGAACAACTGATCTTCCACCAGATAAGAGAAAGGAAGACATTCCAGGTGCAAGTAAGTTAGATAGGTTTCTTCACTACAGGGTGTGGCAGACTAGAGATGGTCATAGATCGTGTGACACTGCTGGACCTACATCCTGTATCCCAGTCTCTGGTGGACTCTGTCTCTGACAGTAGATGTGAGGCTGTGCCTTTGCTGGGCTCAGGTCTTATGTGGCTGGTGACTTCTATGTCAGGTGTCTAGCTGGGCTTGCTCTGGGGGGCTCCCAACAGCTGCCCCGTGAGTGAGCCATCGTGGGCTTGAGCCCACTGAGCCTCCGGTGACTACAGCCCCAGCCAACAACTGGCTGTAGCTGCTTGAAACTCAACCGAGAACAGCCTCACTGGGTCTGGTCAACGCTCAGCACTGAGAGGGGTGATGAATGATTGTGGTAAGCCACTGAACTGGAAGTGGTTAATGTGCTGTCTAGCACATAGTAGGCAACTGGTACTGTTTGTTAAATGAATGAATGACTGAATGAGTGATGTAAATCTGATTCTCAAGAGGGCAGATAGCACACCATTTTTCCTAAATGTGACATTTGAATGCTTCAAGACAAATCATACAGAGTAGAGCTGATGGAATACTAATTTGAGAAACACTGAATTAGAGGAATAAAGTGTTCAAGTTTGCCAAATATTAGTTTAGTTGTACTCCTTTATATTACCGGTTAGGAAAGTGAGGCCCAGATAAGTGAAGAGAATTGCCTAAGGAAACAAAACTCATTAGAAGACTCCACCTATGAACTACTCTCCCTTCCTAGCTGACGTAAAAGGGAGTATGGACAAAATGGTTTCACTCAGGCCTGCATTGTAGCTCATTAAATGCATCAGGCTTCTCACCAGGTAGCCCCCTCTTTCTGCTCCGTCAAGTCTTTGTATTAAACTAGCTGTTTTCCATGAGACCTCTCTTAAATGGGAGACTCCCAAAGAGGATATAAGAATATTTATTAGCCTGACGTCTAGACTAAGCTCAGTTCTAAAAAACAGCAGAATCTACAGCCACATCCAGGGCCTTTGGTTTTAAAACATTTGCCTGATGAAAATCCTTGCTCAACACCAAAAGTCTAGAAGATTGAATTTTCAACTGATCTAGATATTGGTGAGGGATCCAGATTTTACAGTTCCTCCAGTCTTATGTTGTGACGCCACTGGTCTTCCCATGTGAGAGGTAAATCATATGATCTGAAGTTTGATTCCATTCTTAAAACAATGGAGTGAAGAATGTTAACATGAGTCAAAATCTGGGATCAAAATTTTTACTTTTCAAATACCATTACAGCCTATCCCACAGCTTCCTAATCAAGTCTCCACATCCAAGAACCACTTCAATCATTGAAAAAAAAGCTTTATCTAATTATCTTCTTTTCCTACTTTGAATTGACCAACCACGTATCTTTTTCTGGTTTTATCAAAGGGGCTGCCAGGACAAAAGCACATCCAATTTTAAGTAAGCTTTAGTTAGCAGACTTAAAATTGATCGTGCATTTTAGTTTCAGTAACTTGCAATTTCTACACCCTTTGATAATTCACTTTAAAGAACAAACTGTCTTTAATGACAAGGCTTAAAAGAGACGACCTTTCTGAACAAAATATGAAAGCTGAGAAGAGATAGTTCTTTAAAGGAAACCATGAATTAAAATGACCTTGTGTTCTGAAACTTTTCTCCCACCATTTTTGATGTTTTACCTTTCCTTTTCACTCTTAGAAAGAAAACGAAGACACCACTGCCTTTGGTGGACGGCGATGCACTTCAATAAGAGCTGTTAATTGTTCATTCAAGCTCAGTCTCTTCTGTCTGCACTTTCTCCGCAGAGTCCCTTAATGAGGTTGCTCACCACTATAAGCACATGCCTGTTTTTGAAAAAAATCACTGTTGATAGGTGACATTACAGGGTAACGTTTGAATCTGAGCTATTTCCTTTGCGTCACAAGTCAATCCTTTTGTACAAACTACGAAGCAAGTCCGTCCATTCTTTGTTCCCTCTCTCTAGTCCTCCTTTATTCCCCATTGTGCCCTGGACGGCCACCCTCTGAGGACTTGACTGTTGAGTGGGGAGGCTGCAAAATCAGGGGTCGGACCCCTGCAGTGGCTCACTGCTTGGTGACGCAGAAATGGTGGGCTCCAACAGAACCATGACATAGGGAGATGACTGACAGCTAACTTTCATGTTAGCCCTTCTCATGCCTGACCTCATAACTGGAGACTAACACACACTGAGACCACTGTGATCCCACAGCTGTCCTTCCGCTCAGCTTGCTCCTAACCACTACCTGTTGACAATCGCATGTTGAGATGGAAAAGGCACAGGTGGATGACTCAGGTGCATCAGCCAATAATAATAACTTGGAATGCAACTAAAATAGGTTTGTGATGAACAACTGATCTTCCACCAGATAAAAGAAAGGAAGAAATCTCAGATGATTTTATAATAAAGCACAATGTTTATAATTTATTTCCTGAGCACTTGCTTTTTCTTTCAGTAGGTGTTTGTGCACTCAGTGATCATTCAGGAAGGAATTTTAAATATGCCAAGCATAATTTTTCTTTCTCTTCCTTTATCTGAAAACATTCACAAAAACATTAGTGTCAGCCATGTACCCCCATCACATACAATCAAAGTGGCCTAAACTTCCAGTCCGCTTACTCCCAGACATATATATGACACGCTTCAGAAAGGAAACAGGATCTGGGTAATGTTAAAGGTTCACCAGTGTTTGTAATTTCATAACCCTTGAAATAAGTAAGAGAAAGAATAGCGGCAACTTTCCAAACACCTACTGATATTTACTCATGGAAAACAAATATTCTTGAGTGGGAGTTCCAGGTCCAGCAGACAACACAATTCTCAAAGTATTTTCACTTCAAGCAGCGAATAACATTACTAAAGAAATCTGCTGAGCTGCAACCTGTTTTTCACGGTCTGTAGAGAAGTACTTAAAATTAATCATGTAGCCTTAATCTTTCCCTTCCGAGCACTAAATCATAGTCTGAGTACCAACTGTCCTCATCTGTTAGGTGGTTTTAATAGCATCGGTTACAATCTTGCTTTCCCCTGAATATTCTTTAAGCCAGGGCTGTAATTTATTGTAAATGCAAGAAAAACCTAATCTTTCAAAGGACAGAGACATATTTCCGGAGGAGGTGTCAGGGCGAGCATTACCAGGCGGAGCGGCGACGGGGCGGAGGTGATTTAGTGCAAGAGCGCGAAGCCGCCTGCTGATGGCCGGCTGCAAGGCAGTGCCTAGACCGGCCCTGGCCCTGGCTTTGGAAGTGGCTGTAAAACCTGCTACTTCCTTATCATCTCCATGTCTCAGTTACAGTGCAAAAAAGGGTAATTAATCCTTGGGCAGCAAACAACAGAGTTGGGCGTGGGAAAGAGAGAAGAATTTTGAAGAAGTGTAAATAAACATCTGGCCCTGACCTTTCACAGCGACCCAGATGATTACAGCCCTGTGCATGGCCCAGATTGTTAGTGTCTCAAAGGGCCTCTGGCACGCCCCACAACGCAGTCAAAAGAATACTGAGCATCCATCCTCTGCAATTCAAAATTTCCTTGGCATTGAACAGCTTATTGGTATTGGGGAGTGACTGAAACGTCCATGCATGGGAACAACACTGTATTTTCTCAACAGTGAAAAGGGGACCCATGGTGCTATCACTTGCCAGTGTGTTGAATATCCTTCCCAACACACTCCTACATTTTTTGGCGATTTAAAAGAGTGTCAATTGATATTATAATTAAAACAAAAATCACCAAAAGACAGACAAGAAAGTAACAATAAAACCATAGCTGCTTCCTGAAATTCTTACACTCTTCTGCCCCTGGGGTCCAGTGGCAGATTAGACACCAACATGGCAAGTATTTGGACTGACATCAGACGACCCAGTGACTTTTATTCTGAATAAATGCACTACGTATGGATTTGATCTTTGACATGACATTAGGTATTTTTCCCCAGAGTATAATTTGAGATTGTTGGTACTTTCTAGGGAAAAATATCGTGCAGAAGTCATATTTGTGTTAGCAAATGAGGTGCAACAAAAAGTAGAAATAAAACTGACAAGTACAAAACAATACTTTAATAAAATATGAATATGAACACGAAAACAATGTAAACATGTTAAAAGTTTTGATATGACACTAAAAATGTGATTTTTGATCATATGCAACTGGTAAAGTTCTATGCAAAACCATTAACCAGGCAAGTCACAGGAAACCAATTCCCTATATAAGCAATTCTCAGTACACATTCAAACACACATGAATATGGAAATCAAAAATAAAGGAATGTTAAAAAAATAACTTAGACACAAATAAAACCACCCTGTCAGTATATGAGTGATGCATATTTTTATGATCTTAATTACATTTAAGTATTAAAAAAAGCCACTGTTCTCACAGTTTGCTTTACACTATCCACATCTTCAAACCTGCTAGAAGTCCACAGCACAGCCCAGGCGCTGCATCCGTCTGACGCTCTTGTGTTAGCTGGGCAAGTCCTTGCACAGTTACCTGAAAATCAAAAATCTCAGTTAGGACTCTCTATAGGTTTAATGGGCATGCCGATGATAAAATATGTTCTAATTCAAGAACAACCGGAAAGAGGTTAAAAAGAATATTTGATATAAAAATTTTGTCCTTTATGCCTTATAAGGGGTTCACGGCTATCTTCACCAAGTGACAGAATCTTCTGAAAAGTAAATGACTCACAGGGTCTTTACTTTTAATTTAAAGCCAAATAAGGGGTTCAGCCTTTCATTGCACTAAAATGGTCAGACTGAATTAGAGCAGGTAAACGTAACTGATGTCTGTGATGTCTCCAGGAGCCTGTGACAGAAAGGCCCCATACACCCCCGGGAATTACAGCTAGGGCACGGAAGTTGTGGTGAGGGCTGCAACATCCCTGGCCTGCAGGTCTGTTTTGATCTGGAGAACACCTGTACCAGTTCCAAACCTCCAGGGGACGCAGGGCTTGGAAGAGGAGGCCTACCATGTTAAGAACTGCGTCATCTCACTGCCTTAAAAAGGTGACGCTGCCTCCTTAATCCTGCAACTAGGCCAAGGCAGTGTCTTGTCGTGACAACACAGGCGAGGCCTGGACTTGTCTGGTGCCTGTGGACTCTCTCCTCTTGTTCAGATCGTCCTGACTAAGCAGTGTGATGACAAGAGTTGGGCGACTCCTCCAAGACAGGCTATTTACTAAGCCTTTCCCCCCCAAAATGGATACTATATTTAAGAAGTTTAATAAAGACTTTAATGTCAAATAAGGACACTCACAGGTGCCAAACAATACAAACAACCAGAAAGCATTCTGGTCAAGGACTGTACCTTCTGCCTTGGTGGGTGGTCAGTTCTTCTTGAAGGATGGTCGCTCTCTTTTGCAGAAAGTTAACCTAGAAAAGATACCTTGGATGAGAAGAGGTGAATGTGGCTTAAATGACAATAATGTGCAAACGGTACGGGAGGACTTTATTTAAATTCAGACAATCCCCTAGACAAAATTCAGAGGATTTGCTGAATGTGAATGTTGTGGTTTTTACATCTGATCACATCGCATCCCTACTGAAAGCCCATCAGAGACTACAGAATCAAGTTCAAGCTTCCTTATTGCAGAGCCATTTTGATCTGGTCCCAGCCTCTCTTTGCAGCTTCATCTTTCCTGATGCCCTTCCCACCATTCCCACCTTATATACAGTGTTTTTCATACCCTGTTGCCTGTGGGGACCAGCTGTTCCTCTTGTTGGAATGGCTGGCTAACTATCTCCTAGCCACCCTCCACTATTTGGGTTGCAAATGACACCTCATCTCTGAATTCTTCGACTCCTCCCAACTGCTCACTGCCCCCACCTTTGGGACAGTCAGCGACCCTCATTCTTGTACTCTGCTCATTAGCACTTCTTGCACAGCCTTGTGATTGCAGGTTTTCAAATCTCTTCCCCAAACTGGAGCTCTCTGGGGCAAGGATGCCATTCACTCATCTCTGAGTCCCCAGTCCCTTTTACAGGGCGGGGCTTGGAGCTGGCATTCACTAGCTGGTTGATGAATGAATGAATGCGTGGAAAGAAAATTACTGCCTTCTGGAAACCTCAGTCCATCCTGGGGATTCCTTGAGGTCGAAGAGACAAGATTTTGTAGTGGAAAGAGCCTGAGCTTTGTCTGGAGTCAGGCCAACTTGGGTTCAATGCCTGGTTTGGCTTTTATGGCTCTAGGAAAGTTACTAAAACTCCTGCTGCCTCATTTGCAAAATGGGGTTAATAACAGTTACTTTCCAAGGTTATGAGGACGACATGAAGTGACTAATAGAACTGCCTACCTAGGGCAGAGTTCATAGCTGGTACCACTCCGTGTGTGTCCCCACTCTTGGAGGGCAGAGGGATGGAGAAAACTGGGTGGCTTGGCACAGTCCCTTGTCAGATCTTTACAACGTGGCTTGATTATTCAAAAGCATAAGCTTCTATTACTATTAAAGATACCTATGTCAGGTACAAATTCAAAAGCACCTTATAAAACCATATAGAAATGGTTTGGGGATAACGTATGCTATGGCTTGATGCAATCAAGAGTCAGTGGTATTTGATCATTTTGGAATTGTTTACTCTTGCCTTTTTGGGCTGAACTGAAACCATGGCAACGCTTGATTCTGAAACACAGTTATGCAAGAGAGTACAGCTGGCAGAACAGAAAATGTGCTTGCAGGACAGGAAAGCACAGTCTTTCTCAATGGGTACGTACCCAAGTGGTCTCCTCGGGGTTGCTTATTTGTATTATCACTGATGTCTTAATTTTATCCAATTGCTCAAATGACCCCTAGGACAATTGATAATTTTGACAAATGCAAGGATTACACGGATTCAACTTCCCTTCCCCCACCATGCTTTGTGATCGGAATTCCAACAATTTTCAAAAAACAAGGGCACCTGTGCTTTCAAACTAAATTTGCTCACTATACGGCCTGAGACTCCCCCGCGCAGCTGCCGTACTGAGGCCCCGCCGGCCGCAGCTGGCAGTGCTCTCTTTCTGGATCAACATCCAGCTTCAGGAGGCTGGAGTGGCTTTTATTACAGTGAAATGATATGAATGATAACAGAAGCCCTGCAGGTGGGTATCAGATTTCTTCCTTCCTTCCTTTCTTTTTTTCCTAAAAAAACTCTTCGGAAGGTGCCAGGTCCTACACAGCTGACCCTATGGAAGCTCTCCTACAAAGTTAATGGGCAAACCACACCTCGAGGAGAGCTTTTCATGTAAACAGAGATGGCTTAACCCTTTCTACTGCAGGGCTGATCTTTACGTAGGGGCGAGCACAGCAAAATTTCTTAACCCACAGAAGCAATAGGCTGCAGAGGCAGAGGGATGGATATAGTGAACACTTCATTTTCAGGTAAGGGGCTTTTTACTGAGAAAAATGTAAAAGGAATAGCTGAAATTTGTTCCCCACTTCCTCTTACACATTATAAATAGTTAATGTATCATCAAACTATATCGATACTCTGTTTTAGTTGTAAATACACTTACTGAGCATCTAGTACGTGACAGGCCTGTTCATGCAGAGGGCACAGATATCTTTCCCTCACGGAGCTTTTCCACACAAAGAATGTGTTTTTTGTTAAGTTTCTTAGATAAGTAACTTGCAAATATTTCCTCCTATTCCATGGTTTGTCCTTTCAGTTCCAAATGGTGTCTTTTGAAGCACAAAGTTTTACATTCCGATGAAGTGAAATTCATCTACGTATCCCTTCTGCTGCTGTCTTTGGCCTCACCATTGAGAAACACTCTTACCTCACCCAAGGAACAAAGGTTTACCCCTTCAGCTAAGATTTCGTGCCTAGCATCTTCTTCTAAGAGTTTTGCATCTTGGACTCCTACATTCAGGTCTATGACCCGTTTTGCGTTAACTTGTGTGTAACATGTGAGCAAGGGCTCCAACTTCATTCTCCTGCATGTGGACTACCCAGCACCACAGCAACATTCTTTCTATCTTCTCCTCATTGAATTGTCTTGGAACCCTTGTTGATAATTAGTTAACCAATAATGTAAACTTTTATTTTCTGGTCTCTAAATTCTATTCCATTGATTTGTGCGTCTCTTCTTTAAACAGTGTCGCACTATCTTGATTATTATAGCTTTGTAGCAAGTTTTGAAATTGGAAAATGTGAATCCTCCTAATTTATTCTTATTTTTCAAAATGTTTTTGGCTATTCTAGGTCCCATCTATTGTTTTTAATCAATTCGGCCATGCAAAGATTCTTAGAAATATAGAGGGAACATAAATGTTGTAGGAAAAATTATGTTTTAAATATCTAAGTGTGTTAGAAATGGGACTATATGAACTCTTTCTCATATTAGAGTTAAAAAAATTCATCAGATTAGCAATATATAAAACACATAGCAGTGTATATGTTTTTTATCAAAGTATGATGTATAGAGGAAACTTACACTGGAAGTTTTAAAATACCTAAGTATATAAATTTAAATCAATTTTATCTCTCATTATATTTTATAAACGACCAAGAGCTACACATTTCAGCAAGAAAAACTTAACCTAAGTGTTTGAATACCTAGCCATTACTCTGCCTTGAATTTAAAATGCATCCTCTTACATCTAACCACCACATAAAATACACCAGAATAAAACTGCTTCTAACGAGACTGTGCTTTCAATTTCTCTCCACAGGTGCACACCGAGCAACCAGCGGTGTGCTAAGTGATGGCATTTGGGGCCTGGTACCAAGAATAAAAGGGTGTGGCTGCAAAGGAATGCAGACTGTAAATGAATAAAAGTAACCATAAGTGAACTTTTCACTTTCAAGGGTGCTTTTAAGAAAATCTTATTGAGACAATGAGTTCTTAAACTAGTAAGAAAAAAATTTCTAAAAAACAAAACAAAACCCAATCATTCTGGGGTGTAAGTTATGCTATGACATCACATTGATTTCTGGCATCAATTTAGAATCAAACTTATTTGCAAGTCTCTTTTCAGGATATATATATCACCAAAACCCTTGGAAAATGCCTTGATTCTAGTAATTACCTGTGCTTTCAGGGAGGAAATGGTGTCTTCAAGTTCTTGCCTTAGAGATGCTGGCATCAACCCTTTGAATTTTGTTTCATATTCTTGTCGTATATAGGTTATCTAAAATGCAAAAAAAAAAAAAAAAAGTTTTTCTCTCTCTTTTTTCCCCACAGAAATGATTGTTTTGAATTTAACAAATCCTAGAATAAGATCTATTAATCAAAAGGTAAGTTTGTTACCCATGGTCGAATACAGATAATAAAATAAAAGGAAACATAGTTACAAACTGAAAAAGGTACCCTGTCTGTCCTTGTGAGTCTGGGGGAGACAGTACCTGTAGCAACACTTTAGTTCTTTAAAATCCTTGGTAACACGGTTTTCAGCACCGGAGAAGTAAAGTGCCTGTTCTCCCCTCTCCGCTCTCAGTGCACATACTGCTAGCCCTTGTACCCTTTTCTTGAGCAGAACGTAGATTATGATCACAACAAACTGTGACTGGAGGACAATTCACAACATGTCCTGGGAATCTGGGTGCTGGATAGAATCCATATAATTATGAAGAAATGAATGAAGGAGAATCTATACCACCCACAGTGTGCCCTGGTCACCATGAGTGTCTGTGGTTCATGGGTTTCCTTCTCCCTCCAGATACAATCAGGCCTGTGCTCAACAACTGCTGGTCACAGGCTGGTAAAGGGAAAAGTTGGCGGCTCAATCCATTCATCTCTCTAAAAGCTAAAGATAGAGACAAGTGAGGAAGGTGGAAGAAAAGTCTTTGGAAGAATATGCCTGAGCAGGATGAAGAAGTGCATGAGTGTGAGCATGCACGTGAGTGTGCACGTCTTGGTGTCTTTCTCCAGCTCTCTTCCTTTATTTCTCTTCCTCCGAACCTGAGATGCGATAGAATTTAAAAATCTGCTGCATGGTGCCATGTGTGACTTAACTGAATATTAAAGCTGAATTGCGGTGTACCCCATAAATGATTCAGTGGACATATCTAGAAATAAGGGAATATGCTATGAAAATATGCATAACTAAGTTCAGTTAGACAATTCTATGGATTTACTGAGGATAATTTAAAATGACTAGCCTTTAACTCCCAACTTTCCTTTTACTAAATTGAACTAAGAAAGAAATGTGTTCTAATAGTTCATTTCATTATCTACTAAAAGCCCACAGAGAACATGTTAGAATACAATTTTGTTCACTTTCTGGCAAAATGTGTTTTTGAGATATGTCATAATCTTGTGACTTATACCTAAAAGAAAAACAAATAATGGAAAATGATCTCTCCCACTGATGCAATTTTTGATTTTCCCACTTTTTCTTCTTGGACTTAAGTCTGCAAAGTTTCAGCTGACTCAAATCAAAGGTAAATGCAAAGAAAAGCACATGCTTTACACATCAGACCTTAAGGGTAACATTTACTGAGGGTTCGCAGGTTACTATATAGATTATATTTTTCTATCACTCAACACTGGTTCTGAAATTTTGTGCTATTTTAAAATGGATGCATGTCTGCTCATTTCTTTTTACCTTGCTTGTTGAGGATGTCCACTTGCCTGTATATTTGAAAGGCAAGTTGGCTGGGTATAAAAATGGTTCAATCCCACCGTTTTCTATCTATACTTAAAGATCCTTTTTCAATGTCTTCTGGCATTACATATAGCTACGGTGAAGTCTGAAGCCAGGTTAAATTTTTTTCCATGTTGAATGTGACTTTCTTTCTCTGCTTGGATGCCGATATGATTTTCTGTTTCTTTGATTCAGTACCTTTATTGAGATATGTTTTGATATTATTCTATATCAATTTTCCTGAGACACTGTGTGTACCCTTTCTATTTTCAAATTCAATTCTCTGAAGAAAAGTTTCTTCCATTAGAAGAATCAGTTGTATTCTGTTGATATTATGGTTCTATGTGTTCATATTATATATTAATCTTTTTCTATTTGTTTTCTTCTTCTGGAACATAAATTTTGCATGTATAGGCTCTTCTTTGATAATCTTCCAAAATTATAATTTTTTCTTTTTTACTTTCTTATAATTTTATACATATTTTATATTTTCCTTTTATTTTGTGGGATTTCCTTTAGTCTGAGCACTGTATTTCCTTGGATGTTTTCAGTTACGATTTTTCTATTTTTGTTTCCTCTAATATGGTTTCAATCTCTGTAATCTTTTGATTTTTGTCTATTATTTTTCCTGAGATCTGAGAGATCACTTTTCATCTCTGTCTGTCGACTAGTATCATCTTTAAAAACATATCTCTTCTTTTTTCTTTCTCTATCTGCCCCCAGCTTTTTCCTTGACAGAGAGATATATGAACACGTTTTGTAAATGCTTTGACACTGTGAAGAACTTTGTTATAAAGAACTATAATTTGTTTGAACTTTCCCTGTTTCTTGGGTAACTTTCAATTTGACCTATGTTTTTTATTTGCTTTTTTCTTACATTCCCCCTTTCTCTTTCAGTCTAGCAAGGACCTTATGGTAGTTGCTTTTTCTTTAAAAAATCAAATCTCACTTTTGAGTGGAACCAACTATTTGCTGAATATTGGAGAGTGGAGAGTAAGCTCCCGGGGCCCATCTTCCCTCAGCTCTTGAGTACTTTGGAGGTCAAGTCCAACCACTTAAGCCCTTTGGTTAATGCTCATAGTTTTCTCGACTCTTGCCCCCACTTAACTTTTCACATTTGATGGTCCCCCTCTATTGGAGGCTAGGCCATAGACAGCAGAAAATTACGAGAGCAAGGTTGCTCTTTGATTACCACTATCCCTTCCACCACTTTGTGGATTCAGTGTGCTATACTTTCCAGCTTTTATTGAGGATCTAGGCATTTCTACTCCCTGTTTGCTCCTTCCTTCTTTGTTTTTATGATTTCAGTGAATCTGAATGAACTTAAAGTGAGCCCTTGGAAAATCTAAAATTATCTCAACTACAAGTGAGACTATCAATCAGAAATATATCACTACACTGAATCCTTAAACCCAAATCCTGAATTTAAAAATCATTATGCCAAGCAGAATCCTGTTACTTTAATAAAGTCATAGAAAACTTTAATCCATCTGGTTTACTCTATTCGTAAGATATTACTGCTAGTAAACATTTGTTGAGTATTTCTATGTGCAAGATACAATTCTAGGTGTTTTAGTAAGTATCTAATCCTCCTGGAGTCCCTGCGAGTAGCACAGAGCAGTAAGCGATGGTGTGAATTCGCATGGTCTGACTCTGGAGCACACATATTCTTAGCCACCACGCTCCGCAGTTTCTCAAGTAATCCCTCCAAATGCTGAAACGTTTCTTCCATCCCAAAAGGAAATGGGACTCACAGGCACAACCGGCGAGAGCGGTCTCACCCGCCAGAGCCGGGGGGTTGGGGGCATGCGCTGCTTTCTTCTGGACGCCCACCTAGTGTTTGCTCTATTTTTAAAATGACAATAACAACAACAAGAACAACAACAATTGGTTCCAACATGGTTCAGTTCCCCATACTTTCCCATCAGTTTAAAATGTTAATTTACTAAAGATTTATGCAGAAGACTAAAAAAAAAAAAAAAATCTACACCAATACAATGTACATACTGACCTAAAATAAAAGTTCCACAAATCCTCCATATAAGCACACACTTTAAAGTTCAGTCAGTGAAGGATATATCTAAGTTTGTGATATGGCAAAATAAGAGAAAGAAAAGAATTAACTTATAGTCCTTTATATCACTTTTGACTCCTGCTACCATTTTTCTACCCCCAGCTCTGACTCATGATGTATTCGAGAGGCAATAATGAGGGAGGATAACACTTATCTATAGACTAAGCACAAACTGTTAACTGCTAACTGTGCCACTCCCTCTTCTTCTAGCCTTCTCACTATGAATTCATCTAAGCAAAGAGTTTGATGGACATACAATTCCTTTTACTAAGGAATATCAAACTTTTTACATTTAAATCTATTTTATTATTAGATTTGATTATTAACTTTCATTAGTATATTGTGTATGGTTATACTAGTGAATGGTTTATTAAATGCAGAAGAATTAAACATCTGTTCTCGCGTGAATACTTCTGGAAAGGAACTTCCAGCACTGCTCTGGCTCATTTCCACTGCCCTTGCCCTCACAGAGCACCGTGTGATCGTCTGCCCTTCCCCAGGCCTCAGCCACATCACACCAAATAGACACGAGGCTCCCTGTCTCCACAACGGTTACTTCTCTCCCCACTCTCCTTCAGCTTATCTTTAGCAAGAAAAATGTGGAAAACCAGGACACCGTGACAATGACATTGCTATACTGTAATAAGACCCCAGTCAGCTGAGTGGCAAAGGTGTGCACATAACATGGTGCCCCTGGCACCAAAGGTAGTTGCACCATGGCAGCGGACTGCCCACCTTTCCCTCAAGGGCAGAGTGCTGACAATATTTCCTTTAATTTAAAAATAGGGTATGAAGACTAAGAATACCCACAACTGGAGTTGAGCATTACAATTAAGTAAAACTTGTGTCTTGGGTAGTCAGACAAACACTCGTTTGTATAAATGAGAGTCTTCAAAGTGTATAGAATATGCAATAGACTTGAGTCAAGAGGGTCTTTGAAGGTAAAAAAGTGACACTGAAAAAAGTGAACCTTTGCCCTGGCTGGTGTGGCTTAATTGATTGAGTGCCAGCCTGCGAACCAAAGGGTCGCCGGTTCGATTCCCAGCTGGAGCACATGCCTGGGTTGTGCATGAGGTCCACCATGCAGGGTGCACCAGGGGCAACCACACACTGATGTTTCTCTCCCTTTCTTTCTCCCTCCCTTCTCCTCTCTAAAAATAAATAAAATCTTTAAAAAAAAGTGAACCTTGGAAATCTCTAATTCCATTAAAAATATGAAGGGAGAACAAAACATATTTAGAGGTGTTTTTATTTGAAAAACACTATCAATTAGTCACGTCAGCACGTCAAAACTATGTCAACCAGCAGGTAAGATGGAGGTGGGTGGCTTTGTATAAACAACTTCGGGATGGAGCCTCAAGCACACAAGCTTACTGCACGCTGCAACGCACCCAATACTGAATTCACTTTCGAAGAGGAGAGGAGGGGAGGCCACTTATTGAGTTGTCACTGGTAAGTACTGTGGTAGTTTTTTTCACGTTAAAAGAGAAAGCACAATCATTTATTACTGTTTTTAAAGTGAGAGGGAAGCAGCTCAGGAAAGTGATTGTGCCTGATACTAACCTACAATGTCCAACCAAGCATTTTGGGGGCCAGTTAAGCAAAGGAAAGGGGGAACGAAGTAAGACTTCTGTTGCTGTTATTCCAAATGCCTCCCAGTTTTCTGCACTGTCACTGGGCCATCCTTTTCTACAATGCCTCCGTCTTGCACCTGGACTACGGCAATATTGGTATGTGGTTTTGTTTTTTGAATCGAATCTGCTTAACCTTTAAAATAAAAATCAAAATCCTTTGTGTGACCAACAAGGTCCTGCAGTCTGGCCCCGACCCACCTGTTACCTGCCTGCCATCCCAGAGAGTCCCCTCGCTTCTAGAGCGGCAGGCGTGCTAGCTTTCTTCCAGTTCACTCACGAAGTGCCTGTGCCTTTCTTATTTTCCTCTGATTACTCCTTCTTGTCCCACAGGGTCCTGCCCTGCCTCCATCTGGATCTTTGGGTACTGGGGGGTCTTGCTCCATGGTGGTGTCAGGGACGTTGCGGCGGCCTGGGGGGACTCCCCGGGCCTGGTGATGAGTCCGTGTCTGGGGCACCTGCCCCTCAGCATCAGATAGGCTGTAGCCCTCAGCCCCTAGCTGCGGAAGGTAACGACTTCCATCTGTTTCCTTTCAAGAGCGGAGGCCTATACCTGCCTCTTTTTCAAGCTGTGACCCAGTCTCTTGTCATTTACCTGGCAAGGAGCCCTAGCCGCATTCCTAGTCCCCGTTTCCCCTGGCTCTCTCCTCCCAGCTCCCTCTGTCTGCTGCTGACTCAGGTACTGGCAGTTTTAAGCTCACCCACCACTCGGCGGCTCTGCTCTGTTTCTAGGCCACGCAGGTGGTCATCTTGCTTTTGATATCAAATACTTCCTTTGACTTTTCTCTTTTTATATTTTACGAATCGTTGCTGAGTGTTTAGAGCAGAGGGGTGCCTTATGACATGACCTCAGAGAGTCGTCTTGTACAAAAGGAGAGAGGGTGCCGTAACCTGCCTTTTACTCACGACAGGAAAGTGGAGGGTTAAGAGCCCAGACTTGGGAGCGGGAACACCAGGAGCTGAGTCTGGGTTGTGCCCCTGAACTGTGGGCCCTGGGAGGGCCAGCTTTTCTGTGCCTCAGCTTCCTTCTCAGGAAAATGGGAATGGCAACTCCTCGAGGTCGTTGTGATTTAACGCACGGAGAATTTTTATAAGAGCAGCACTCAGTACATGTATGGTAAATATTACTACATCATGCAATGTGGATTACACATATATTTCATTATATATTATATGTATTATGAATTACATATTTAATTTAGCCAATCCCTATCATTAGACTTTTGTTTTCTAATTATTTGCAATACTATAATAAATCCTTATAGCAAATTATTTGCATATATCCATGATTAATCTGAGGACTCCATTTAAACCTCTTTTTGTATTTTTTAGTATTAAAGTACATAATGATACAAAGCTTCTATGAATTCAGAATCAATTTTAAATGGATTTGTATTTTATAATTAAAATAACCGGCATGAACTTGAGAAACAGTAGCACCTATTTTTGAGCCATATTGTATATCCAGGCTGCAGACAATGGCTGGTGTGTGCATATTTTCCAACCTGGATTTCTACCAATTAGAAATATATGGGAGGGTGAAGGGAGCGTATCAGGTGCTTTCACTCATTGCGGATTAGTTTATTCAGAACGCTGTTCCTGTAACACCTGGTTTAGCTAAACGCCATAAAGCAAACTGAATTTGATTGGTGGGTAGCTTGTTAGGGGTAGGAGATGGGGGGAAAGAACAAGTAACCTTGGAACATAGTGTATTTTCTGAAGGAGGGTGAATATGGATGGGCACTGAAGTAGGGGGTTTGGGGTAAGTGGAGAGCATCAAAAAGACATCGGGCTTCCTAAGGGTAGTGAAAGGCAGGTGAGAGGCAGGCAGGGGTGGGCCACAGGGAGGGCGGTGGCTGGGACGGATTGGGTGTTAATACCAACAGAAATGTGAAGGATATTTCTGAGCAATGGGCCGCTGCACAACAAAGAGGGTCTGCGTGGGCTTTTTAGGGGAGTTAGTGTATAGAACTTATAGGTTTATACTGAATTCCAATGTGGTTCAAAGAATAAGAATGAAAGAAATAGTAGTAAAAGATGGTGCAAAAAAATGCTCTAGTGCAGCTGAGAAAGAACGCACTGCCTCCTAAGAAATTTCATTTTCAGCCGGGTTAAGGCGTTACGTGTTGCCACAGCAACTGCCGAGAGCCATTTTAAGCAATGTGCTCTGCAGTATAGCTTGTGTACTCTGATTCCAAACTATAAAGTGACAAGTAGCCGTGCATTTCTTAACAACCTTTATCATGCTCATTTGCCCTTTTTCTCCAATATTGGTTTTACATTATGGCTCATTATTACAACTGGCATCTCCTCAAAATGGAGGCTGCAGCTCTAAGGACCAGTTTCCACCCCAAGGTGGTGAAGCCCGCTGCGAGATGGGCCTGGGCCTCCCAGGAGGAGGGGTCGCCGATGAATGAAGCAGCCGCCAACCTCAGCCATTGGGGCGGGGAGGAGCAGGCACTGATTCCTGGGAAGGGGGGGGAAGGAGCAACCGCTTTCTGGTGCGGTGGAGAAACGGTGGGCTGAGCATGAAGAGGATGATCCGAACCGAGCATGTGAATTCGGTTCAGATGCTCTTGATACAGATGCAGTTAGTGCAGAAGACTCCTGACACCAGTCTGTCTACTCACAAGGGCTAACACACACAGAAAAGTGGGAAATGCGTAAGATAGTCACGGGCCAGAAAATTACCAACAAACTGCAAATCTGTTCATGAGCCAAAGACTTAAATATCTAATAAGAAGGTTAGGGCTGTGATGGGAAATAAACAGGTGTGAATAAATACTAAAATTCTGGACAGCATTTGGCGTATAAGCTGTACACTCTACCTCCTGACGGAGATGAAGAAGCCGAAACCCTATTACAGAGCTTCTATGAACAAATGGGGCCTTCAAAGGAACTCATTTAGGAATCACGAGATATATGTAGTGGATAACTGTGAGTTTTGTCCTTAGTGTTCATTCAAGAGCCTTCTAGGAACTGGAATACACCCCTCCCCCACCCCATGTCCCCCCCAAGGTCGCAGGGCCAAGCCAATCATCATGTCACAGTCCCCATGTCATGGCTGTGTGGGGCCTGGCTATGTGATCAAAGTCTAGGGAACCAGAGTCGTGGGCGGTGCTGGAACAGGGACTCTCACCCACTGGGCTTCACCCAGAGGTTGTCATTTTGTGGCTGTGATAGCCATCCTGCTACCACAGAGTGCGAGCTGGACTGACAGTGGAGCCAATCCAGCGGAAAAGAGCTGAGGACTAAAGAGAAAACCTGGGCCCTTTATCGAGCTGCACCTGAAGTTTGCCCTGTCCTTAAGATTATTCAGTTTCGATTGGATTTTCTGTCACTTACAATCAAAACGGTCCTAACTGAAAAACATGGACTATGCAAAATCTAACTTGTATTTATGATTTGCATCCTTTAGACCAGTGGTCAGTGAATTTTGGTCTCGGGATCAAATCTGGCCCATTGCTTGTTTTTGTAAATAAAGTTTTATTGGAACACAGCCAAACTCATTTGTTTATGTTTTACCTGTGGCTGTTTGGCATAACAACGGCAGAGCTGAGTGGTCTCGACAGAGACCCTACGGGCTGCGACGCCTAAAACATTTGCTTTCTAGGCCTTAACAGAAAGCCGGTGGAGCCCTGCACTAGACCGTGAGCACCACAAGGTAGGGCGGCATCTGCTATGCCGGCTGCTGCCCCCCAGCATTTCGCATGCTGCCCAGCATATGGCCACAGCTCAGTACATATTTGCTGAGTGAATGAATTAATCAAAACCTCAGAGCACACAAGTGTTGGTGTTAACTCAGTCTTTGTCTTAAGATGACAGGATCTTCAGAGTGTCTAGAGTAAAGCAATCGCAAAACCTTTCCCTAAATACAAAGAGCAGATCCTGTCATCATGGTGGCTATTAATAAGTAGGCCAGCTTCAAAGCTGGGAAAATCAGAGGCAAACAGCGGGGCCTACAGGGCTGCTGAGATCAAAAGTGATCTTAGAGATTTACCCCGAAGGAGGGGAGTTTGTTTCATCCCTGCTCTGTCCCCTCCTCTACGTTTCTTCCCCTTTGCTCACTAGCTGGCTGTATTTATAGGGTTGTGTTATTAAATGACTCATGCTTCTTTTTTCCTGAAATTAAATACCAGCTCCTTTCTCACTAGGATATATGCTTTTGGTTACTATTTCCACTGGTTTCCGTCCTAGCAAAATGTCTTTCCTAACATTTTTCTTCACTCAGGTTGACATGCACTACGAACGCTCCCTTCCTTCAAACATAGGCTGGTGTGAGTCTCAAAGGGCTATGAGCAGTGCCCAAGCCCAGGCGCAGGGGCGAGGAAGGCTGCGTGGGCTGTCCCAGAGGTACAGGTTCAAGGACACGACCACCAGGAGGGCCAAGTTTATATGAGTCAGAGGCAAGCGGCTTGTCCCTCTTGCTCTGTGAGGTACGTCTCTGAAGGAGTTTTGAGAAGACCCCTCGGCGGGGGGTGGGGGGTAAGGTGATTTTCGCCTTTGTTTACAATGCCTGGCCTTCCTTTCAGAATGAGAGTGGATCAGCCCTTCTTAGACTTCCTGAAAGGTCGTGTCTGTCAACAGAGGACCGAAACGCCAACCAAGGGGAAATAAAAAGGCTCCTGAGACTTTTAACGGATTTTGTTAAGAAAGACCTAGAAGGCTTATGGAGTGAGACTGATCTTTAGAAAGGCTGGGAGGGGGTTTGGGTCCATTTTATATTTCCCCTTTGTACACTGAAGTAAGGTCGGAACGCTTGGCACACAGTAAATGCTCAGTAAATATTGTCTTAATGAGTTAATGACTGAATAAATCCACGGTTGAACAGGTAGGTGGGGCCTTGAAGTCATGAAGGGGAGTAAAAGTCTTGTCAGCGAGCTTCAATATAATGTAGCAGAAAGCAGAGACAGTAAAGAGAGACCAACGCTCAGGAACACCTGATCGATGCCAGGCACTGCAGTAAGGAATTCATATAGTCTTCCACGTACTGTCAAGATTCTGTTTAATCCTTAGATAAAATTTGGGAGATAGATAGTATCAGGTCAGTTTCCTAGGTGAGAGAACAGCTCACGGTGAGTAACTGCTAGAACCAGGGCTGAAACCTGACATCTAAACCTGCACCACACCCCCTTGTTACTGGGAGGTGGAGGAGAGGGCAGTGTGAGTTTGGAAATGTTATGAAGAAATTTCAGGAGTGGAGATTCCAGGCAGCAGCAGTGGCTGGAGTGGTCTGGGAGAGCGGGGAGCTCCTGTTCTGAGGTGACAGCTATGGAAGGCCATTAGTAAGAACGGTCAACTGGCTTATAGAAAATGAAAGCAAAAGGCGAGTTAAATGAGAATGTATGCCTTCAGCCATGTACCCGGAAGAAAAGCGATGCTGCTGTAGACACAGGGCAATGGGTAAAGGGAGTTGGTCTGTGTGTGGGTGGGGGAAAGACACGATTTTGGTTTGCAATTATTAGTCGGAGGTGCCAAGGAGACATGGGTGAGGAAAGCCAGGCCTGGAGCCTGAACAGGAAGTTGAAGTCCTGGAAATGGAGAGCTATCTGAAGGGGGAAGGAGAGAACAGAAATTTCCCAGGAGTGAAGACCCACAAGGGGCTTCCACATTTAGGCCAGAGGAGAAGGAGCAGGACCAGGGGGAGATCAGGAAGAGCAGAGAGATGGGATGAAAGCCAGGGAAGTGGGGAGCATGACCTTGAGTTTCATAGGGAAGGGGAGCAGCCAGGTGTCTGATGCTGCAGAGGGGCGCATGAGGACAAGGCCATCTCTGTCGCTGCCACCTGTGACACACAACCACCTGCATAGCCTATTAGTCATGAGAATTTGGTAAGCAGCAATTGCTACAAATAAAGAGAGTTTAAGGTGGAATGACTTTGTTGGTATGTTGTATCTATGTTTAAAATTCAGTTAAATATCATTCACAATACCTGAGTAAGTCAGAGATTTTTGACCTGGTTTGAGAGCATCTTTCAAAAGCGGCAAGCTATAACTGCTCTTTCTTTTCTGCATATTTAAACTTGACAATTATAAATAAGTTAAATCTCTCCCCCAAAGTACCAATTATCTCCTTATGTTTGAGAAGGCCTTTCTTGCCAGATCTGGCATTCTATACGCAGCACAAACAGGGACACAAAGGCGGTCATTGTCCTCCTGGGGCACCCGGGATTTCCTTAGACGGTTCCAATTAACACTAATGAGGATCTTGTGCACGAATCCCCTTACCTCCCAACTAATGGGAACAGAGACCCCACAACCTCAGAGCAAAAAGTTTCAAAACAACATTGTAAATAGTCGCTGACTAAATCCATGACTTGTTCACATTTACACAGCAGAGGTAAAAGGAATGTCCATTCACTTAACAGTTAGGGAGCGTGCAGTTATCAAAAGACCCCATTTAGGTCTTCTGAGTGACGACGGCCGGGATCTGTACCCACTCAACACTGAGGGGGTTACTCTGCAGAGCTCTTTGTGGACCACAAAGTGAGTGTGACCTGGTTTTTGTCCTTGAGAAGCTCACTCTTTTTACGTAAGACACGTAGAAAGGAGCTACCTAAACATGTAATCGAAGTATAACGGACCCAGGAAGGGACAAGGGGAGATGGGTAACTTCTCAGTGGGATGATGGAAGTCTTAATAGAGATGGGGAAATTCTGTTTGGTCGTTGCAGGATGAATAGGAACTTTCTAGATGGATAAGAGGGGAGAGCTGGAAACATGAAGGTGACTGTGTGTGAGATGCTGAGGGGCCGCCACGGGATTAGTGTAGCCGGAGGTCGTGTGGTGGGCAGGGGGCGAGTGAGACAGGCGGGCATTGTGTGGTTAGGACTTTCAAGGTCATGCTTTATTTGGAAGACAAGCGGAAAGCTCAAGGTTACTGACCGGAGACGAATGCGCCGCCTAACTTCTACTGCAGAACAGAAGCCTAGGGTGGCTGTCCTGCGTCTCATTCGTCTGCTTCACTTGATTCTCTCCACCGCTGCCCATTTCTCTAAAATGCAGACCTGATCATCTGGTCCCTCCACCGACCTCCTTCATAAAAGCACTTGTGACTTTTTTTTTTAATGAACAGATTAAAGACAATCTCTTAAGCAGAGATAATCTAAGAACCTTCTTATCTGATCCTAGCCTAACTTTCCAGGACACCCTGTGCTCCCACAATGACTTGCATTTCCCCCCAAATCCCATGTCATTTTGTGCCTCGTGCCTTTGCACACACTGCTCTGTGCCCCTTCTGTGTCCCTCTCCCCTCCTGGGCAGCTGGAGCGCCACTCAGTGTCCCATGTAGCACCTCCTCGAGGACCTTTTTCCTCAGCCTTACAATCACGGGAACCACGCCCTCCTCTAAGATGCCCGGGGACCTTGTGCCTCTAACAGGGAGGACTGCTAGGATGAGGATCGCCGCCACCAACAGTGGACATTTCCCAGGGTTTTCGAAGTATTAGGCCCCCGACCACACCCTTCCACACACAGTATTTCATTGACTCTTCCCACCCATTCTGTGTGATGTTTTTATGGCTATTTGTATATGAAAACATCAGCCCAGTGAGGTTCCTTTCTTACCCAGTCACACAGCTAATCGGTAGCTAAGCTGGAACCCGCATCTAGGTCTTCTTTCTCCCAAAACCTCTGCTTTTAGTTCCTTATCACACAATATTATAATTATTGACTTACATTCTGCTATCTCCTATTGGACTGTTGGTCCCCAGAAGATAGGTTCTACATTTTACTAGAGATCAATGCTATTTAAAAAGTAATATTACATCATTATTCTTCTGAATCTTGAAAACATTATGTGGGTTGTTTTTGCCAACATAAAGGCATGTTTCCCACTTTTGTGTGCAGGCTGAAGTTTGCATGAAGCGCAACATGCCTGACCACGCAACCGTGGGCGCCCTGAGCCAGAGCTCCACCCGCTCTAGGCTGGCGGGGGCAACGGCGCCGGGGGCGGCGCTTTCAGTCTCTTAAGAGAGATCGGGTTCCTACTTCTATGAATCAGATAAAGTGGTAATAAATGTTAGCTTGGTTTGGTCCGTGTGGACATACGTGAAAGTAAAATTTCTGTTAGAAATGGTTAAAGTATCTTTAAAAAATTTAAGTACACTGTTCTTAACACAGACAAAATCAACACAACCTTAATAAACTGTGCGGGGAGACCAATGGTTATAACAGACTGAGCCAGGGGCTTCCTCTTCTAGTTGATTTTCATTATTGTTTTCACTGCATGCTTTTCAAGGGATATTTTGGTGCATCTGTTATAAAATGGTTGCCCAGAACTTTCTTGAAACACATCAAACCAACAAAAGTCAAATAAAGAGCAGAAAGATTTTATTTTTTCAATTGAAGACATTTCTTTAATATTAAAAATGTCCCTAAATCTAGAAACATATTCTGATGATGCCTGTGAAGAATTTCTGGTAGGGAGGAAAAAGACAAAGAAAGCGGATGGGTGAGGCTGTGGGATCCTCCCTCACTGGGGCAGCTTTTTTCTTTACTTCACTAATAGAGAAAATTCAATATTTGAAATTAGAACACTGTGTGCTGCTATTAAGACCAGTGTCACTCTTCATGTTCCTTGGCCAGCAAGGTAAAATATATGGTAAAAATGCCACCTGCCTCATTTATAAGTGGAAACAAGGAGAGGGGGTGTCTTTCGTACTTGTGTAGAATTGTAGAGGGCTTGCTCTTGCCGACTTCCAGCCGCTGGAGGCTGCCATCGGAGGATCGTCCTGTGCAGCTCCGGCGGGTCACTGAGGGTTCTGTGGCAGTTTCGTTCCTTTCCCTTATCACGCGCATGTATTTAAAACTGATGTTGGCCGCAGAGAGTCTATGATTTGGGGGGATAAGAATACTATTTTATCTTGCATTATGCTAACATTTTCTTCTAGCTTTGAGAAAATTAATCTTGCTACCTCCGGGCCTTAGGAAGATTTTAGGAAGATGCAGGAGAGCCCAGGTCCCTATACTAAAAGTGGCATAGTGACCTTTATCATGTTCAGTGATCTCGGAAATATAAGGGCTGTTGTGTTATGAAGTTAGGTTAATGCATATACTTTAAAGCTCTGTAAGGCAAAGTAATTGTCTGATAGAATAGGAACTTTGAGAAGACTCATCTGAGATTTTAATTTAATCTACCCATGGTATAGCTCAACAGTGCTTCTGGATTGTACGTGGTCAATGGAAGAAGTCTGAGCAGGAAGTGGGTGGGGGCGGTGTGACAGTCTAAGGGTTAGGCACCAGATGGCTAGTCTTAGGTATGCAGGCCTTTCAACTCAAATCTCAAAACTTCTGGAGCAACCTTTACTTCTTAAACTATTCTAAGCCAATGGGATGGTAGAGCCAGGTGGGTGGTCAGGTGGGAACCGGCTAGGATTGGTGGAGCAGCCTCAAGGATGCCCAGGCCTCAGCCTGCACAGAACTGGACGCATGCATTTTGCACCAGCTGTCCTCCTTCACCTTTCCTAACCAATGCCGAGCCCCTAAAAGAGCTACCAGCATAGTCTGTACTGTGTGGGGAATAAAAAAGACACATTAAACCCTGTCATCAAGGAGTTTACAATTATGTTTGGAAACATAATTAGCCCACAAACATTGTATGTCCAACTATGGGGAAACTGAGTATAACAGAGACTTGGGGGAAGAAAAAGATCTTTCTGGCATGGAATTGTGTGGGAAGGTCTCAGGGAGAAGGGAGATGGTCAGCTGGGGTCCCAAAGGTGAACAGCAGTTGGACGAACAGAAACTTGGTGAAAGGAAATTCCAGGTTTAGGAAAAAAGCACAAGCCAAGGCCACAAATGAGTGTGGCTCACAGCCTGACTGGAGAGGCTAGGGATGCTTGGGGATAACTCCGGACAGTCAATCCAGGCTGTGGGGAACGGTAGGGGTTTGGCTGTGAGGGGTAGGGAGCCAGTTGTTTTTTTAAGCAGAGGAAAAGGTGTTGACGGTGGTATTTAAGGAAGATTACTCAGGGATGAGAGCCAGGTGGACTGACTAGGAAGAGACCATTTCATCCAAGCACGAGTGATTAGGGTTCAAACAAAGACGACAGTGGGGAGGATGGAGATGAACAGAACTGAAGTGACATTTTGGAGGTAGAAATAACACGAGTTGGTGATGAAATGGTTATAAAGTACAAATGATGGAGAGGGCTGAGTCCACGATAATGTCAAGGTTTCCAGCAGAGTCTTCCTCTCAATCCCGCTAACACTGTCAGGGCCCATTGTCCTCATGCTTACGTATCTTGACACCTTCGGCTTCTTGGTTCCTACTTGTCTTAGTCAGCTTGAGCTGCTATAATAGCAAAAGACACTGACTGGGTGGCTTAGGCCACAGGCATGTATTCCTCACAATCTGGACGCTGAAAGTCCAAGGTCAGGGTGGCTGTAGCTGGGGCAGGTTCTGGTGAGAGGCCACTTCCTGACCTGCAGATGGCCCCCTTCCTGCTGTGCCCTCACATGATGGAGAGGCACAGGATCTCTTCATATGATGGCACTAATCTCAGGACGGCCCCACCCTATGACCTAATTACCTCCAAAAGCCCCATCTCCAAATACCACATTGGGCTTAGGGCTTCAGCACATGAATTTGGGGGCACACAGGCATTCAGCCAATAATACCACCTCGATTTTAATGACTTCCATTTCTCACCGTGGACTTTTTCACCCCCACCCGGTTTGTGTCAGTAAGTCTTCTTTGTTTTTGCAAGCCCAGCCCTAACAAGCTGCAGAGACAGGAGGTAAGGACTGGTGGTAGGTGCGTTGGCAGCCTAGGCCAGCGGCTGGAGACAGACAGTCTCCTCTTACTATTGCAGACCTGGTGCCTAGTGGCCTCAGGGCCCAGGCGATGGTTTGCTTCACTAGCCAACTCCTATGCATTGACTGCCTTCCTCCTGCTTGCTACTCAATGTCCCCGCTAGAATTAGAGTTCGGGGCCAATGAAATAGAAGTCTAGGACTTCTGCAGGAGATGTAGTGGAGAGAAACTTTCTCTTTTCCACTGACCTGAGCCTGAAGCACAGGCCTCAGAACTGCTAGCAGTCATCTTGCAGCCACAAGGGCGTAACTTGCAGGAATGGTGCCAACAATAAGGAAACAGTGAAAACATGGAGACGGGACAATTGGCGTTCGGTCACATAATTTGAGAAATCGTATTAAGCCTCCCTTGAAGCCAGTACCACTTCTCAGTTACATGAACCAGAAAATCCTTCTTGTTTAAACCAGTGTGAGTTTCAACCAGTTATTTCTAATGGGTTATTTGGCCGGGGCTGAGATTCCCTGCCAAGGGCCTTGACTTTGTACCCGGTGAGCTGGCCCAACTAATCAGCCAGTGATGTAGTAATGGCCACTATTTAAACCACCACACCCTACCGGCTGGATGGGATCACTTAGCCCGGACATCTGCCCCAAGCCCCAAACCAACTCGCACTCCTCAACTCCCTTGCTACCCCCTCACTGTCATCTGCACTACAACTCTGGTTGCTCAAATCTCCCTACTTCCAAATTCACGGGTTAGTTCCCCCACGAACTCCCTTGCTGACTTAGCCTAGACTTCATACACCATCATTTTACACTGCTGGGTCCTCCGGGCTGGACCCCGGTTCTGGGCACTCCCCCACCTACTACACCCTGCTGCCGCAGAAGAGCCAAGGACGACAACACACACACCGCCCTGCCTGGATCAACTACAAATGCACGCTCTTGGACCTTGTACTGTCCTGTTTTATGCTGTGTGGGCCCTTTTCACACAAACTCTCCCTTACAAGAGACCCCTGGGTGCCTAGTGGCTGATATTGCTGCTGGTGTGCCGATGGCTCACCCTATGTGATTCAAGACACAATAGCACGGTGCTTGCTGATGCTTCTGGTCAGCCTTGGGAGTGCCACTGAGAATCAGTTGATTCAGGGACCAGGGGTTTAGCGATTTGCTGTGTGTCTTAACTGACGCAGGCCACTGAAGCACTAATTGCAGAGAGTAAGGTATAAATCCATAAAGGAAGTAAATGGAAGTGATTAAAGGACAGAGCCACTTGAAAGCAAGTGTTGCCCAATCTCCTGAAAACATACTGAACTGCTTTGCCAGAGAAGTTAGAATGGTTTGCCTTTGTTTTTACTAAAAAGCATTGATAAATAATGGGATGTTCAATTGATAATTAAAGAAAAGGAGCCCTTCACTTCTGAGCTTTTGTAAGTGAGGCAATACCCTTTTCTAACTATTGTAGTCCAGCCAGGCATATTCAAGGTAGTTTGGTTTCTTTGTACTTTTCTCCCCTTTATTTCAGATTTTATATGAATGAAACACGATGAGTAATTCCTTCTCTTTGGATCCTTCAGGATATTATTTAAACACTGGCATCTGGTCTAAGGGAAATTTAATGCTAAGTCAGAGGAGTACTTGAAAAATAGCTTACATCTGGTTTTGCGCTCCCCGTCCCTAGAAGCACACAGTGCGAGTGCGCGGGGGGAATACGCGCTCGGCCGGCTCTGAGGGCTCCGGCCGGCGGGGCTGGTGCCTTCGGTGTAAGGCATACCACAGCGTTCGCTTTTAGAAAGTGAGGGATTAGTGCCACCTTCTTTGTAGCAATGTCGTGACCTCTATAATGCTTCTTAAATTGAGGACAATGATGGACCCACCAAGCCTTAACACATGATTTAAATCTGATCTGACAGTACTTAAACCCAGAAGTCCAGAAGGCTAATGGTTGAACAAGCTTGGGAAAATGTCCAGGGAACAAAATGTAGAAACCCAATGAATTACAGAGAGTAATCACAACTTCAGGGCCGCGGGTGGGGGAAGAAAGTGCTATTTTCTGAGTCAGTCTATGTTACAGCACTGAGTAAAACTGTGGTCCCATCCTGAGGTACTAGAAAGCAGCCCCCCCACCAAACAAAAGACAAACAAAAAACCCCAACCAACCAAACAACAGAAAAATTCAATTAAAAAAATCCCTAAACTCCAAAATCCTATATTCCTTTCTTTTGTACCTCTATAATTTATTATATTAAGGATATACATTTTAAAAACAACCCTACTCGCATGCAAAAAAAAAAAGTCTGTTGAGAGGCACCTCACAGAGACTCAAAATTAGCAGTAGTAGTTAGGGGCATAGTTAATTTTAGGTACAGGTATATTTTAAATTTCATACATTTAGTTAGACAAAAATGGAGACAGGATTAAGATCAGTTAGCAATACTGATATAGCAAGGATAAACTTAACTTGAAGGACCAGGAAGAACAAAATACTCAGTTGTGAAGCTGTCACAGACCCCACCTGGGCCTCATGCCCCCTGGGGTGCAGCTACTGCCCTACGTGGGGCCCATGCCTGGGACACCATTCTTATGGGAGCTACTCCATTTCAATGAACTAAAAGCTGGTGGCAGGGCCAGGTTTTATTTTTTATTTTGTTTTCAGCTTGTAAACATTTCATATGTCAAAAGCATCCATGGCTTGCATCTATTCCCCAGGGCCCTCCAGGTATGCTGAGCTGTTCAATAGACATGGTAAACCCTCCACTCTAAGTCAGGAAATTTCTACCCACATCCAAGAGAACTTACTACCCCAGTGACTTGTATTTCAGCATTTTTCTTTTCATAGCTCTGCTCCCCCACCTGGAAAATCCTCCGTTTGTAGTTAGGCACTCCAAGTCCATATAATTCATAACCACTAGGGCAGAGCAAACTCTGAAACCACCTGACTACATGTGGCTTTTGGTGAGCAATATTCTTGGGATTACACAAGCTGAAAAGGAATCAAAGCTCTCTCTACAACAACACAAAGTTAGGCCTCATTTCTCTGCTTTCTTGGGATGGAAGAAGAAAGATTTCCTTCCTCTTCAGTTTTGTTCAAATTGAATAATTTCTCTTCTCTCAATTCAGCCCTACCGATTTATGGTAGGAGTTAGTACCACATTTAGCCAAAGATGGTTTGGATGGGCTATTGTTGACTACCAGGACAGCACCATGCGAAAGCACTGTGATGCTTTTCTCCTGGTCTCTCCTTTCTCCATCCTGTGCTCCCCCCTCCCCAAGTCTTACCCTCTTCCTTACCCTATTCTGATGCCGAATATTTTCACATTTCTCACCACTTTCAGCTCGCAGGACTTTTTTTTGGTTAAGACTCTGATGAGTGAACATTTTGAAGGATAATTTGCACTAGTAAGTCTCTAATTGAAAAATAAAGTTCTGGTCCCTGATGCCTTAAATGTCATCCCCGTACCCCTGCAATTTCAGTTTTTAGCAAGCAGGTAGGGGAAGCATAACATCCTGGGGAAGGGGCAGCTGACCCTCTGTCTTCGTTGAAATCATGTACCAGTTGGACTTTGCTTGGTATCAAGAGAAACTCTGTTACTTCACTTATTCTTAATGACTAATTTCTCTGCCCTTTCAAAGCTGTTATGACATTGAACCTCAACTATAAATCTAGATTTATCAACAAGAATTTTTTCCTAAAGACTCAGGTTTTTGACTCTAGAGCCTGGTGTACCAGATTGCGATCCGTGCGTCACCACACAGATACAAATGCAGAGCTTGAGTTCGAGAAAGGCTTATGCCCTTGGGAGAGGAATCTGGAGGTCACTGCAATGAATGGGAGCTGACACCAGTGGAGACGGATGCATCGCTGAGGAAGAGAGAGAATGCACAGCTGGAAGAAGCGGGCGAGAGAGACCAGGGAACAGAGGAGGTTGCTTATGATAATGGGAAATGCCAAAGACCAGAAGTCAATAAAAGAGATTGTGAAGATACATCCAAAAAGAAGAAGGAGGATTATTCTGGGTCAGTAAACCAACAAAGTTCACTTCAACAATCTCTTCCACTAGGCAAGGAGCTTCTTCAGGCAGAGGCTACCTCGCTTATCTGACACTCCAGGGCAGACAGCACCTGGCACACAGCAGGTGCGATTCATGGTTGCTGAATGAGTAAGAGCCTTCTGTTCAAGCCAACTTGTTTCTCCCTTCAGTGAGGGATATCTTTGTTGAGTTTCTTGATGCTTAAGAGGGTCAAAACTTTTGTGTTCTGTCATTTTCAAAATATGCTCTAATTATGCTTTAATGTAGTTGCATAGATATCATAGCTAGGATTTCTTCAAAGGCAGGATTTAAGCTCACTCTGTAGTCCTGTACTTTCTGTTATAACTCAGCTGAAATTTTAAAAAACTCATTTAAGTTCTCAGGAAGTTTTCTATTTGCTGGCACCATCTTTGTTTACACAACCACAAACACTTTTATTATTATTTGTCACTTATTTAAAAACAAAAAACCAAAAAGTGCCAACTTCAAAACACATCATGCATTTTCTGAGCCTCAAGAGAACCTCGCCTTCCCCAGACTCACATGTCCCGAAATGCCTCAGCTCACAAAAACACAGAGCCGGCAACAGTTAACCAACATAATTTTCGCACGTGCTATGGTACATTTTTGGCACACTTCACTAACATGGCCAATATATGCATAATCAAAAATTGAGCATTCCTAAAGATTAATGAAAACCAAGTAGACTCTACTTCAGAATTATAAATCTGACTGTCAGCCAACTCAGAGTCCAAAAGCTTAGGGAATGGATTATTCATACACTCGCTGATCAAGCCCTTGAACGCCCACTCTGGGCAGAGTGCTGCGTGGCTGCTGTGGTCAGGGCAGGTACCAAGAGTACGCTCAATGTAAACAATTGGGGAGTCAACTCAAATTACTGTCTTTGAAAGAATAACTTGCTATTATAAGAAATGAAGAATGTGAATATAATAGATATAATATAGTAAGGTATAAACAAATAAATGTCTGCTACACTTCCCAAAGGGAAATGTATTTCTCAGATGGCTGTGCAGGGTGGTAAAACAAATAGTATGCAGCTGGTCAACAGGGAGATACTATAAACAGGTGGCAAAAGGGAAAACAGTAGTCAGAGGGCCAGGAATCTGAAGGTCAGACCGCAGGGTGACACCACAGAAAGAGAACCTCCCCCCGCGACCATACTTAAGAGCTCCAGGGGGGAATTAGGAGGGAGTATAAATATGCAGGAAGGGGAGCAATACCTTCTCACCCCCTCAACAGATCCACCTCACAGATGAGCATCCTACACAGTGTCTAAGAGATCCCACGACTGTGTAGTATCAGTGTCCCAGGGGGCCACTCTGTGACTGATGAGAGGATTACGCTGGAAGGGAGTGACATGCCTTCCAACAGGTGCAAGAGAACCCTAAGGCCTTCTGTGTGTCTCTCTAATTGTTAGAAACTCCCTGTACCAACACAGGTAGGCTCTCTCTTCTCTGTGATGAAAGTTGGCTATGGGGCAGGTATATATTACACACACAACATACGTATGTCTGTGTGTGTATTCCTATTGTAACATCCTCTGTCATCAGGGGAGCCTTAGTCTAGTGGTTATGATAAAACATGTACACAACTAATAACAATGAAGGTGACATGTCTAAATCCAACAAACAGTAGCTATCAGAAACCCTCAGAGACCCAAATGCTTGAGTGAAACATAAGAAGCCTCCCCATTAAAAACGAGTAAAAGGCAAAGACATGGTCTATCACTGCTGCTCCTCGCCACTGGGCTACAGGCCTAGTCTGCGCAATAGTGCCAGCCAGCAGGGGTGAAAAGGGGAAAAAAAAGACACAAAAATTACCTTTATTTAGGGATGATATAATTGCCTACTTAGAAAAATTTAAGAAATCAACTGGAAATTTACTTAGAAAATTTAAGCAATGAATTGAAAAACCTTTAAAGGCAACATCAATAATAGTTTTGGTTGTCTGGATATATATAAACAAAAGATATGAGCCCTTTTCTAAATATCAACAGTAATTGTTGGGAGAATTCACAGAGAAAATCCACAAAAGGAAAAAAGTGTCATCATATACCTGGAGATGAATTTAGTAAGAAATGTACAACATCTAGAAGATGATAAATTTAAACCGTATTGAAAGACACAAAAGAAGACCTAACGAAATGCAAAGAGATGCAAAGTTCCTGAATGGGAAGACTCAATACTGCAAAGATGTTACTTCTTCTCAGACCACCTCAGAAATTCAATGCAATTCCAACCACACAATCAATGGGGTTTTTTTAAAAAATGGAAGCCAGCAAGATTATTCTAAAATTTCTACGAAAGTGCAAACACTAAAGAGTAACCAAGACAATTCTAAAACAAGATGGCGGAGGAGCCATTCCCCTACAGATAAGATTTGCTATGTGCCAGGATAGGACTCATCTACAGGTATGAACTTGCAATAACTGACAATCCTCACAACAATTTTATGAGGTAGGTACTACTACTGACCCATTTTCAAGATAGGGAAACTAAGGCAAAAAGTAAAGTGACTTCCCCAAAACACCATAGCAAGTAAGAGAAAGTGGCAGAACTGGCATCTGAGCCAAGGAACCATGGCTCCAGAGTTCATGCCCTTTTTATTTTTTTAATTTAATCTTTACTATTAGTTTTTACATTACCTTTAGTTCCTTTATACCCCAGCCCAGAGTTCATGCTCTTAAGCACCATAACATGTAACTCATTTTGGCATAGGAAATGGATGAATAGGAAAGAATACAAAGTCCCAAATAAATTCATGTATATATGGAAACTTTGACTTTTGATAAAGGTAGCATTTCAAATAAATGGGGAAGAATATCTCGGTCAATAAATAGTATCAATAGTTGGCTATCTCTTTGGAAGTAGAACTAATAATGTTAAGATCCCTGTTATTAGTGTTCTGTTGTTGTAGCAAATTACCATAAATTTAGCCACTTGACACAACAACCAATTTATTATCTCATAGTTTTACAGGTCAGAAGTCTGAGAGGGCTCAGCTGGCTCCTCTGCTCTGGTATCACAAGACCAAAATCAAGGTGTTGGCTGGCCTAGACTTACTTGGAAGCCCTGGGGGAGAATTCGCTTTCGAGTTCATTCAGGTTGTGGGCAGAATTCAGTTCCTCACAGCTGTAGGACTGATGTCCCCACTGCCTTGCTGGTTGTTAGCTGGGGGCCTTTCCCAGCCCTTGATGGCCTCCTGCAGCCCTCCTCATACTGTCCTAACTTTGAAACAGCAATCATACATTGAATCTTTCTCTCACTTGGAATCTTTCTGATCTCCCCTTCTACCACATCTATTGTCTCCAGCCAGAAACAGTTCTCTGCCCTTAAGTAGCCATCTGTTTAGGTGGGGCTCACTACTCCAATAATCTGAGATGATCTCCCCATTTTGTGGTCACCTATTAGTAACTTTAATTATACCTGCAAAGCGTCTTTTTGCCATATAATGTACATATTCACAGATTCCAGGGATTAGAGAATGGACATCCTTGGGGGAACATTCTGTCTATTACAATCTTTATCCAACATAGTATATAACAGTCAATCTGAGGTGGATTAAAGAATTAAATGTGTAAGACAAAACTCTTAAATGTACTAGAAAAAAATAAAAGAGAATATATTACATAATCTGGGCAGGGAGGACCATCCTGAGCAAGTTGAGAAACCATACAAAAAAAAAAAAAAAGAATTCTCAAAAAGTCCTGAATATAGAAGTTAAAAGATAAGCAATGGGAGAAAGTATTTGCAATTTCTTAAACTAACAAGCCATTAATAAGCAGAATGTAAAATAAAATAAATTTCTACAGATTAAATTAGAAAAAATCAACAGAAAAAAAATTAGCAGTGAATGTGATCAAGCAATTCTCAGAAATGCAAACATTGAATTTCCATTTCTAGTAATAGAAGCTTAGATAATTTTCTCCCAAGTCTGCTTCAAAGTATGAAACTAATAAGCCAGGGAAGAATTATGGGGCTAAGATGTTAGAAATGATAGAAATCAAGACAGCTTGTGAGCCTGGCACTTACAGACATTTTTACACAGTGGCTTTTGCCAGTTCTAGAGTGGTTGGTGAGAGGCTGAGAAGTTGAACAGACCTCTTAACAGCCTCGCACAAAAAAAGCCATGGAGACACAAATTGCAGTCCAGGGCTCACTAAAGGGGTGTGTCTGGTGAAATCCCATGCTTTGGGATGATCCCAAAGGGTTACACCCTAGGAATAGGAGTGAATTGGAAACAGACCAGCCCTCTCTAGAAGTAAAGTCTAGCTTCAAATCACTGCAATCCCTGAAAATGGATTGAGGTCATTCAAGATGGCAAGAGCCACAACTACTACCTGCCTCCCCAGAAGCAAATATAAATCCTCCCTGGAAAAAATTAACATTATCCTAGGTCCCAAATTATTTCTGTAAAGTTCCATATAAAATATCTGGCACTCCATCAAGGAGAGCCAGATTCACAAGAAAGCAAGACAACATGACCAAAAGCCAAGAGAAACAAAAGACAAGGAAATAAGATGCATGTGAACTCTAAATAATGGTTATCAGACCCAGATTTTGAAAATACCAAGATAAGTACGTTCAACAAAATAAGAAAAATGTTGTGAACTTTGGCACACACTAGGAAACTAAAAAGAAGTTAAGTAGAAAATCCAGCTCTAAAAAATATAATAACCAAAACCAAGAATGGGTTTAATAGTGGATTAGACACAGTTAAGGAGAGAATAGTGAACTAGAAGCTGGATAAATATATATTTGTGTCTGTCTGTCTATCTATCTATCTATCTATCTCCAGAACAAATACAGAATATAGGGCACAGAGTTAGGAGGTCTAATATACATATAATTATAGGCCCAAAAAGAGAATAGAGGGAGAATTAGGCAGAAAATAGAAAATCTGAATACTATAACCACTAAAGAAAGCTTACTCTAAATAATTGAAGCTCAACAAAGAAAACTCTAGGCCCAAGTGGCTTCATCTACCAAACATTTTAAGGATGAAATATCATCAACATTACATAAACTATTCCAGAAAACAGATAAAGAGGGAACACTCCAGTTTATGAGGTCTGCAAACTTTGATAACAAAATTCAGTGAGAACATTAAAATAAAATTATAGGCCAATCTCAGTCATAAACATTGATGTAAAAATCCTACATGAAATATTAGCAAACTGAAATCCAGCAAAAGGTAAAAAGGGATAAGTCATCATGATCACATGGGGTTTAGTACAGAAATGCAAGTTGATTTAGTGTTAGAAAATCAATCAATGAAGGCCACAGCATAAGCAGAAAAAAGGACAGAGTCATATAATTATCTCAAAAAATGTGAAAAAAGGTATTTAATAAAATTGAACATCCATTTATAAATTAAAAAAGAAGAAAAGATTCTTGGTAAGAATAGAAAGAAACTTCCTAATTGTGGTAAAGGGAATTTGTACAAAAGTCAATTGTTTCTATATGTCAGCAACAAACTGTGAGAAAATGAAATTCTTAAAATAATGCCAAAAAATATCATCAAAATATGGGATAAATCTAACATAAGATATGCAAGGTATCTTCATATAAAATAATAAAAATATAACAGAAGAATTAATGCTTTCAATAAAGTAGGATATACTATGTTCATGGACTAGAAGGGTTATTACAAATTGACAAGTATAACATTTATATAAAAATGCGAAAGGCTATGAAAAACCTACCATTAAAATGTAACCTCTACAAGAATAAGATTTTTTTTGGTCTGTTCATCGATATATATCAGAGTCAATGAAGGGCCTGATAGATGTACTGAGTAGGCGCTCAGCAAATATTTGGTGAATTGAACTGAAATGCTGAAAGTATCACTTATAAGTTTGGAAAAAAGAGTTCACTCTGAGCTGTCATTTAGTTACCATGACATGTTCGGTTTTACCACCTTATTTACGTCTCTCTGTTTATTGGGTTAAGCAAAAACCTCTAAATCTTCTGCTAAAATAAAGCACTTGGAATCGTTCAGTCTAGTTTTCCAATTTCCCCCATTCTTTTCCTGCCAGGGCATTTATTCAAGTAAAATCTTAAAGCCGAAAGGTAGAAAAACAAGATAAATTGTAGCTCTGTTTCTGCAGGGGAGCCAGGCCTGAAGCGCCAGCACCCATCAGACCACTGACTCCTTCATGCTGCTGCTGCGGAAAGAACCGGCGCGAGCCCCGAGGCAGAGGCAGCCGGCTGTGCCCTTTGCTGTCTGGATGCCCTGCTCCCTATCTGAGCCGGAAAGAGCCCACTTCAGTTTGCTGAGACCAGCCCGACATGTTGCAAATTCCCCCCAACTTCTTCATAATCACAAAGGAGAAAAATCTCCTGACAGAGTGCTCTTCTGCTTCTCCTCACCCCTCCTGAATAAAACTAAGAGTAAACCTCACATACAAAACCAGAAATGGGTCTTTTAAAATAATCTGTTTTCCTGTATTTTAATAACAGAAGCTCTTAGAGGAGAAGTTTTCCATGTCGTGTCTATACGCTGAAAGCTGAGTAGGTATCAGGTTGTCTGATTCAAATAAGTGTTGTATTTCGCAAAATTTTAATAATGCCAATAATGCTACATTCTTCCCTAGTTCTAATTTTCCCATGTGATTCGTAAGTTATTCTTTGTACTTGAACATTTTATAGTAATATATTTTTCCAACTGGAACTATGCCTTCTAATTCTGTATAGAAATCCAAAAGGTTATCTCATGGAAAGTATATTCAAATGGCCTTTTAAACTTCTGAATTTTCCTTTGTTAAAAAACCACTTTTCTTTCCTATTTTAAACTGATTTAAACTGATACATGTCTGGTGTCTCTAAAATACCTCTGGCTCTGTCATTTGTTTGACAATAAACAATTTCAATTACTTCAACCCTAAAATAGCCCGTTCTCAATAGGACAAGGACATCTTTTCTGGCTGGATAATAGTAGAAAAGGAATTGCAAGGAAGTGCATCTTAGAATATTTGATACTCTTCCCTGAACGTGACAAGCACAATAAACAGTCATCAAACATTTCTCCCTTGTAGCCATGCTGACTCACCCCCGCCCTCCTTTACCATCTCTGTTTGTCTCTTCTTTTGCTTCCTCTTTCCAGCTGTTCACTCAATCCCATGGATTCAGTGCTTAGTAGCTGCCAGAAAAGCGAGCCTTAATAGGACGCTGCTCAGGGCTATGGCCTGCTTTTTATCTTCCTGGGAGGCTGTATTCGGTTACCCAGGTTAGTGCTCGACAATCCTGCTAGTCCATCTACTGTAAAAGGCGGTAAGGAACGCAACTTGGTTTTAAGCCTTTTTTCCTGCTTTTTAAGTGCCTCCATAACATACTGATTTGGAGTAAGTCATTTGTATGAAATCACTTTTGGATTACAAAAATAATTTTTAAAAAGACTAAAATTAAAGCCAAAACTATCACACACACACACACACACACACAAAATCAAACCAGCAGAAGTGAGACTGTCTTATCGCATTACTTCATTATAGGAGTGAAAGATGAGATCCAGCCCTAGGCAGGCACCGGCAGGCTGTGAACCCCACAGCCCCATGCAGGGCTGTGGCCCCCGCCCCTGTCTTCACCGCCCCCCAGTGTTCACTGCCTGGAGGAAGAGCCACTTCAACAATGTAGAAAATGCTTTATGGAAAAACAGCTGCAATGACGCAGTGGGTGCTTTGCTGACACTTGGATTTGATATGTCAGCAAAGTGCAGGATTAAAAACACGCAGCGGGCACTTCTGGGACCTGCCTCCTCTCTCCTCCCCCAGCACCACAAGCCCAGGGAAGTTCAAAACAAAGAAAATCTCAAGAAAGCAATGAAGACACTCGCGGCACATTCACCCCAGAAGAGCTGCTTTCAGTTATCCTTTAAAAATGGCCTGGCGATAATCCTGTATGTTTTTTAGTGGCGGTTTGGGGTACAAATGTTTAACTTGCTCTGCCACTAAAATCTACTAGAATAACTGATTTATAAGGAACGCTTTGATGAGATGTATATTTTAATGAAAATACTCATGTCCCTGACACTGTGCTTCAAGTGTTTTTCAGAAAACAGGCGAGTGTTTCAACTCTCATTGACAATAAGATGCGGCCAGAGTTAAATGTGGTTGTATCCCTCATAACAACTCAAATTTTAGAATGATGCATCATACCAGCTGTCTGGGAACAAATGTATTTTGTTGGCATGGGAACAAAAGAATTAGTCTGAATTTTGTAAATAAACTGTGGTTATTAAAATTACTTGAAACAAGCCAGAATAATAACCATTAAACATGAAAAGTCAATAAAAGTCTTTGAATTATATTTCTGTTGCAATTATTATTCCCGTTTATATAATGTGCTTTGGGATGAAACACAGTTTTGAGCTGTTAGTACATTTAAATAGATTCCTCTGTAGATGCGTTAGCCAACAGCAGCTAAGGCTGTGAAGTTTTAAAATCCATTATGGAAAATGGAAATTAAAGGCTTGGAAATCTGTAAAAGACCATTCTTCCTTTCAACAATTGTCACGATTATTGCTTAATTGATTTTCTGTCTACATAGCATCTTGGTTACCCTTGATGATGGCTGAGGTGGTTTGAAGATAAGCAGTGCTATCCAATGAACGCTTTAAGTATATTGATGTTGGTTCTCCTACAATCCATGTGATTTCCTGATAGATGACTGGACATTGTGGGAGGCAAAGAAATTCTTTGGGAATACAAATGATGAGAGTGTAGTCCAACAAGCAGAAGGATCGCAGGCACTTCCAGGGAGACGTCTAACATTCCCCAATGGCTACTGATACTAAAGGGATGAAATTTTATCGTTAAACCCAGGAACCTGGGAAAGAAGCAGCAGAATGCTAAGTTTATCTGCAGAGAAAATAGAGGACTCCATTGGGGTCCTTCCTCCTTTGGATTTCTGGGGGTATGTTCTGGAAGAGATTGGAAGGAAAACCTGTGGTTTTACAGCAGAGCAGAAAAGGTGGGCCATGAGGCATTGGTGACAACATGGACAAACCCACAGGACATTATGTGAAGAGAAATAAACCTGACAGAAAAAGAGGATCTCACTCATCAGTGGGATTAAAAAAAAGGGGGGGACTCATAGAACTAGAGTAGAATGGCGGTCGCCAGGGGGTAGAGGGTGGAGGAAATGGGGAGGCGTTGGTCCAAGGGTACGAACTTTCAGTTACAAGACAGTTCTGGGATCTGATGTACATGTGAGGACGATAGTTAATAATACCATATTGTATACTTGAAATTTGCTAAAAGAGTGGATATTAAGTGTTCCCACCACATACAAAAAAGTAATTGTGTAAGCTGATGCATGTGTTAATTAACTTAATTGTGGCAATCACTTCACAATGTATTATCAACTCATCACATTGTCCATTTTAAGTAATTACCATTTTATTTGCCTATTATACCTCAGTGAAGCTGGAAAAAATTACTAAAGAAAAAAAGAGAAAAGGTGGGTTGCAAGGGAGGGGCCTGGGTACCCTGGTGTACGACCCCTTCATTACTACAATGTCTGGGGAGCAGCTGAGGACCACAGATGAGCCATGAGAAGGCTCAAGGATCCTCCCCACCCCAGATGAAAATTATAAAAGACTTATCTACAATATTTATTTTAACGAAAGTCTAATCAAGAAAATATTTAGAAAAAATCTATTTAGAATATATTTGGGAGGCATAATACAAAGGATCTGTAATCACCCAAGTTCAGTGGCCTTTGAAACTCCTTGTCCTTAAATTCCCTGGAGCATGCAGTGCAGCCAGTCCTCCCTCCATCCCCCTCTCCCTCCTAGTATTCTCTGAGGGTCAGGCACCAGGCTAAATGCTGAGACGTAAGGATCAATATGATGGTCCCAGCTCAGGAGCCCACCCGCCCAGAGCACAAATCTCTCATGATAGCCTGATGAGAAAACCTTTAGAGGTCACAGCAAGTGCTACGACAGCACAGATGAAAAAGGGACACAGTGTGGGGGAGGTCAACTGAGGATGAGACAGACTCAGGGCAGCAGAGCAGTTCAACTCAACAAGAGCTCTTAGGTGAGATAAGATGACAGATAGAGCCCTTAGCCTCAAGGGCCTAAAGTTGAGTAGGAAACTCTAGTTCTTTGGTTTTCATAACAAATCCTCTGGCTCTGCTCTCATCTCCCTGACCATTCATTCCTTTTAGGTTCTCTTTGTATCCTCCCCTACTTCTTCTCTCTCTTGGATGTGGTCCTGCCTCTGGGTCTGCCCATGGCCCTCTTACCTCTCTGCAGCTCTTCCTTGTCAATGTCATCCACACTCACTGGCTTTGGCTGTGTCCCCCACAAGATGATTTAGACATGATCACATATCTAGGGCTCTTTCTTGAGTTCTAGAGTCAGATTTTCAACGGCATGTCTCCAAATGAATGTCCTGCTACTAGCATCTCAGATTCAACATCTAAAGGATGATACTGCCATGGTCCACTGTACGCCAGCTTATCAATGTCAAAAACTCAGTGTTATTTTTGATATATTCCTTTATTTGCCCTCTGAATCTGTGTGAATTTTGAGTCTTCACATCCATTCCTTTCTTTCTACTCCCTTTGACAATAAAGGAAGATCTTAGAGATATTTTGGGTTTGGTTCCAGATCCCCTGCAAGCCAATATCACAATAAAGTGAGTACTAATCTTGCTGGTGGAGGGTCATGCCTTCAGTTTGTAAAAAAACACATCTGTGAAGTACAATAAAACAAAGCAATAAAAGGAGGTTTGCCTGTACTCAGTTCAAGCCTTCCTGATTTCTCTGTGACTAGTGATGTGACTTTCAGTGGCATACCCCCTGAATTTGTCTCCTTTTGTTACTTGTTCATCTTATCTTCTATTGCCATATTAATCTTTCTAAAATATAAATGCAATTAGGTACTCAGTTAAAGAAAAAAACCAACCCTCAATGCTGACAACTACTTTCTAGCCATTGACTGAATTCTGAATTCTGCTCTAATTTTTATTATTTCTTTTTTAAATATACTTTACTGATTATGCTATTACAGTTGTCCCAGTTTTTTCCCCTTTGCTCCCCTCTGCCTGGTACACCCATTCCCCACCTTAGTTCATGTCTGTGCATTGTGCATATAAATTCTTTGGCTTCTCCATTTCCTATACTATTCTTAACATTCCCCATCTATTTTGTATCTACCAATTTGTACTTCTTAATGCCTGTACCTTTTCCCCCATTCTCTTCCCTTCCCCTCCCAGCTGATAACCCTCCAACTGATCTCCCTATCTATGATTCTGTTCCTGTTCTCCTTGTTTGCTTAGTTTGTTTTTTTAGATTCAGTTGTTGCCATTTTAATGTTCATAGTTTTGATGATCTTCTTTTTCCTAAATAAGTTTCTCTAACATTTCACGTAACAATGGCTTGGTGATGATGAACTCCTTTAGCTTTACCTTCTCTGGGAAGTACTTTATCTGCCTTTCCATTCTAAAGGATAGCTTTGCTGGACAGAGTAATCTACATTGTAGGTCCTTGCTTTTCATCACTTTGAATACTTCTTACCAGTCCCTTCGAGCGTGTACAATTGCTTTTGAGAAATCAGCTGACAGTCTTATGGAAACTCCTTTGTAGGTAACTCTCCCCCTCTTGTCTTGCTGCTTTTAAGATTCTCTCCTTCTCTTTAACTTTTGGCATTTTAATTATGATGTGTTTTGGTGTGGTCCTCTTTTGGTCTAAGTTGTTTGGGACTCTGTGCTTCCTGGACTTGTATGTCTATTTCCTTCAGCAAATTAGGGAAATTTTCTTTCATTACTTTTCTAAATAAGTTTTCAATTTCTTTCTCTTCCTCTTCTCCTTCTGGCATCCCTATGATTCAGATGTTGGTACGTATGGAGATGTACCACCTGAGGCTTCTTATACGATCCTCATTTCTTTGAATTTTTTTTTGATTTTCAGCTTCACCACCTCCACTGTTGGTTCCCTATAGATGTTTATTTATGTCACTTAATGTAAACTTAATTTCTGCCTGGGTCTTTTTTATGCTGTTGCCATACTCAATGAGTTCTCTGAGCATCCTGATAACCAGTGTTTTGAACTCTGCATCTGATAGGTTGGTTATCTGTTTTGTTTAATTCTTTTTCTGGAGTTTTGTTCTGTTCTTTCATTTGGGCCATGTATCTTCTTTCTTTTTTTTTTTTTCCTTTAAAGACTTTATTTATTTATTTTTACGGAGAGGGGGAGGGAGGGAGAAACAGAGGGAGAGAAACATCAATGCGTGGTTGCCTCTCATGCACCCCCTACTGGGGACCTGGTCCACAACCCAGGTATGTGCCCTGACTGGGGAATTGAACTGGTGACCCTTTGGTTCACAGGCTGGCACTCAATCCAGTGAGCCATACCAGCCAGGGCTGGGACCTATTTCTTTATCTCCTCAATTTGGCAGCCTCCCTGTGTTTGTTTCTGTGTATTAGGTAGAGCTGCTTTGACTCTCTGTCTTAGTAGCATGGCCTGTTGTAGAAAAGGCATATGTAAATTGTGTGGGGCAGAGCCTTAGGTAATTGCCAGGGTGGGGCAACCTATTTCCCCACTTTGTGGCTCTGTGTGGGGGAGGGCTCAGACAGGGGAAAATGCCGCTGCCTGGCTTCTGGAGTTTTGCCCGGGAGGAAGCTGTTTTCTGGCACTCACCGTTTTTCCGGTCATTTCACTTTCTCCCTGTGTGCCACTTGTACACTTCCAGCTGTTGCCCTGTTGTTGAATACCAGAGGGGGTGGGTCTGTGTAAGTCCTAAGTCCATGCAGGCCCTTTAAAAGGAGTCTCATGAGAATCTGGCAGTTTCTTCTGCTGCTCCAATCCCCACTGGTTTTTATAACCAGAAGTTATGGGGATTTATCTTCCTGCTGCTGGGACCCCGGGCTGCTGGGTGGTCTGATTTGGGGCTGGGATCCCTCACTCCTGAGGTATCCCTTCTGAGTTTTATCCACCACACGTGAATGTGGGACTACCTATTCTGCCTCCTCTCTGTGCCACTCTGTGGCTTTGTGCCTCTCCGCCCTCCTACCCATCTGGATGAATGTGGCTTCTTTAAATCCTTGGTTGTTAGACTTCCATACAGTTTAGTTTTCTGACGGTTCTAAGTGATATTTGTTTTGTAGTCTAGTTGTAATTTTTTCTGTAGTTGTGTGAGGAGGTGAAGTGTGTTTCCCAATGCCTCCATCTTGACTGGGAGTCCTTTTTCCTATATATTTTAAGACAATTTATGGGTTCCTTGTGCCTGCGCAGTCCAGGCCCTCAACACCTGGACATACCAGGTAAGACGCACAGCCAAAGTAGTGGGCTGCTAAAAGACACTGGTCAGAAGGCCAGAGAGGCCCTCCAGGGGTGGTCATGGGCAACAAGAGAAGGTGGGAGCCCAGATGGTCCCTGAAAAGGCTGGCAGAGATGCTGCCCCTCCTCTGACCTCCCAGAAGGACCAGTTCCCTCAAGGGCCACAGGCTCTTGAAACAACTGTGTGTCAGCAAGCTCCAAGCAGTGCCCGGGACAGCGGGACCCTAAGCCTCGACCAGCTAAAGATCCTCTACTTCTTTCCTCACGGCGGTCGGGGAGGATGGAGGGCAGCACCAATGCTGTGTTATTTCCACGTCTTGTGATTCTGAGCCTCTAAGCCATTTAGAAGAACAGGAACCTCCCTCAAATTCCATGCGTGGAGTCTACATTTTATACATGTCTCCTCTGCTCTAGTAGACTATAGACTCCTTTCTAGCCTGCTCATCTTTGTTTCTTCTCATCACCTACCATTGTCCAGCACAACGTGCCTGTCAAAAGTTGAATAAACAGTATGAGTCTCCTAAGAAATGCATAGCCTTGTATTTTACTTATTAGGGGATCTCTGACTTACTGTTTTTTCTCACTAACTTATTTAAAATAATCTTCTGGGAAAATGAGCAACCGATATAATCAAAGCTATTAATACTTTCAAAGCTTAAGATACCTAGTTCTAACCAGAGGTTCCGTTACATGTATACCATTATATGCATTATTTTAGGTTAAAATCTGACACTGTTTAGTACCTTTGTAACAAATATATACTTTGTACAGTGTTAAGAATGCCAACTAAATTTTTAGACTATTTTTTTCCTTCTCTGTCTTTTCTATAATTTAGCAGACCAAATTATCTTGGCTAGGGTTAGCAAATTACTTAGTCTCATTGTGAATAATGAAACATTGTTTACTCTGGAAAATGAGATTTAGTTTTACACATCCCTGAAACTGAATGACACGCAACATACATCCATTTTACATAGTGTTCACTGTAATGGAAAGTACAGTACCCTGGGCGTGAGCAGCCCACATACCACGTAGGTAGGAGCAGTCCTACCCTGGATCTGTTACTACTGTGCTAGGAAAGCCACATCCTTTCCTGATGACTCAGTTTCCTTGCACAATGAGGAAGTTGGATCAGAGCTCGAATCTCCTCTTGTTTGCTGCAATTATGGGATTCTTGCTCAGATCTTATCTGGAAGTAGATATTATTAACCCCTGTTATGGATAAAATTAACGACGATTTTTAATTAGTTTACTACAGGAAAGATCATGTTTCCATAAGGTTGACTTAGATAGAAAATTAGTGTTTTCTCATTTATTTGGGTTATCTTGAACCTGCATAAGGAGCAAATTAACCCTTTGTAACTATGATGAACAAGCCTCCTCTGGGCGCGGTGCTGACGGACCTGCCAAGGGTGAGGAGGGAGGAGAGTTGATGGCACTGAGGCAAGGGGTGGGCAGCAAGGATACCACCCATCAAGACCTGATGAGAAGCAGCTTTTTGTTTTTAATTAAAAACACAACTTTTAAAATGCCTCATTCATTTTTTGTTTTTATAGAATCAAAACATAGGAATTTTTCTTAAATGAAAAACAGAAACAGTTTCAGCATTTTTTTTTTTAAAGCAAGTTAAAAAAAGAAGCCCAGGAAATTGTCCTTTGTAATTCTGCCAGTTTCAATTTTGACTTTATGCAACTAGTATCAGGATAATAATGTTCGGTTGAAAAGAAAGAGAAGAAAGTTTCAGGAAGCTGATCTGCATACATTTCAGTTGTTTGATTGGTTGATGTCAGGCAGTGACTGTTACTGCAATTGCTTTGACAGATTCAAAAAGGAAAATCATATACAACAATTTAAAGATTTTAAATGTCCTAAGTAAGCTCATATAAAAGCCAACCCTAAAAATGCACAGGACAATACTTCTAATTATTTTTGACTACTTCTATTAGTGTCACACATTAAAAAGGGGACATAGGTCAAACTTAGATTAAAAATAAAAGTTAAATTAAATTAAATATAGATGAGTAGTATTTATCAAGTGTTCACTATTTGCTCTTCAGTTTTGTTGAAACAGTGGCATTTTTTTTTTCTAACTACACCCTAGGATCTTGTGGAAAGAATCCAACATTTCATACTTGTAAAGATTATGAAATATTCAGCTTTACCCATGGGTATTTCCTGACATTTCTTTGCTAAACTTGTAGCCTAATAGGAGATATCAGAAATTAGTGTAAGAAATAGTCTAAAAAGCTATTGTCACCACAAAGATGAAAGCAACTTTGATGATCAAAAAGAAGTCAATAAAAAAAAAAGACGGAAGTGACTCTTGAATCCTTCCCCATTGTTCATTTGGGATTTCTTAATTTCCCTACTCTCAACATATCATGGAATTTTCTGTGTGAAGTTTTGCCATGAATTAGGGTGATGTCAATAAAGTTTTACCTTAAGTCATATTTTATCACAAACTGGAGAAGCCCAGTCCTCCGGGGAGCACTGCTTCCTGCCTTTAAGAAGCTTGTCTTTAGTCACAAGCGTCCTGGACAGAAGGTGGAGCCTGGCTGACCTTCGGTGACAATGAAACCTACGCCACTCCACTTGACAGCACACTGCCGCCTAAGTAGGTGTTTTCATTTGTGGCTGTGTCTCCTCTGCTTTTATTGCCTTTGCTCCTCGCTGCTCGCCGCCCACGGAGGGTTAATGCCACCAGGTGCCTGGAGCAGTATGTTTGTTTTCCTGCCACCCTTAATAAATGTACGTCCCTGTCACTGCTATGCAGCTTTTTTGATGAACTAGAAATGTAACTTAAAAAGTGTCACAAAAGAAGCAATGGTTTAGAATTCAGATAAACCTGGTTTTGCCCCCCCTTTTCTATTTACTAGTTCTGTGACCTTGGATGAGGTACTCAATTTCTCTGTGGCATGGGGACAATAACGCTGGCCTTATATGATTGTTATCAGGATAAATGAACTAACGTGTGTAACAGTTCTTGTATAGTATCTGTTATCTTGTAGGCCTTTGACAAAATGTAGTTATTAGTTTTTTCATTCTAGTATTATCATATTTTGTGACCCTATCAACTGTATGACACAGGCCCTATATAGTACACGTATATGCATATTTATGCACATCATATATACATGATATATTCATGACATGTATAATTATGCTGGGTATATATCACAGAGTAGGAAAGAATTATAAGAGGTCATCAATTCCATAACTATTGATACTCAACATGTCTCAGATGCTTATGTCTACCCTTTTGTGCATTCCCCTACCACAAGATCCTGTTTGTAAACAATTCCAGAGATGAAAAAATCCATTGGAGCAGCCCTTCCCAGTAGCCCTTACTTCCATATTGACTCTTTCCACAAAGTCAAAATGACCTACCCTAACATTTCCGTACTGAGTTTACTATGAGACAATTTGAAAACACTTCTTAAAACCTGTGGCAGGTTCCATGCAAAAGGGTTGGTGGCACTTAGGAGACTGTTAACAACGCTATAGCCAATAGCTGAGGGCGATGCATTTATAATAGGGTTCACTGAGACTCGTCGTGATCTTTATTGATACATTGTTGACTTTTTAGTTTAAATCATCAAAATTACCACAAAGAATAATTCACTATAACCAGAAGAATTAAATAAAAATAATCCTGTCATTTGAAAATGAAATAGGTCAATAACCATTGTCATAGCTAGATTATTCTAGTCATTAGATTTATTTTGCTAATATAACGAAGAGAAAGAGGAGAAGATTAGAATTGAAAAGAATGTGATTTCTGTGTCTAAGGACGATGATGTCCATCTATTTTAACATGATGACATGACAGACGATGTTGGCTGGATACCCAATATCCAATTCCCCTCATCCTTGTCCGGGTTATCCTTCCTCTCTTACTTCCACTACCAACTGGTAGATTCTGATTGGTCTGTGCTGGGTTTTGGTACCCTCAGTCCTCTTGCTAGAGATCAGACATGCCAGGCCGAGCATGTGACCCGTTCTGGCCAATGGGATGTGAAAAGAAAGGTGTGTGTGTGTGTGTGTGTGTGTGTGTGTGTGTGTGTTATGCTGGGGATGTTGGGAGAGATTTCCTTCCTCTTCAGAAGGAGTCCCTAGGAGCAGGCAGTCCTTTTCTGCCTCTGGATATTGCTAGGTCTGCATGAGATGCCTTGGAATTGCTTTTAGGGTGAAGTCGACACATTGAAGAGCCACGGAAATGTTCAAGAAGCCAGCCAGGGCCTCAAGGCCCTCTACCCAGAGCCTGCCTTACCTACAGACTTTAGGTTTTGTGAGTTAATAAATCTCTTTATTGTTTATACCAGCTAGGGGTGGACCATTCCCTTTAGTGCAGCTGAAGCACCCCTGTGCAAACAGGAAATGCACGAGCCCGCACCGGGAGGAAACACACAAATCAATCAGCCAAGCTGGACAGGGCTCGGTACCTGTTCCTGTGCCTCCAGTTCCTTGTGCTGTAGTTTTTTCTCTGCACATCGTACTTGGTTAGAGCGGTTTTCTAGTTCCTCTTGCAGAGCCTGAAACAGAGTATGATAAACATATCAACATTAAAAATTAGCACCCTTGAAAAAAGGTTTTATCACCTGAGCTGGCATTAAAAAGGCCTCAGATCTCTAGCTCATAGCTGTTTGTTCCAAAGAGTTCAGGCAAACAAAACTGGACTTTAAATGTCAGGCCCAGCTGTTTTCTACTTTAGGAACAACTAGCATAAATAATTCCAAACTTATAAAACAGACACATTAGTACGTATCAATTTATTTTATAAAAACACCTCTCATATTCCCAGCATAGGACCACAAGCATGCCATAAAGCCTAAAGCAGCTGCTAATTAAAGTAGCTCTACCAGTACACCTGCAAGGTACACTTACACTCTTAAAAGTACCGTTGACAGCTGGGAATTGTAATATTGGACCATCATGATATTTTTCAAAATTATACTACAGTAATTTGAGTAATTTATAGTAACCTTAAAGGAATTTCCCTACTAAGTCATTGAGAGAGGTGTAGAATTTGAGGAACCTCTAAGAAGTGGACAGAGGTGAACTCTTTCAGCTGCCAAGTAGCTGTGAGACATAGAATTCAGGTTAAAATGCGGAAGTTGCAAACCACAAAGATCAATAATTATTGCATCAGTTACTATTTTAAGTAAAGAGGTAGACTAGAAAAGAAACAGAATCCATTCAAACAATCTGATATAGTTAAACATTAGATTTAATACATAGAAGTTTATAATACGCAGAACACATGGGATGATAACTACAAAGATGGTAAATTCTCAAAATAAAATTCATTCAATCAGGACTACTGAGTTTCTGCTATGCATCAAGAACCTATTATGATTAGAGAGAGCAGCGAAAGAAAACAGACAAAAAAATTCCCTGCTCTCATGAAGCTTATACTATATTGGGGGCAGGCAATAAGCAAACAGTAAGTTAAAAAAAAAACAAAAAGAAAGCCAGAAAGGAAGATATTCTGGAGTGAGATGAGGGAGGGGTGTTGCAATTTTAAACTTATGGCCCAAGAAGGCCTAACTGAGCAAAGACCTGAAGAAAGAAAGAGCAAGCCACACAGATGTCTGTAGGAAGAACCTTCCATGCAGGGACTCTGTGTGTGTGCAAAGACCCCACGGTAGCATGTGGGATGAAACTGCATAGGCGGGTATGGAGGGTGAGCACAGGGGAGCGACAGTATCGGGGACATAACAAGGGTCAAGTCACATCAGGTCACACGAAGCTTACAGGGGCAGGTAAGAACTTCCAATTTTGTTCAGCAGGAGATGGGAAGCTAGAAGAGGGCGGTAGAAGACGTTGATTCAGTTGCTGTGGAGAAGAGGCTGAAGAGGGATAAGGGCAGAAGCGGGAGGCAGGGGAGCGGTGTGGATGCAGAGCATGAAAGAAAAATAAGACCGCAATGATTTTGGCTTGAGCAGGTGGGAGCGTGCAGCTGGGGAAGGCTAAGGGAGGGACAGTGCCGGGGGAGGAGACGTGGAGCTCGGCCTGGGCTGTCAGGTTTGGAATGCCTGACACCTCTGAGCGCGTGTCGGGCAGCAAAGTGAAAGAGTCTGGAGTGCAGACAAAATGTCTAAGTCAGTAGCCATTAAAAATCCTTTCAGGGTAATGACAGTCTTTTCTACATATAGATATAGACAGCGGTTCTTAACCTTTTCTGGGGTTCTAGATCCATTTGAGCATGTGGGATTTCCAAGGGGACAGAGATGCAGATGGGGACACTTCCTCAGGGAAGGAAGTAGCAAGAGAAGAGGTTCTAACACTGGCCCCTTGGGTGATACCCACACTGAAGAGCAGGCAGGGGGAAGAAGCCAAGGGGACTGGTGAGAACTCAGGGGCAGGAAGTGACTAAGGGGAAGCTAGTGTCACAGGTCTCTAGCTACCAGAGTTTCCAAGAGGATAGCCAACGGGGCTGATCCTTTCTCCACACTGTCAAACCTGCTATGTTGGGGTTTTGTTTTTTTAAATCAATATTATCAAAATAGAAGCGAAATTACATTTGCTTTTTAAAAAGGTACCACTTTTCAAATTTTGTTTTACTAAAGATGTAAAACACGATCTTTCTAAGGTTAATCGGAGAAAGCAGTATGTCTAGAAATTACTTTTATTATCTATTTAAAAATCCGTTTTAAACAATTAAAGAGAAATCAAATAATATTCTGCTTTTTAAAAACTTAACATGTATAAGATGACCAGAAAATGACAGTTTATATAGGCAGCTGTTCCTGGTCTCATATTCTAAAAAATTATTAGGTCATTAGAGCTCCAGCCTCAGAATTCTACAGAAGGACTATGTGAAAATGACCACAATTACTCAATAACTATAAGCAGGAACTTTCTTTTAAGTTGTGGCTTCTTTATTCAATATTCTTCAAATTTGACACACAAAAAAATCACAACTCTTAGTTTATTCCTGAGAAAAACCCAACATAATTAAAGAACAGAATGTCTGACATTGGGGGAAAAAATTGCAACAGTTAAACTGTTTATTCTGCAAAATTCTATTATTCCTCATCTCTTAGCCCTGCTCTGTTGACTGGCATCATTGCTCAAGAGGCCGCTCTTCTCTCCCAATCAGCCCTGCCTTTGAGTGCAATGGAAGTCAGCCTGCTGTAGGACGCTGCACCGTGCCCAGTGCTCTGTGCTGGTCGGGAACAAAGAGTGACACTTTCCAGGGAAAAATATGACGTAATAAGCTTTGCGAGAACAATGAGGGTATACCACGCTCTTGAAAAGGGGTGAGGATAATTTGATTTGTTTGTTTAGAATATGAAAATATTTAGAGAAAATTAAAGTGAGGAGCCCCAGACCCATAAATGGCACCTGTGACAGTACTAGAACTTTTCTGCTGACTTGTGGGAAAATATGCATATTATAGTCAATACTATTCTCATAGAATATAAACGTGATTCAAACAACCCAAGCAACCTGTAAAACCATGCCCTAGGCAATTATGTATAGTCTTATTAAAAACTGGTTTCTTTGGAAGTTCTTAATCTATTAAACAAAGATGAAATGAGGGCCGATACATGCCTTTTAATAATGGCTAAATGAAACAAAAGTTCGTTTCAATTATAAAGTGGTTAAAAAGTTATTTAATAAAGGGAAACAAGGGGGAAATACTGTGTCATATGATAAAAAAGACATAATCAAAATGTTCCCAGTACCAAGCATATGACAGAGAGGCTTTTGGACTTTGGGTTTTAGTATAAACAGAGTCGTTCTGACCTTGCCTTTGGCCAGGCTCTCAGCCAGCGCCATGGACTGGGGTGAGGGGGTGAGGGGTGGGCATCTATTCTGGCACGTGGTCCCTAGGACCGTACTACCCTTTCCCAAAGGCTATCAGAGGACACAAATTTATCTTCAGCTCATAACCCAGAATATCTATACTATAGCTTCTTACCAGGGATAGAATTTCAAACTCTCAACTTTCCCATCTTTATCAAAACTTTGGTTGTGAGAAATCTGGAAAAATCCACTTGCAAATCAGCAGAGAGTCAAGAGTGTGAAGGTCCCCCTTCTCCCAAAATCACTTGTTCAAAAAAGTCAGCAGAATGAACTTCAGAGTCGCATCTGCTTCCGCACTTTCTGTTACACAGACTGTAGAATCGCACCCTCCCACAAGAGCGTTCCGACCAGTTCTCACTGATGTGAAATAATCTTTTACACTTACATTCTGCCTCGTTTTGTGATGCCAAGTCTTGGCCAATGCTTGTGTCTGGCCTCGCACAAAGCTTACAGGCACATTTTTCTGGGCCTGCCGTATATCAAGGGGCAAAGGATAAATGGACTCTTTCCTTGGTTTGGTCACATGGAATGTGTTCCACACGTTCTCTGAGAAATGGGAACCTTGAATAGTAAAATGTTCTTTTATTTAAAGGGACTAGGTTAAAGCACATGTAAGGAAAGTGGATGGGCATTAAGTTTTGCCCTATATAAACATAAAACCAGGATCCTCACGGCCATCCCAGGGTCATGAAACAAGGCAGGAGATGAGCTTCTGCTGGGTGAAATGCAGAGGGGGGCCTAGTGCAGAGGGGCCTGATGCAGAGGGGCCTTGTTAGCAACAAGGCCTGCACAGCTGAGGACTTTTACAAGAAAAAAAAAAGGGGTCTTTGAGTCAAAGATGCTGCCAAAAAGAAGTCAGCCTGGCAAACTTGAAAACTGCAGAAGCTGGATGATGGGAAGATGGGGGTTCTGCAACTATTCTCTCTACTTTTGTATATGTTTGAAAGTTTCCATAACAAAAAGTAAAAAAATTTTAAAGCTTTTCTTACTCAAAAAAGAAAAAAACCATGAGAACACCATATCCTTCCTTTCATGAGGTTTGAATTTACTATCTTACTTCAGAGAAAACGGATGATTCATTCATCATTCAGTGGGTAGGAGGGATGTAGAAGGATTTCCCCATGTATATTTTGGACATAAAGTGGAGGAAGCAAGGAGTGGAATGTTCATAGCTTGACCTAAGGAGGAGATCACTGGAAAGGGACGGCTTATTTATATTTTTATTGAGGTATAATTTACATACAGTCAAATTCCAGATTTATTTTTTTAATGGTGATGGTCTGTTTTCCATTTAAAACATGTGATATGACTTAAAAATTTGTGTCAAACAGTATCTGTTAAGATTATAAAATTTTGGTAAAGACCATCTTCTACCGATTGGTTTACCCATTCAAGAGAAATGGCATGTGATCTGTGACTACAGTGAAGAGACACTAGTTATAAAGGGGAAATAAGGACAACATTCATTTAAAACTTAATTGCCTTAAATAATTCCCACACTTAAGTAGCATTATTTCAAGCCAGTTTACAAATGATGCTGACAATATTTTCTGATAAGTAGGTTTTCTTTGACATGTAAAATGACACAAAAACAGTAATTTTTTTTCTATTACTGCTAACTGAAAGTTAAGGGAAAATGAAATAAAAGCAATAAACTCACTATTTTCATGTCAGATTTATAGACTAATTTTTCTTTATCCATCTTAAACAACTGGGGCACAGGAAGAAGGCCAAGCCCTGTCCCCAGAGGAGGAACTATGAATCTGGGGCTGAGGAAGGCGACACAATGGCACAGAGGGACGTTTTTACTGGGTGGCCTCACTGGCTATTTACAGAGGCCACTCCAGCTCCTGTTTTATTTTATTTTATTTTTTTTAAATAGGCTAAATCTACTAACAAAAGTAACAAGTCTTCTTCAACTGAAACGCCAGTCAAGATTTCTTTTAAAGAGATTTCTTCATTCAGACCTTCCCAGGATGAATAACAAACTACAAGAGTTTTGCTAGTGATTCCACAGTAACGGAGGACAGGGCTGTACTACAGATCTAAAGAAAGCCCGGACCACAGTTACTGCAGAGGCCACTAACACTTTCAAAACACAATAGTACAATTTTTTTCTTTATGGCTCACATTCAGGTTTTAAATTTTTTTTCACATTCTAAGCAAGCACCTTTTTTTTTAGCCTCATAATTCAGCATCTCGTGATAAGTGGCATGAAGAGAAGGAGTTCTCTGGCGCTTTTAACCCAACACATATGTTACTCTTCACATGAAGCAAAATTCCTTTCAGGTGGAAACTTTTTAGTTGTTGCAACAAACTACGTTTATGAGAAAGTGAACTTTGATAGGAGCTATTGCTATAGTTCTGATTAGACTATTGCTTCAACAGAAAAGACAAAAATACTGTGGCCAATATTTAGAAAAAAACAAAACAAAACTCAAGAGTTTTGTTTTGAACAAAGGATAGGAAAGTTTAGACTTGTTCTCTCTCTCTCACCTATTTTCAGTCCTTTAAAATTCCTATATAACTTCCTTCAAGAGTCCTAAAAATGCACTTTTTAAAAAGTTAGGGTTTCCTGGTCTTCACAGAGGTTCCAGGAAAAGAAGCCATGTTATTCCAAGACTTTGATGATCTAAGGAAGCTGGAATCTCCTGACACACCTCGTTAATGCTTTCCTGTCACACAGAGGGCCATCCTGACATTTCCCACATCTCCTCTTAAAGTAGCCAGGCCACTGCTACTCGGCAAGTTCAAAGCACATCTTCCCCCTTGGTCACCCAGACAGCTTTACTTGTGAACAAGTTCTTATCTTGGAAGGTAGAAATCTAGGCTCAAGTTCAAGAACCACAGCTAGGATTTTGGGGATCACAGAGGAATTTCCACATTTGGCCAGTGTGCTAACCGCTTGCCCTTGAGCTCAGTCTCCGCGAAACAGAGTACAAACTGTTGGCGCCTCACAAGACCATTTCCGTCCTGTGCGAGCCCAGGGAAGAAGGGCACCCATATGTCATTCGTCTAAATTTTAATTTTCTTACCTGGTTAATCATTCACACATGCGATGTCATGAGCCTGCAGCATCATTCCAACTTCCCTCCAACTAACAGTGAGTTTCTCCTCTACCAAAACTAAAGTCAAGATTCATTTCTCCCATGAAACACTTCAAATCTAGATCTCAGAAAACTCAGGATTTCTCAGCAAGTCATTAGGTCCCCATCTGATAACACTTTTACATATCTCTTTGTATTAATGAATTTATCTGACTTTTTTTCTCATTTCAGACTACGAGCTTCAAAAGGATAACACCCCTCCCGAATATTTTTAAAGTGATGTCCAAAATGCTTAGTAAAGTGTCAGCATTATGACAATAGTATTTACTGGTAATATTAATCAATTACATAAATATCAAGTTGCCTTTTACTTAAAACAGTTATAAATTTTAGGCGGTATTCCCACTAAAATTTCTCCAGATATCTTTTTCCCTCTTCAAGCTACATAACTGTATTTCTTCTTACTCTGCCCCTAGATAAAAATACCTGAGTTTTACCCAGTCTGTTCCCTCAAATGCCAGAAGGGATGTCTCTGCTGGCTTTCTCAAGATAATGTCTCTATTGGTACCCTCAAATTCTAAGGGGCTGGTCATGACTGTCAGCCTCCCCCTTTCTGCTGAGCCTCTCTCAGCTGGCATGCCCATCTTTCCCCGGCTGCCCCTGTAGGACCCAGTCTCCCTGCTCTTCCTACATCGTATGGGAGAATATGTGAAATGGGGAGACACCTTTATGGTCCCTTTCACGCTGACATGCCTTTCTTTGATGATGGCCACATTCCTCAGCGTTCTCCTCCATTAACCAGACTTCTCCCCTGTCTTAACCACTTCCTCTGGAACCTGAGTTTGGCCCCCTGAGCCTTACTAACCTGGCTCTCCATGAGCTTAGCAATGAACCTTTACTGACAATCCACTGGCCTTTCCCACATCCTCATTCCCTTTGACCTCTCTGTCACACAGAGTGCTGTTTAGAACCCTCTCCTTCCAGAAATGTTGTCCTTTGACACCACAGAATCTTTGTGGCCTCTTCCCTCTTCCACAGGCTTCCTGCTCCTCCTCTTCCTCTTTGTTTTTAATTGTGGATATTTCCCAAATAGGTTTTTTATCCCTCTATTCTTCTCTTTAAACACTATCTCCCTACTTTGTATATGTATTAAATCAATTCTATAAATTAATACAAGTATTTCTATAATCTGAGCATAGAACATGTTCCAGGCACTGTACCAAACACTACCCTCCAAAAGCATTGAATCTAATGTGCATGAAAAACTTATAAAGGAGTAATTGTAATACCACATAAACAGTGCTGAAGAGAAGTCTTAACAGGTGTTGAGCATGAACACAAGAGGAAGGCAGCTAGCGTGCTAGGAAAGGGCTGGAGAGAGAAGACGTCATCAAGGAGGCGATGTGTGACTGGAGAGTGTTTGCGGGGGGCAGGAGGGTCCCCACAGACTCCACCCAGAAGGAAAGGCATGACCACATGAACCAGCAAGGGGTGTTGGCTACACAGAGGGCACGACGAGCAGACGGTGTACAGAGAGCCAGGAAAGACGGCCTGGGGTTACTAGGAAGGGCCTTGTGGGCCAGGAGGACTATAGATTATATCCTGCAGCAACGGGGAACCACGAAAAGGCCTAAGGTGGTCGGACTGACAATACGAAGGACATTCGGGGAGCAACACAGACGGTGACGGCCCACTGAGAGCTCCTGAGGAGTCTTGTCAAGACGAGTGGGACAATCTATGGAGCAGAAAGGGGGAAAGGTTCTGCTCTCTCTCCATGCACGCTGGAAAACCAGGCCCGGAAAAATGCGCCCGTACCCCTCACGACCGTTTGTGAAGAGGCCAGGCACAAGCATTTTGCCGAAGCTTGGGAATACAAAACGAGGCTAAACACATTAAATTTCAAATAAGTGAGAGTTGGTTTGAAAACTCTAAAGAAACAAAAGAAAAAATCTCAATTTTATAGCCTGTGTGGCATAAATTGTGTAGGAGAACCTGCCTTAGGCATTTACTCTGTCACAGCAGGGAGACCATTAGGAGGCCACTGCACTATCACAGGGGATAGGAGCCTGGTGCCTTTGAGAGGGTGAGAAGTGACGGGCCTAGGGGTTTACCTGTGGGGACGTGGCAGCAGAGCCAGACAGAAGGCAGAATGATTCGCTGGGTAACAGAATGAATGTGCCAGGTATGAGAGTTTTATAGAATGACTTTGAGGCTCCCAGTATAGGTGGCTGGGTACTTTCATTAACAAAGGCAGGGAACACAATAGAATTAAAACATATGGAAAGGACCCCTGGCTGGTGTGGCTCAGTGGATTGAGTGCTGGCCTGCAAACCAAAGGGTTGCTGGTTTGATTCCTAGTCAGGGCACATGCCTGGGTTGCAGTCCAGGTCCCCAGCAGGGGGCGTGCGAGAAGCAACCACGCATTGATGTTTCTCTCCCTCTCCTTCCCTTCCCCTCTCTCTAAAAATAAATAAATAAAATCTTAAAAAAAAAACATATGGAAAGGAAAAGAAAACAATTAAGTTTCTATGTGACACAGATGCAACCGTAATGTAATACCAATGGCCTCACTGTTAGAGGACGGTGCCAAAAAAGAAACAGGGGAAGAAGAAACAGCCTGGGGGCAGTAAGGTCAGGAGCTCAGTTGCAGGGCCACTGAGTTTGCATATATTATGATACCCAGGTTTCCCTGCCCAATGGGCATGAAATACTAGTTTTCACTAGGGCTGCCCTACTGACGATTCCTAAAGCTCAGCTCCTCACATTATCTTTCAAACCCTTTAGTCTGGCTTTCCCACTGCCTCTCTTATGTGTGCACAGAGCTGTCTCACTGTCCTCTCAAACTTATCAATCCAAGACCAAACTCATGATTCCTCCCCGCACCCCCACCCAAGAGCTCCCCTCCCAGCTGTCTAGCTGATCAGTGACACAGCCATTCTTTCAGCCACCTGGGTTTAACCCTCACAGTCATACCTGCCAGTCCTCTCTCTGTCAGTTCCCACTCCTGGTTAGTTCCCTGAATCCCCTCCATTCTATTTGAAATGACTCTTATCTAGGCCTTCATTTTTGCACCTGAGGGTTCCATACGTTTTCAGTTGTGTCAATCTGCACATCACTGAAGACAAATTTTTCTCGAAGACTACTTTTTATCTCATTCTCCATCTCCAAAGATATACATGCCTGACCATCTCTTACCTCATGAAGGTTAAAATTCCCCCACCTAGCTCAGAATCTCTCCTAATCTTACTCTGCTCAACACACTAATTTGAATCTTACATGTTAGTTCCTTTGTGTCAAGCACTGCGATAGGGGCTTTAAATACTGCGCTTCCTTTTGCAACGACCCTCTGAGATAGAGTGCACTTTACAGCAAGCAGCTAAGGGCCCTGGAGGCTGCCTGAGGCTGCCAAGCTGGAAAATGCTGAAGAGAGGACACGGGCCCAGGTCAGCTGGGCCCGAGAGCAGGGCGCGGTCTGTGCGAACACCTGCCTATGCGGTCTCTCGATCTCCGAGGGGTCCAGCTCTGTGCTGCGCTGTGGGCCTTCGCTCTTGCCTTTGTCTTGTCGAGAACACATTCTTCTGCCTATGCTAATGCTACGTTCCTTCAAAAGTCTCCAGTGACCCCAGATGACTTCGGTTTGGTCTTAATACATGTAGTCTTTAACCTCATGAATTTAAATGTATGAAAAGCCACAGGAAGAAACAGGTTTCTTTGGGTCACAGATTCAACAGTAAAAATGATGCCAGTGGCTTGCCCATTAGAATAAGATGTAAAGGAAGGGCATGGCATAGGGCTGTGGGTTGAATTTACACCCTCCAAAAGGTCTGTTGAAGCCCTAACCTCTAGTACCTCAGAAAGAGGCTCTGTTTGGAAATAGGGACACAGCAGGTGCATTTAGTTACAATGCGGTCATCCTGGAGTTGAGTGGGCCGATAACCCAATATGACAGAAGAGAATATTGTAGGAAGAGAAGAGACACGGAGAAAGAGGTTGGTCATATGGTGACAGAGGCAGAGAAGGAGAATAACGCAGCTATAGGCCAAGGAACACTAAAGGTTGCTGGGAAACACAGAGGACAAAAGAAGCAAGGGGTGACTGTTGTCTAGAGTCTTCAGAGGAGGCCCAGCCCTACTGACACCCTGACTTCAGGCTTCTAGCCTCCAGGACCATGAGACAATAACTGTGTTGTTTTAAGGCCCCCAGTTTTTAGTCCTTTGTTATGGCCACCTGAGGAAACTAACACAGAGGAATAAACCTCCCTGGTTTTACACATTATTTTTTCCTGTGAAACACACACATAAACATACACACACACACACACACACACACACACACACTCACATTTGTTTTGTATTACCCAGTTTAAGGCCTCATTTTATCCATGTAAGGACCGACCATGTCCTCATTATGAGACGATCTGGAAAATGGCATTGGGGAGTACTGCTACTACTACTTTTATTCATCTGTATTTTTATAATTTTGTATATGCAGTCATATCAGGTTATAAAGGAAATCATTCCAGTAGAAAGTTGGCACATTCCTAGTGAAGAAGGAGAAAATGCTTGAGGTGGGGAGCCAGAGGGCCTCGGCGAGCCTGTCTCCGGCACCTCCGCATCCAGATGGGTGTGGGAACTATATATGCCACATAAAGTGTTTTCCTTTCTTTCTTTTTTTAACCTTAGGATACTGTGATATCCAGAGCCAATACTTATGCAAGAAGTTTAAAAATTTCCCTTTAAACCACTTAGAATGAGAGGATTTACAAAGATCCTGTTTAATGTTCAGCTGACACATTGTCAAAAACATTTATCATGCAACCTTTTGAAGTTCCTTCCACTCCATTTTAGTTATTAAAGCTCAGATTGCAGTTAGTTATCAACAATAAGGCGGCCATGTGATAGTGTGTTTGCACTCAGACTTTCAGTTTGATTTTTAAACTACTAAGCAAAATTAAATTGTCCTGATCAAAACAATGATTAGTGACCTAGTTTTCCTGTGGAATACACAACACAGTTGATTTCTAAAATCACTTCTATATGGACCCAGAAATAATGCAGGGGACTTGGAAATTTCATTTATGTGTTTTATAACGCTCTAAATTGTAAGAATCCTCAGATGTAAGAATGTGCCACTTTAAGCCTGGCTGTAATTCTTTGAGTGCAAAATAGGAAATAGTGACCTACATTATTGAGGTTTCTCTGGCAATTTAATTCCTAATATACATTTCTTCACACTGAGAATACTTCCAGGTCACATTTTTGCAAGAGGAATCAAAATTCTTTATAGACAATTCAATTGGATAATATTTTTTAAGCGCATACAATGTGATAGACATCATATAGAAAGCAAAAAGTTGGATAAGACGTGGTCCAGCCTTTTAAGGAGCTTACAGTATCAGAGAAGGTATGTGATAAGGACAAAACGCAGAAGAGCACAGTGAGTGTCTTAAGCATCCAGTTGAGAGAACAAAAGGGAAAGGGAAGGACAGAGGAAGAAGTTCAATGACACAAGGAAGAAGCAAGCAGATAATTGCAGAATGTGGGGCATTCCACAGGACAGCTGACGGGGCTCTGCAAGAAGCCCAGGGCATCAAAGAGTAGGGTGGGGTCTGCTTTAGACCGAAAAAGACAATATACATAACAGTCAAATTAAAGGTTGGATCTTGCTTTCATCCTAATTTCAGACAAGTCAAGTGTAAAATGGCTTTCTAAAGTCAATCAGGGGTATCTAATTATGAAGCAGATATTAGGTTATACTAAAAGATACCTGCGAATTTTCTTAGGTAAGACATAGGCACTGTGGTTAAGTGAGATGATGTCCACAGTTTTTGAGAGGCATTCTGGAATACACAGGGTGACATGACACGTTGTCTGGAATTTGGTTCCACATTATTGTAGCACAGACAAAAGGGAGAAAAGGTAACTTAATTGTGGCTGAACCTGGATAATTGCCAATGTTGGGTAATGAGTATATGGGAGCTCATAGTACTAGGTTCTCTCCTTTTGGGCATGTTTGAAAATTTTCATAATAAAACTGAAAAAAAAAAAAGCCCATATACAATCAAATTATATTGGGGAGGGCACAAGGAGATCAGCAGTCTTCAGACAGAAGGTGGCATTTGGGGAAAATCCTGGATCAGAGCTACAGTCTTGACAGGCAGAAGGCGCAGAAGGGGGAAGAACTGTCCTCCAAAGAAACAGCATGCAAAGGCCAGTAAGAGGGAAATGGGGGTGTGCTTAGCAAAGGACATGCAGTCCATAGGAGCACCTCCTAGATATGCGAACGGGAGGTGATCCTGAAATGGGAGGCAGGGTAAGAGCACCGGGGCCTTGAGCTCCAAGCTGAGTTTGGTGAAGAGGAGAACAGCTTTTGTGCAATGCCTAAACTCAAGAAAGGTATTAATGATTACTTCCTAGGTGTCAATAACACATATCCCAGGCTTAGCAGGCACAAAATTGGGCACATTATCAGTTTTTCTTTCTTCCCCGATATGGAGTCCCGCCCCGGGTTCATTTAACAGGTAGGCACCAAAAGCACATTGTGCTCAATGGAGCAACTCCTGAGACACTGAGAGAGAAATCAGGGCGTAGAATGAATGCTTCTTGCCCTCACAGGCCAATTATGACATTTCCCCCCATAACTCATGGATAAGACATACAGAAGATGAATATTAGGACAAAAAATAAATACCTCTCTCTATTCATCTCTTTAAAATCTCTGTGGAGACTGAAATAATCTGTATTCATATGTCAGGTGGGAAGGTGCCTGGAGAAAATGATGTCTAAGGCTGCTTCTATCTGTGGCAGGAAGAGTTCCAAAGCCTTCTGAACTGCGGCATATTGAAGATGCATGCAAAAATAGCTCAAACAGGACCGGGTCACCCGCATCACCATCTTCATTGCGCGGTGACCGCCCTCTTCCATCTGACTGGTAAAACCCAGGCAAACATGTAATTTCTGCTGTGCCATGAAACCCTTCAAGAGTGTCTGAGCAACAAAAAAAGCCTTCTGCTTCCTCACCAGCAAATGCGAATAGTGGCCAAAATAGTACCAGAAAGTAAGCCGGCTACAGCGGTCTGGGCGCTGCTCTAACGCTCCCTTCTGGTGAGAAGTGGGCAAGTCTGTCCCCTGCGTAGGTGGGTGCTGTGGGTTACATTCAAAGGCAAGGGCTGGATGGGGCTCAGAGCTGTGCTACCAGCAGCACAGAACTATAATGAAGCTGGTGTTCGTGCCCAAAGCCACCTACGCCATGCTGAATTAGCTAATGCCGGGTCAGGAAGGAGGTGAACCCTGGGCACAAAAACCCTGAAAGGCAGGGTCAGGCACAAAATAAATGGGAAACACATCTGAAGTGTTCAAAGTATAATACACTGACAACCCAAACCAGGCTAGGATCTCCATACATCAATAATCCTCACTTTTCCTGTGTGTTTTTCTGGTTTCAGAGCTTTACAGTAAGGTAGGTACATGGTATGTGGCAGTTGAGTATCCTGGTAGCTTTACGGAAATGCATAATATGTGAGTAGAGTATGGTTTTCTAGCTAGTGGTCTAGGGTGTTACCAGGTATGTAGACAATTAGAGCCTGCTGATATAATGAAAATTATTACATAGACTCCTGAAATTGCTGTTTTTATTTTGGGGAACTACAAGGCCAAATTGGCAAAGGATACAAATTATATTAACTTTAGAAACAGAAACATAAGAAAATCTAAATATAGTCATTTAAGGAAAACCTATACTGTCTAAAGAACAATTTAGAAGTTATTTTAAGAGCAGTACCAAATTGTGCTACACACTGATTCCTACAAAACATATTCAGGTGATGGCAAAATTCATGAATATAGTCCATTTCTATCCCTCAGATTCTTTAATAAGTATTATTTGTTTCCATATTAAGTCAATTTTCTTTCCTTCTTCCAAAAGTCCCTCCCCAAGGAGCTGAAGAACATTTAAACTACCTCTTCTAATTTTGGCAACTGATCATTGGTATACCAGCTTCTTGGCTATCCTTCCAAAGGAGTCCTTGACTGTCAGTTCTCTAAACCTTGACTACCTTCCTCGCCTGGATTATGCAAGCAGCCTCTACCTTCTCCTCTCCAGAAAGGATCTGATGTTTCCCAAGAGAATATATTCCTCTGAGCTCCAAACACAATTTCCCTCTCTGTAAATATACATATATATTCCTGCCCACACTGTAAGTATGTAACATTTTTAGGTAATTCTGATTGTTATAACTAATTTACTTCCAGAAAACCAGATATTTTATGATGCTCTTTTTTTGGTCAATGTAATGTCAAGGTTTTACTGCTGCCTTGATCAGTACTGGCTACTTGCATGCAGATGAGCCCTGCCTAACAGTATGTGCATCTGTCAGTTTACTCTTACCCTTCTCTCTGTGGATTCAGAATGTAACCCAGTCCTAGCCTCTTCCTTTCCCTACTTGTACAATTGTACAACCTCAGTGTCTGCGTGAATCAGCCACTTGTGTCCCTGGTCATCCCCTTAGCTCCCTCATTTCCTCTCCTCTGGGAGTTTTAACTTCACCTCCATCTGACAACCTATTCTGCTGCTATATCATATGTATTCTCTTAGTATTTAGAATTGGTGCACGTCTGAAATCTTATATTTTAATATTAAGCAATCCCATATTCGGGCTGGTAAAAGGAATGCCATCATCACTGATTTATATGCAAGGAAACAGTGGATCTATTAATGCAAAAAAATAGTGCACTCTGGTTGATGTAGTCGGGAGCAGTGGAAGATGAGGGAAGGAGGCTAGTTAAGCTGCTTGTTTTGTGTCTCACTGGGCAGTGGGGACTGACTGAAAGCTGTCAAGTCAGGGAGCAATAAGATCAATCTGTTGAGATGCACAGATGATTTACCTGCTCCGGTAATACACGAAGAAGCTGGATGAGCGGGAGCAAGGAGACTCAGGAAGAGTCCATGAGAGGAGTAATCAGCATAAATTGGGTTGAAGTAATAGAAAGGAAAGGGTTCCTTTAAGTCACAGAAAAGGCTGACTATGTAGGAAGGAAGCACGGATGGGAAAAAGCCAGTTGAGGAGCTCACTGTAATTGAAGTCATGAGCAGTAGGAGTGAGGAGGATGTACGTGAGGTCTGGATGCCAAGAGGTGATCCACAGAGGTGCCGATTCAGTCTGGGACTTGAGGGGAAACTAGGGCTAGGGCTTCAAAGGTGGAGAAGAATGGAGTTGAGAGAGCAGGAGCGAATGAGTCTGTGGAGGGAAAGAGAACAGAGAAAAACACCCTGAAGCGCGGGTGCGGGGTCTATATTTAGGGCTCCTGAAGAGGAGAGCCGAGCCAGCAAACCGCAGGAGGCATTCTAAGTGCGGGATGGGGACTCAGGGAAGGGGAGGACTCCCAGGAGGCGGCCAACAGAACTGAATGTTGTGCCAGGTAGCGGGAGGAGGTCCCTGATTGGCATCATCCTTGTTGCCGTCTCTGTCACATAAACACCGTCACAACCACCACTGCTACCACTACTACTATTATTGGGAATACTAAAAAGAAACGGGATGACAACCATTTCTAAGAATGTGGTTTTATTAGTTGATAGATGTAAAAGCCAAATTCATTTCTTCATTCTACAAGAATTTATTGAGTGCTTACTATTTGCCAAAAACTGAATTGGGCACCAGGTATAAAGCAGAGAAGAAATGAATGCACGGTGAGAGAGCACAGGGAATAGGCATAGCGCTGCTCCCATAAGAATTTAGTGGCCCTAAGATAAGGGTCCCCAATCTCTCTCCTCCCTGTCCATGGACGCCAATACATTACCGCCTGAGATCCGCCTCCTGTCTCCCCCTACTCTCTTCCCGGTCCACAGAAAAACTGTCTTCCACAAACCTGGTCCCTGGTGCCAAAAAGGTTGGGGGCCGCTGTTGTAAGAGGCTGAGGGGAAAGTAGTCTGGGGGGGGAGACTAGTCTGAGTCAAGTCAAAGTTCGTTTCCAGGGGGAGACCCGAATCTGAAAAAAATGGACCTTTATGTGTCTGAGACATTCTACTGTGCTGTGATGTAAATGGTGGTTCCATCTGCCATTTACAACAATGCTACTGTTGGAAAATGTGTTCGGAGTCTCCATCTGGGATGTAAGGAACACATCTGTCTTGACAATAATCTTGTAGCATAATCGACTCAAAACTTAGGGGTAATGGTGGGAATGAGAAGAGGGGATTAGGAGACACTAAGAGAGAAACAACTAGAGGACAAGATGCCATAAGGGGACATTTCAGGGACCATGTGATTCTGAGGGCTGGAAACGTGATGGGGCCACAAAGTTACAGGAAATGGAAGACTGGGAGTCATGCTATGATCACAGGTCTGGTTTCTAGAAATTATTTATTATTGCTATAATCCTTAAATTAAAACAAAACTGCACTCTTATACCTACAGAAGTCGGAAGTCTATAAACAATGGTAAGAATAATTCAAGCTGGAAAACATACTCAGTTGCAATGAAATTTATATTTACATGTTCCATTTTATTTCATTCCTAGAAAAATACTGCTAACCTTTATGACTCAGCTCTCATTGGGAAATATAATTTCCTCAGCAGAATAAATATGTATATTTTAGGACTTCTGACTACAGCACACTTAAAAGCCTTTACTATGAATTTAGAAGCTCGCCTTGTCCCTGGAAACAGCCTTTGAAAGGATGTCACAAGCCTCAGGCTAGTGGCTAGATGGGCAGTGTGGAGAAGAGCTCATTCCTCACTCTTGAAACTCTAATGATCTCCAGATACAAGAACAGGTTAGTCCCAGAAGAGAGAGAAGAACTCCAAAAAGACACTAGAAATGGAACAAAAATAAGGCTTGAAACTTACTGGATGATGTTCAGAAATGCCATATTTTGAGCACTGTCCTTAATTTTTATCTTTTCTTTTGATTAGCAATTTTTCCTCTCTGGCTTTTGAATCCTGGCTCTTCCTCCTGACTGCAGGGCTTAACCCAAAGGCAGACATTTGAAAGGACATGTTCTTATTCAGTGTCCCCAGTGGAGTAGGCACACTTTACAGAAACCCTGTAATAAATAGAAAGCACTGCTTTGAAATTTTTTTCTCAAATCATTTTTTTACAGACTCTCTGACTTTCCAGTTTTAATTTTCCTGCACATTATTTCTTGGAAAACTTAGCAGCTAGAGAATTTGTGTTCTAGTGAAGGTACGGGTGGCCATGAGCGGCTGAAGGTGAAAATGTCTCAAAGGGCCGCTGACTTTCTGGCCGGAAAGAAGAAAAAGAAGCAGAGGCCTGGGAACCACGGGCCCGTCTTACCCACGGACAGCCACTCACGGTGGCATTTCTAGCCATCTCCCTCTAAAAACCAAATGGTGCCAATGATTTTTTTCTTTTGCCTGTAAATATTTTTTTCTGACAACTTTTCTCTATTTATACAAAATTCAACTCATCTCTTAAACGCTCTATATACATGAGCTGGTACAAAGGTGATATTTTGCTGTGTCTTAACTGGAGGTTACATTTACTGGTTTAATTTCAATCAACTGTTTACTATTTTTCCGTAGAATATAAGCAATGATTAAATTTTTACAAAGTGCCTCCTTCAACTGATTTCACTAGGAAGACAGCCTCTTCATGGGCCCCTGGCTGGCTTGTTTCACCAGTAGTTAAACATGTACTTGTATTAAATTCTATTGATTTTCTGGGGGCAGTTTTAGTTTAAGTTTTTGGACATATTTATGTTTATTGATAACACAAAAGGAATTACTGTGTCATAAATAATCGAGTCTCAACACGGTGAAACAAATTCTTGGACAAAACTCATAAGGAAAAAGGAAAGGGAAGTCCAACCTTTCAGAACTTGTGGATAGTTTAGGGACTGACAATTCAAAGAGGACAGACCAGAAAATGTTATTACCTTGGGGTAAAGCCTGTAAGTATGATTGTTCTTTTAGCTCTTAAAATTCCATCAAGTGTTTCCACATGAAAAATTCAGAGAAATGCTATTAATGATTTGCCCCAGAGACATGTGGAGAGAAAAGGGAAGAAGGAGGAGTGGGGAGGTAAGAATAGAGAGGATAGGGTTTTTGGATGCTTAAGAAATTAAATTGTTTGTTTTCTCTGTATATATGTTGCCATATTATTTAAAAAAGAAAGTGCTTTCTAAAAGGAACTATATTTTTATTTTATGATTTATACGGCCCACACAAAAGTGGTCAGCAGGCCTGGGTGTATTTGGCATGAGCGTCTGGCGAGCCCACGAATGAACTGAGCGACCATGACGCCTCCGGCAGGGGCTTGCCTCTGGAGATTGCAGGGAGTGGCCCTGTCCTCACAGAGCTTAGTGGCGGGGGTGCAGACAGTAAAACCAATCGCTATGTCACATGTGTCCACATTCCAGTGGGAGAACCAGAGGACACGAGGGGAGCAGAAAGGATGGAACGTCAGCCAGTCTTGGGAGGCTGGAATGGCCAAGGAGGTCTTCCTAGGGACAGAGACTTCTAAGACGAGACCCGGAGACTCAGTACCAGCTGGACAGGGGAAGGGGCAAGAGCTGGAGATGACAGCAAGGCTGCCATAGGTGAGGAATAAAGATGAGTAACAGAGGGAGTGTGGACTGCAAGCAGGGAAGACATGTGATATGGCTGAGACTGGCCGGGTGGTCATGGAGACTCGGAGGCCTTACCTCAGAGGTAAGAGCGTCTGGGTTGCATCCTCAGGCCCAAAGGGACCCACTGAAATCACTCTGGGGCTGGTGCAGAGAAGGGATGAGAGGGGCAACCCCGGGGTCAGGAGTCTGTTCCCAACTGGAGGGAGCTGGTACATCCCTGCACTAGGGAAAGGGCTGTGTGGATGCAGAGAAGAGGGTGATGAGGGATGAGGCTCAGAGCCAGGTGACTGGCTCTCTGTGGGCAATGACAGAAAATAGGAAAGCAAGCACGAGCCCAGGGTTCTGGTTGGGTCAAATGGGTGAAGGGTGCCACAGGCTGCATTTGGGAATGCAGGAGCAGAAGCAGGTGTACGATTTCAGGTAATTTCAGTTTTCGACATGGTGACTTTCCAGTTTCTGGAGGCATGTTGAGATCTGTGTAGATATTCAGGAAGTTTCCTGAAAGATCTGGGATGCAGTAAGAGCTGGGAGATTTGGGCTAGAGATAGAAAGTTGCCAGTTGTCAAAATGTAGGAGGATGAGATTGCCCACATGAGATCACCCAACCTACAGAGAAAGGAAAGCCCGCGGTTCCCCGGGGGAACAACAGGGCCTGAGGGCAAGACAGACAAAGAGGGTCCCAGAGATGTGACTAGGAGGGACCTGCCTTTCGCTGAGTCAGATGCTACATGGGAGTCAAGCAGATAAAGATGGAGTTTCCAGTGGACTCAGCAACAAGGCCGCCACTGTCATCCCAGAGAGCACCTTCTGTGGAGTTTCTGACAGAGTGAGTTGGAATGTGAAATAAGACGACACGAGTAGGAATGGAGTGTAGATAGTAACTAGAAGAGACCAAGAGAGGTTTATTTAATGTGAGTTACATATGAACATATGTCAAACTCTTATTGGATATGGTCTATTAACAATTATGATATGAAGGGCTTAAGTAAAAGGACCTATTCTAAATGCTTTTCAAGCATTAATTCATTAAATCTCACAGCAATACCTATACGTTCTGTTATTACTTCCAGTCTTTGAAATGAGGGAGCCGAGGCACAGAAAGGTTAAGTGACTCATTTGAGGTTTCTAAATGGGGGAGCCGGGACTTGAACGAGGCAGTCTGACTCCGGAACCCAACTTCTGAAGTGCTCTATGTCTCTGTAATGCAACGCAAGGAAGACAATGTGAAAGGATATTTTGAACCTTGGCAAAATGAAACAGTGGCAGCATTAAAAATAATTGGGTTTCACATAACACTTCATAGTTTGGAAATGGTTGAAAAATTACTCAAAATAACACAGAGCCTGCCATCTTCATTCCACTGTGCTGGTGTCCGTCCCAAAATAAAGAATGCTGCAGTATTGACCCCCTGGGTGTTTTCATAGAAATAAAGGCATCTGAACTAAATGTAGTCTCAAAATAATTGGTTTCCTCTTGCAAAACAAATTCCTCAGTCTTCTCACAAATCAATCTTGGCAAAAGTATGTCTGCTGAACTTCCACGTCCGAGGCTACAAGGCGTTGTTATTATCAATAACATTTCCTTTCTTTGGAATTCCATGCTCTGTAAATTAGGTAAAGTGTTTAGAAAGTTGCTTTTCAAATCATGATCTCTTTTTGGAATTGGCCTTGAACATTTTGTTTCCATGGACAACTGGTGACAGCGATGATAATAACGATAATAATAAAATCAGAGCCAGCAACAATGCCAACTACTGAAGGAGATACTTCTTAAAAGCCCAAATGAGAAACGCCTTTGCGGAGCCCCTCTGTAAAAGCCAAGGAAAGTTTGGTTTGAGTCACAAGGAACCATAAAAGATTGTGGGAGCTCACATGTAGTTTAAGGTAAAAACAGTACTGTCATTTCGCGTGTATTTGAATACATGGAATGTGAGAAGACCTGACTTGGAAGTCCTGGGTTCGAGGCTTGGTGTTGCCAATAGCCCCGTGAAAAGGACCAGACACTTCAACTCTGGTGGGCTCAAGAGTTGTGTCTGTGAAAGAGGGCCAAGGATAGGGAGAATGAGAGGTCAGGACCTAATTCTCTAAGACTCTTCTCAGCTTCACGATCCCGTTAATCAAAGAAATAACATAGGTCTATGATTTTAGCCTGTTTAAAATAAAACAGGTTCACATGAATGCACTATATTTAATACTCTGCTCATTAAACTTTTTTAAGAATAAAGGAAGGATGGATGAGAACATGATGTTTGAGAACACAGACACAGTGACCTTGAGTGACAAACTGACATCAGGAAGAGAAATCAGAATAAAAATCCAGCTAGAGGAAGTGTGGACCAGGAACTCATAGGCAAGATGGTTACCTGGAGTGCTCAGAGCTCAGGATCAGTTTTAATGAAGAAGCATTAGGCCAAGTAAAACGGCAGACGTGTTAGCAAGGCTAAAACACGCCACAGCAAAGGTGACCACACGGAAGCATATTGTCTAGGCTGGGGGGGATTTCAGATCAAGCATCTATCTTTGTCCTCTTCAAATGAGCAGATCTACTTAGTAGTTAATCTAATACAATACAGTGCGTTCAAAGGATACACGTGCAGCCAGACGGAGAACACAAACCACCTTGCAATGTTAACAATGAACTTATTTCATATTCTAACAGGAGCCTAAACTCTCTCTGTATCCTCTCCATAGTGCACAGGAACTTACAAGGAGGTACTGTTTATCACCTATACCAAAGAAAAAATTAGGCCAAACTCAGACACTTTGTAAATAAGGATCTGCAGATACGATTTAAAAATAAAATAAAATTAGATAAACCAGTTTGGAAAATAGAGAAGGAGGTAAATATATCTCTCCAAGGCACACTGATATTTGCTAAAATAGGAAATAATTATTTTTTAAGCAACAATGAAATACTAGTGACAAAAATGATTCACTGCACAAAAACTGGCAGTTCCGTTGAGGTCTGGTCTGTACAGAGAGATGAGTTTATTGGGAGGAACTCGAGAAGAACCCAGTTCTCTGGATGAGAAAATGCAGGCTAGCACCGCTTTTGAATTTGGAATGACTCTGCCACTAGGAATGGCAAGAATATAAGATGAAAAAGAGCAATCGGGAAGAAAAGAAAAAAAAAAGCTTGTTTCTAAGAATGCTGCTGCTTTGTTTTATGAACTAGTCTATTTGTTTTGGCTCCAACTGAACTCAAGAATGTTTTCTGCATATTTTACCGTGTAGTTTATAGACATCAAAGGAACAATCTCTCCTTTCATCATTATTTACACATAAAAATAATGCAATTTGTGGTGCATGTAAGCTGTTACCTCTTAAAAAGCTCTTGAGTCTAATTTATTAATTGCTTGAGATTTAAAGTTAAACAAGGGTGAGATGCAAATCATATGTTACTCTGAAATATTTTATCACCGAATCTTGTTTTATTAATGAGATGTTGAGCAGCCATATGAATATTTATTTAGGTGGTTAGAGGGCTTTATGAGGAATCCTGGAGCAAGTGACAGAGACATAAAAGCAAATGGTTCTATCTCTCTTGAAAGAAATGGGGGCTGGTTCTTTGTTTTTAATTCCACTTTTTCCTCTGTGCTTCCAACATTAAAGCATTCCTGTACCCCACCAACCGCCCCAGATCTCTTTCACTCCCAATCTTTGGTTCCAGCTGCTGCTACTGCTGCTCTGACAGCAATAGCCTCCTACTGACAGCCCTGGAAATAACATGTTGGCCTTTTCTGATGGCATGGCAGACAGGATCACAGTATTTTGTCCCAAATATACACATTTGGAAAACACAATATGTGGATAAATCCAGGTTTCTTTTTATCAATTTACTGATTTTGATTTAGAAACTGTGTAAAGCTTTATAGATTAACTCTCTCATTATATATTCCTTATGCAACAAGTCCCCTGAAAATAACACTATATAAATGTAAAGCACAACGAGCTAAACCCGGATTAAAACTTTTCCATGATTTATAAGGCACATTTATGCAGAATCAGTTATAATACAACTTCACATTCATAGCTTCACTTTTTCTCTCACTAATAATGTACAATAACTGTTAGAAAATATACATGTATGTACATACATACATATGTGCCTTCTTTTTTTGAAAAGCATATATATGCACACAGACATAAACACACCTACATATATACATGCATTCCATTTCCTTTTTAAAAGATATAATCTCAACTTATACATGTAAACACAGGATCATAAAAGACATAGTCAGAAATACTTATGAAGTCAGGTGTGAAACTTAGGTAGCAAAAAAGATGATCTGAGACCAAGTCTACCCACAGGTCATCCCACTCCAGTGCTCTTCCCCTCACTCTAGTCCAGTAGCAGCATGCCCGCACCCACCCCCCGCCCCTGCCACTGCCACCACCGCCACCGCCACCAACGCCTCCAGGTTGCCGCCCCAGCCCTGGAAACCTTTGAGCTCCATTCCTCAGGTTCCCAAATTGCCCTTGATTTCTCCTCTCCTCTCCCCCCTCCAGATACTACTTCCTAGTCCTTCCAGTGAGGTGAACTCATCTAGTTGTTAGGAAGAAAACTTCAGCCCAGTGTGAATTACTCCAAATACTAGGATATGTTAACATGTCAAGGATGCCTATGTCTTAAAAGATGAGCTTGCTAACCCAAAGCCTAAGCTATTTAACTGCAGATTGTGTGTGTGTGTGTGTGAATCCCTACTTCTTCTAACTGCAAGGTTGGTGCTGATGTGCTTAAAACTGCCTTAACAAAAACCAGTTAATAGACATAAAATTTAGCATCTAATGACTAGAGATTTTTTAACAACAACTACGTCCTTATTTTTGGGTGCCCAGTACTGTGGGTGCTATGCAGAAACCAGAAGTATGAGACATAAAACACGGAAAGAATCACTAAGCATTAATAACAGAACCTCATAAAAGAAAGAGGTCCCCAGGGGCTGGGGAGGTCAGAACTCTTCAGGAGGAGGTGAGGAGGGCCGTGAGCCAGGCTTGCTGATCCTTGACAACCTGAGCGATTGACACAAGGCTGTGAGGAGGAGGGCGGTGCACAGCACGAGGAAGGGGAGGGGCGGGCACGGGCACGCACTGTGGATGGTGAAAGGCCAGCTCGACTAGACAGAATGCTGAGAACTCTGGGTGGGCCTCGATAAGACAGGCAGGAGAGCTCCATCTTGACATTATAAGCAATCCTCTACATTCAATTTAGTAATATGATGTGGTGAGAAATTAAAATATCATCACAAGATACAAAATGAAGAATATCAAAGTTCTAGTTCCCAAAAATAACCAGCTACCCATTTTTGAGACCTCTTCAGGCAATTTAAAATGTATGGCATTCTGCCTTCTTTAAATCACTATGTACTGGCAATCTTGTCTCATTTTCAGAGAACTACTTCATTCTATTAAAGTGCCCTTATAATATTCCACTGTATGAATGTACCATAATTCATTTTCTTCCCTGGTTTTTTGCTCAGAAAGATATTGCACATCCTTGCAAGTATATCAGTTCCTCTTAGTGGGACTGCTGGGCTAAAGGTTCTGAGCATTTAACATGGCAGTAGATACCCCCAAACGGCCCTCCAAAGAGGCTGTATTGATATAAACTCCCTGCCATGGTGCATCATTGGGTAGTTTTTCAAATTCAAAATGTATGCCCATCATGTGGCAGCCAGGCTGTTCTAAACTCTGGAGTGTTGACCTACATTTCTTTATTCATGAATAAGAATAAGCATACTTTTCACATGTGTGTTGGGTATTCCTTTTTGCCTGTGACCCCCGTGTGCATATTCTTTGCTCCGTTTGTCCACTGGCTTGTTCGTCTTTTCCTAGTGAGTTCTAAGCGCCCTTTTTAAAGCAGGCAGGCCACCGAGTTAAGACTCCTCCAGCAGAGCTCTTCACCGGGCTGGAGCCGGGAGGCCTTCGGCAGAGCCGTCCACTGAGGGGAGGCTGTTTTCAATCAACGGCAAGTTGAGAAGGGCTCTGTATAGGGTCATATCAGAGGAATAAGAAATACATTCTAGGACTCTGGTGGACTTGAGATAAACTGGGATGAAGGAAAGAGAGGACAAAGATGAGCCCAAAGTTTCTAACAGGAAACAGACAGGGGGTAACCCTGATAGACTGCAAAGAAGAGCCAATTTGGAAGGGAAGATGATTATTCAATGCTGTAGTCACTGAGTTTGAAATAGCAGTGAATTCTCCTGAAGGAGAAGATTTACAGGCAGTATGAGATATAGGACCCAACCAGGAATTTGGCTGAGGCTTCTGGGAGTCATCTCTATAGAAGAGACAGCTGAAGTCATCGAGGGGATGAGCTCACCGTGGAAGGGAAAAGGAGAAGCGAAGCCCAGGCTGCAGGCTTGAGGAACATCCACGAGGAGGAGAGAGGTCGGCAGAGCAGAAAAGTAGAAGTATCACAGAAACCAAGTGAAGAGTTAGTTTCTAGAGCAGGAGTTAGCAAACTATGGCCAACAGGTCAAATTTGGAATCCAGCTGGTTTTGTAAATAAAGTTTTATTGAAACACAGCCACACCCACTTGTTGACATATAGTCTAAGGCTGTTTTCAAGAGCTGTGTAATTGCTACAGAGACCGTATGGCATGCAAAGCCTAAAATATTAACCATTCAGTCCTTTACCAGAGAAAGTTTGCTAAACCCCATACCAGAAGGAAAATTGTTGGTCAGTACAGTCGAATGCCTCATGGAGTTAGAGAAGGATTAGAAGTAGGAAAACACCACTGAACTTAAAGAAAAGGTAATATGTTACTTTGCAAACTTTCTGTACTACATGGAGATGAGAAAAGGGAATATTTGGAAAAGCTGAATCATAGACACATCAGAAAAAGCAGAGCAAGCGACTGGTCAGTAGCTAGAAAGAGTAGCAAGAGGAATGATGGAATACCATCTACCCACCTGCCCACCAACACACCCCTTGTGCTGAGAAGGGTGAGCATCACCATGGCCCTGGGCATTAGAGCTGAAAGCCAGTTTCATCAAGAAAGTGGAAGAAAGGGAGCTGTTGTAGCAGTGGTACGCTGATAAGTGTTTAATAACTGGCTCTCAGAAAACACCTGTCACCGCGTGCACTCATTCCCACGGTGTATGCTCCAGCTGGCAGAGTCTCTGACAATGTGGCAGGCGGCTCACTCGAGCCATCACAGGCTGGGGCCAGCACTCGACTGGGTGTTGCAGTCACCAATGCTGAAGTTGGGGGATGGAGTACAAGAAGACAAGAGCAAAGTGCTAAATTCTTTAGAAATTAATCCCAAGAAGCAGGGGATAATACCATGATAGTTAAATGGAAGAGGCATGAACTTCGATGTGGATAAATGGTGAAAAGAGAGGCTGGTCAAGAATCCCCAGAGGCTGAGCAGAAACCTGGCTTCTCCCAGAGAGAATGGGAAAGCAGCCAATTAAATCAAGACATCAGGAAATTATTTAATATAGCCCTGGATCTGGTGTGGCTCAGTAGCTCAAGTGTCAGCCCATGAGCCAGTTTGATTCCTGGTCAGGGCACATGCCTGCGTTACAGGTTCGGTCCCCCATAGGGGCATGTGCGAGAGACAATCGATTGATATTTCTCAGATCGATATTTCTCTCCTTCCCTTCCCTCTCTCTTAAATAAATATTTTTAAAAGAAAATTATTTAATATAATAAATACATTAAACTATTATCAAATCTCTTAATAATTAGCATTCTATATAACCCAGTACTTCTGAATATACACGTGTACATAAATACATATAATTATACGTAAGTATACATATGTATATACATAGTAATCATTCAGTAATTTTGGTTGTTTAGGCTTACAGTTATATATATATCAGTGCTCATTATGTTCACCATACTGACTTTGAGATGGTTTCTTATATAGTTCACAATTATTAAACATTAAAATATTTCCAAATAGTTATTTGTTAGTTTTATAAACATTAAAAAACTAAATGATGCCTATGTATTCCAATATTTGATTAACCAAAGCAATGCATATTTTGAACCAAGTAATAATAACATTAACCACATAGAGTCACTTCGTGACTTCTAAAGAGTAGAATCACCTAGCCATTGCAGGAGAATGTTTTCACCTGGATTCTCTCAATCACTGCCTTGTTCATTCATGCATTCACTCATCAAACCCCAATGATTCCTCGGTATATACAGGGCAGTGTTCTAGAAGCTACAAATATTTTTAGTAGTACCTGAAGGATTTTGTCCACAGAACAAATAATCTTCAACTAGAGTTTAAATAAAATAAAATAAAGAGGAAAGGTAAAATGATTTGTTCATTTCTTCTCTGGTCACGTTGTTTTTGCTGTTCCTTGCTCTAGGAAGCAAGCCCATCATTCACTGCCACACTGTCCCCAAACTTATCTACCAGAGCACTCTTCCTGAAAAAAATGGCACTTATGTTTTATGCTGCTGTGACTGAATGGCTCCGTCTTCCTTTCTGAGTGAGCAGGCAAGCCTTCCTAGGTGGGATGGAAAATGTATTTCTATTCTTAGCATTATTCATTCTAATTCAGGAGGGCACAAAGAAAATGCCACTTCCCTCTGCGCCCTTAGGAGGTGCATGCAGGGGAGACAGAATTAAATAATGAACAGGTCCCAAACAAAGCCATCTGATGCTAGGCACTGAGACTTCTTTCTGTTTCTCAATGCTCCTAAAATCCCACAATGAGGTTCGTAATTTTATTCTTTGGTAAATGGATTCCTGTAAGCTTTTAGCACAGTGAGAATTGCCCAATGTTATGAAATATTCTTTTTCCCCCCCTCAAGCCCTTCTGGTAACACAGACCAGATTTCTAGATGTCCTACTGGCAGCCGACCTTTTCTTGTGAACTACAGTCAGTGGCCAAGGGAGAAAAGCATCAGTGCTTTAAAACCTCTTTTCTATGCCTGCAAGCAAAAATTTTACAACACTTCTCCTTGATATGAAATCTCTGCCTGGACATCTGGCTTCACAGTGAGGAACTTTCAATACACTCGCTTCAAAGAAAGGGCTTAGCCCCGGCGGTGCAGTGGTGCCAGAAGAATGTTCCACTGTCTTTCCATAGAACTAGTTCTAACAGTTTCCCCCCGTGAACTCCTATGAAGTGAGAGGATAGTGTTAACGAACATATAGATAACTGGGCTTCAGTGTACAGACTTTTGGGGCCCTCGCCTGGAGCACACAAATTATGCTCAGAAAACACATAGAAGGTGGAGGGTATTCTATTTGAGGCTGCCTTATCAGGCAAAATACATCACTGCTACCTAAGATCTGAGTTATTTTTTGTATATCTGCTATGTCATCACAAAATATATATAAGCTTGTTGCCATCAATAAATTGACATGACAATAAAGTGACATCATTAGTTTCCACAGCCTTGGTTTATGAGGGCATATCATTCATTTATCAGGCATATTTACAGCACTTCCCTTGAGCCACATAGTGTGCTTAGTGCTTGCTCTCAAGAAGCTTCGAGTCTAGTTGGTGAGAAAGAGAATTAACCAAAACATAATTTACAGCCTCCTATCTGCAATCCAAAAATCCTCTGAAAACTACAAATAATTTTTGAAAGGTTGCTTTTAACTTGTGAGGAAATAGAACCTGACTGATGTTGAGAGGGTGTTTACAGTCTCCATTTGTCCCATCGATTGGGGACAGTCATGTGTTTCTCTGTGTTTGTGTTTTTGGGTACCGGGTATTGTCCCAGACCCCACAGGGGACAAAGTACAAGCACCATATCACCTTCCTAGACCCTGCAGATTCTGTTTCACACAACACACGCAACCCCAAGCTTTTGAATGAGGGACTATGGAGAAGCATTACATGAGGTGAAAACTTTATTAGAAGAATGAACAAAGCTGGTCTGAGCCTCTCTCTCTGACCTGCCAGAGAAGATGACAGTTACAGTAAGAAACCCATTATGTGTGAATATAGATATGTATTTTTTAATAAAAATAAACTATTTTCCAAAGCAGGAAAATGAGTGAGAAGAGTGGCTATGTTTTATATTTTTGCAAGCCTTTTTAATGCCTGGCTTAATAGAAGGCAGCTGAACTCTCAGATCTGCTTCTGCAGTCAATCTCTTACAATACGTTGCTTTGGCCAAAGTAGAGGAGACAATCTATTCTCACAGAGATAAGTATTTGGAAAAGGGAGGAGTATTTTAGCAGCCTTTTCAGATAACTGTGAATATTCCTTGTGACTACATCAAACCAGGACAAGTGGTAGTTTCTTAAAGTTAGCTGCAATGCGGAATCTGAAGCTCTATGAGTGAAGTCTGCACACCATGACATTAAAATCCATTGGTCTCTTCAGTAATTTGAATGGATCTGCCCATGCATGATTCTGTAACATTAGGTATCGGTTATTTGGAAAACACTGGTTCAGTGAATTATATGAATCTTCCAAATGTTGATACACTTATCGTATTCTTCCCCGTTTCTTCCCATTCACATCCTTAGTAATATCACTGGTTCATCAGCCAAGTCTTTAAGTTTTGGGAAGCTGTCAAATTAACAGTGATGGCCCAAGTTTTCCAAATTTCTAATTTTTGCTTGAAAGCTCGAGTTTTATCATTAGCAACAATACAGGCAGCCGTCCTTGAAGTGTCACATTCGCTTTCTTCAATTTCAGGAACACTCATGCCAGATACTCAAACCTGACTCAGTATAGTTTGCCTGCCAATCGTTCTTTCCAAGTGACTAGAGAGCAGCTCACAAACAGAGGCAGAGCTGCCCTTCCGGGGGCTGCCAGCCTACTTCAGTTGTGGCACAAGGGCTCCATGTGTACTTCCTACTAATGCGAGAAAGGTATGTTCTCAAGGGTTGAAATGTAATAAAATCAATACACTTTATCACCTCCTTTTTCTAAAAAGCATGACCCTGTGGTGGTGAGGAGAGCAATGGTCAGCAGAGTTTGGGGTCCATGCTTTGCTGTTTGCTGAGACACCCACAGTTGTACCCACCTGTCTGTGCAAATGCGAAAACAGTGCAAAAGGCAAGTGACATCTTGGTGTCATTATAAAAATAATTTGACATCTGAAAAGGTGTCAGAGACCCACAGGAGTCTGAGGACAACACCTTGATAACCGCCGGTTTAGATCGTAAAGTGTTTCGTATGCCATGCTGACAAGTATAAACCATCCTGTCGGCAATGGAAAGCCAGTGATGGGTTTCAAGTAAATCATATGCTCGTATGTGCTTTAGAAAGGTCACTTTATCAATAGTGTGACAGATTTCAGAGAGCTGAGCAACTGAGTGATTCCACATAGCAGGGGCAGCAATGGGCAAGGGCGGAGGGTGACCTGGGGTATGAGTTTGGAGATATTGAGGCGTTAGTTCTAGGAACCGACCCAAGGAGAGGGAAGGGAGGGGAAGAATTCATCGAAGGGGACTTCCAGAATCTGACTCGAGTGACCGGGTGGATGACTTAAATTCAGAAAGTCAATACAGAAGAAGAAGAAGAAGAACAGGTTGGGGTAAGGGAAGGGTGGGAGGAAAATAAATTCAGACATGTCTAGCATGAGCAGCCTCTGGACAATACAAGTGAAAACGTGCAGCAGTAGTTAGAACTTGGACTGAGAGCTCAGAAAAAGCATCTGCGTCAAGGTGAAAAATCCAAATTCATGTGCGTGGGCGCTCACATGCAGGGATGAGCTGTCTAGGGACAGTGTGTACAGGGGAGCAGAAGAGACCTTGAGTAATACTGATATTTAAGTGTTCAAAGGAGGAAGTGCAGACCAGGCTTGGGAATGGGGGGAGGGTTTTGGAATGACAGGTGGACTGGGAAAGTGCCGCAGGGAGCCACGGGAGCAGCAGGGGCTCCTTACGTGGCAGATGCAGTCATTGTTCCCAGCTAGTCGTGGTGTCTCCCTAGCTTGGGCATATCATCTCCCTGCCCATCCTTTCGTATGCCGGTCTTCCACCACGAGGAGGGGAGCTTAGACAGCTACGAGCCCAAGGAGACTGCGGACGTGGACAGCAGGCCCAAACCCAGTCTGAGGCCTGGAGTCACACCCTGGTAGCCTGTACCTGAGTCACACCAGTGACCTGCAGATGGGCTGCAGGAAAAACTAATGTCTGTTCTGAGTCATTGAGTTTGGGGGATTGTTTCTTATGGAGTATTACTGTGGTCCCGGCTGACTAACACAGGTTCCTGTTAAATGTTATAAAGGAGTGCAAGAGGCTCCTGAGATCCGATAGTACATTGAATTTCCCACCACCACCACCAAATGAAGTGAGTAAATAACAGTAAAAACTAACACAAATGCACTAACAGCACAGAAGTAGGGCAGAGAGAATAAGGTAGACATAATGCAAAAGTTCTCAAACACCTGTTGTCAAGGAAAGAAACACGATTATGTAGCACACCAGAGTTGCATAGCGACGCAACTTCAAAATCTGCCAATGTCCCCCAAATCATTATTTTGTCATGAGTCAACAAAATCCCAAGAATTCTCATCACTATCGCCAAAGGTGGAGAGAGAAGCAAACTGTGAGTGGCTTCGTCTTTCTCCTCCTCTGACTGAGAGGACGAGAGATGGAGGTGGTGGAGAAACAGGTAACTATCAGGGCCATCTACCTCTGAGGGTGTGAGGGTGCCAGGACTTCACGGCTACACACCAAACTTGGGTCATTCAGCCCCAAGGGATGGTATAAGATACCCTGTTCCACTGAGTGTCAACCCCGAAACACAGAGAACAGTCAGCACCGCCAGGCAACAGTCAGCACCGCCAGGCAACATATATGCCTCCAACTCTGCCGCCAGGGTAGAAGGAACGCAGAGACACTACAAATACATTTTGCTGACAGTGAGGAGACAATCACTCTATTTCTGAAACATGTGATATTGATGTTTAACATTTAGAGGTGTCTGGTTAATTAATGAATTTGTCTTTGTCATCTATTAAACTTACACGAGAATGACTTCTTCAGGAATCCCTCAGAAAAAAAAAACCTTTCACATGGGGCAGGGGCTCAGTTTTGCCCGGCCCCCCCCGTGGCAGTACACAGCACTAGGTGAGCAGTGTTTACAGCTCTCGGGGGAAGAAATGCAAACGAGGACACTGTGCCCATCCAGGATGTCATTCCAACTTATAGGTTAGTTGGCAAATGTTCTTAAACAAGAAAAAAACTCAGGGAAAATAGTACCATGAGTCTTAAAGAAACTACTTGACCATGAAATCCAGCCAATTAAGAACCAAATCAAAGTAAAAACTGCAGAAATGGAGTTGCTGCATTAAAAGGTCGGGTGGTAGGCACCACGACTATCACTGATAAGCAGGGCTATGAATTAAAGGTTACGACTAAAGACAAGTTATGAATATCATAAACCTGGGTGGGGTACAAATAATGGTACAACCCCAGGCAACAGGCGGGAAGGGGGGCAATGGGCGGAAGTCCGAGCACATTAATGTGGTCATATTTCGGCCCCAAATCAAATTCTATCCAAAAGTTCAACAATTCCCTCTGTGCTTTACTCTAGTTTCTGTCATCGGGTGAATTTAAGAAAAATTAACTTAAATGACTTTTCTAAGCTAAATAAAAATATAGAATCTAGAATATTATCCCACCTCATAAGCTTATCTGACTTTCCTTGTCTTTTCCCTCACGCATAGTGAGATATCTGAAATGATGTTCACCTTACTGCTATGATGGGGATTTATAGGTGATGGGATTTGGGACCACTTTAAATATTGTTATCTTTTCCCCCCTGCACTTTAAATTCTTTATGAGCATATGTCATTATCTATTTTTACAAAAACAGTTGAGGAGATTTTCTTAAAAAAGATTTTCGCAAATATGCCACAATGTTAATGAACAGTGTTGATCCTGGGTGGTAGGACTATACATTTGTTTCTCCTTTGTACTATTTTGCACAGGTGAGGAATGAACAGGAGATGGAGACTGGACGTTCAGCACAGATGACTGTGGTGGATTTAAGGTGATCTCACAATCTTTGCCACACCCCCATGAGAGTTGGTGGCCATCATCCTCCCCTTGATTCTGGGCTGGCCCTGGGACCTGTCCTGACCGACAGAATGTGGTAGAACTGCCTTAAGAAGTACGAGCTCCTTAGACACCAGCTCCCATGCAGAAAATCTGACTACCTGGAGAGGGAGGCCATATGGAGAGGACCAGAAACCACGCTTGGATGTTGCAGCCCCAGCCCAGCTTCCTGCTGCATGTAACCCCACAAGGGGCCCCAGTCAGGGCTACACATTGAGCAGAAGAAATACCCAGCCTATCCCTACCCAATATTCTGATCCAGAGAATTATGGGCCTGTAACACAGTGGCTGCTTTAAACCACCAAGTTTTGGGGCGGTTTGTTGTGCAGCAGAGACAGCTCTCTTTAGAAGCTTGACTTTGAAAATAAATGAGCTAAGCAGTAAACAGGTGACTTTTTTGCTCTCAATTTTTTAAGCTAGGTATACTACAGCATAAAAGATTACTCGTAAGAGTGCATTTTTTGCTATCCTTATATATCCTTCCCCAACATCATTTCAAATACTGTGTAGTTTTTAGTTCGTGAGCTATGGTGAAAAATAAAGTATAGAAAGGAGATAGGCAACGCTGGTATTGTGGATGTCAAGCACATAATAGGAGCTCAATAAATAGTCATTGGATAAATGAATTAATGCTAGAGTGAGCATCTTTTTGGCTGATTAAAGCTCAGTGCAACTCTTTAATCGCCACCTTTGGGCAAATTCTGGAAATGGGTCAAAGGCTAGGCATGTCTCTCAGGCAATTTAGGAATGATAAGTATAGCCAAATTATCCTCCAGAGGTGTTTATCAAATTATACTACACCAGACTGGTGGTCCTTTGGGTGGCTTTTAGTAGGCTACTTTATACCTCAATCTTTCTCTAGATCGGTAATTTTCAACCTTTTTTGTCTCATGGTACACATAAACTAATTACTAAAATTCTGTGGCACACTAAAAAATATATTGTATTTTTTGCCAACCTAACAAAAAAATAGGTATAATTTTGATTCATTCACACTGGAGAGCTACTGTTGTTTTGGCTGTTGTCATTTTTTAAATTTGACAATCTAAGGGAAAAGAGGTCCGTGCCCCTGACTAAATAGTCAGGTATCGCATGTTATACAAATGCTTTCAGCACACCAGTGTGTCACAGCAAACCAGCTGAAAAATCACCGCGCTAAAGAATTACTTTAACGCAAGGTCTTTATCCATGGAAACATTACTGTGAGCTCTGGCAGAGAACCGGATTTACTCTCTGCCTCTATTCTGAGCCACCAGCTTGAGAGCTCAGCTCCTCATCAACTTAGAAAGTGGCGTGAAGTGCCTTTCACAATGAGCACACACACTGTTTTTACAGAACTATTTAATATTAATATTTAAATACAGTAATAAATCCAAAATACTGGGCACATATGAGCTTATTTTAATATATATGCAGACAAATGTATTTGGTTTCAGAAAACCAGATACGAGCCTCATGGTGGCTGCGTGTCTCTTTGACTATCATATCTAGCTACGTCTCTATATGTATGACACTCAAATATAAATAGGATGTCCATATCAAACCACCTCTGCAAAAGTGCTATTATCATTCAGGCCAACATAAAATTAGAGTGAAGATACCTGGGTTCATTCATGCACTCGGTCATCGACTCACTTTCACGGCCAGGCTGTGCAGTCTGAGGGAGGGTGTAATAACAGTTGATAGCCGAGGCTTCCAGGTCACAAAGACCCCGACTGGACTCTGGCTCTGCCAGTTGTTAGCAGTATGATCTTGGGCTGGTTATTTACACCTCAGGGCCTCAGTTTTCCCATTTGTAAGATGGGGGTGATAGAAATATCCTTTTTTGTAAAGATTACAGTAAAGCTTAAATGAGATAATGGAAACGAGATGAATGAAAACATTTGGCAGACAGCCTACTACATAGTGCATGTTGACTAAATATCAGCTAGTACTCCTATGATTTTTATGTGACATAGCCTGAAAAAAAAAGAATGCCAGAATGCTAATGAATTAATTATCTTGTGTAGGTTAGTAGAAAATAAAAATGTCATTCACTTTATACATACTCTAAGTGAGCTAAGCAAAGTTGCACAATATCTTATCTACATTATAATTTCAATTATTTTCAGGGACCTACGGTACCTATGTATTGGAAGTTATTAATATATCTTTTAAATTCAGTCTTTATGATTTGACAACTTGTTGGTAATTAGGATCAGAATGTTTTTCCCTTTCAACATGTAAATGAATTAAAACTACAAAAACAAGTAATTAAAAATATGCAGTTATATTAATTATATTTCTTTTAAGATTTTTTAATCTTTAAGAAATAATACTAAAAATTATGTTGTTATGAAGTTTATGGTTTCCTTCTCTGCTTATACTGGGATTCAATTATTTATTTAAAATTTGGGATTTCTGGTCAAGGTGGTGGCATAGGTAAACACAGTTCATGTCTTCGCACAACCACATCAAAATTACAACTAAAATATAGAACAACCAGTACTCAGAACTGAATGGAAGTCTGACAACTACGGAATTAAATAAGCCACATCCGTCCAGACTGGAAGGAGAGGTGGAGGAACAGGCTGGTCCCTCACCTGCATGTGGTGGATACAAATTTGGGAGGGATATCTTAGGAGTGAGGAGTCCCAGCCACACATCAGGCCCCCAAGCCCAAGGTTCCAGTGCTAGGAAGATAAGTCCCCATTAACTTCTGGCTGCAAAAACAAGTGGGGATTGAGTCTGTGGAAGAAACTTCTGGAGCCCCAAGCAGTTCCCCTTAAAGAACCCACACATAGACTTGCTCAGATTCACTCCCTCTGAGCTCCAGCACTGGGGTAGCAGCTTGAAAGGCACCAGTGGCATATGGGGTGGAACAGAAATGTATGGCACCAAGGCGAGGGGTGGGGAACAGTTTTCTCTCAGATAGAAAGGTGGGCAGAGGTCATTGTCCATTTCTAAGCCCTCCCCCTACAGAGCCACAGAGCTGGCAGGTGGGTGCCATATCTGAGACTCCATCAACCTGGCTAAAACTGTCTTACTCTGGAGATCCCCAGAGACTCCATCCCACTCAACTTAGGGACCCACCTAAACTGTTAACCATGACTTTTCCACATGAATGGCTGGTCTTGGCTCATGATTCACAACTTCCCAAGTCCTATCAAATAAGCAACAGCCAGCCTCAATGAGTCCCCACTCCCTGTATCTCTTGCTCAGTGGGCCCGGGCCCAGCACTAGTAGCAGCCAGCCTAGATTCACAGTTTGGTTTCACCTGGGAATTTCCAAGCCCAGCATAAGTAGCAAACATCTCAGACTGCTTTATAATTCATGCAAGGTGGCCCTGAGCAGAACATAGGTGGGGACTGACCTTGGCTGCACCACCCGGGAAATTTCACAGCCTGCACGTCCAGTGGACAACTACAAACACATCAGAGCACCACTGCCCTGCTGCTACACAGCTGATCCTCCATGGAGGGTGGAGGTTGGTGGTCAGTGGTCACAGCCAGTCTTTGTAGCTGACTGGCTTGGGTAAACCCATCCCATTGACCTTCCAACAACACTCAAGGCTCAACTATAAGAGGGTGTATTCAGCCCACATGAAGGGTGCACCTTAAGTACCCAGCTTGGGTGATAGGGGAGGCTGTGCCACAGGACCCTACAGGACACCTACTACATTAGGCCATGCTACCAAGACAGGGAGTACCAGCTCTACCCAGTACACAGAAACAAACACAGGGAGGTTGCCAAAATGAGAAGACAAAGAAACATGGCCCAAATGAAGGAACAGATCAAAATTCCAGAAAAAGAATGAAACAAAATGGAGATAAGCAATCTATCAGATGCAGAGTTCAAAACACTGGTTATAAAGATGCTCAAGGAACTTAGTGAGGACCTTAACAGCACAAAAAAGATCTAGTCAGAAAGGAAGGATACACTAATTGAAATAAAGAACAATTTATAGGGAAACAACAGTAGAGTGGATAAAGTCAAGAATCAAATCAAGGATTTGGAACATAAGGCGGCAAAAAATAACCAATCAGAACAACAAAAAGAAAAAAGAATAAAAAAAATGAGGATAGTGTAAGCAGCCTCTGGGACAACTTCAAGCATTCCAATATTTGCATCATAGGGGTGCCAGAAGGAGAAAAGAAAGAGCAAGAAATTGGAACTCTATTTGAAAAAATAATGAAAGAAAACATCCCTAATTTGGTGAAGGAAATAGACATGCAAGTCCAGAAAGCACAGAGAGTCCCAAGCAAGATGGATATGAAGAGACCCACACCAAGACACATTATAATTAAAGTGCCAAAGGTTAAAGATAAAGAGAGAATCTTAAATGCAGCAAGAGAAAAGAAGTTAGTTACCTATAGGGGTGTCCTCATAAGACTGTCAGCTGATCCCTCAAAAGAAACTTTTCAGGCTAGAAGGGATTGGCAAGAAATATTCAAAGTCATGAAAAGCAGGGACCTATAGCCAAGATTGCTCTACCCAGCAAAGATGCCATCTAGGATCGTAGAGCAGATAAAATGTTTCCCAAACAAGAAAAAAATAAAGGAGTTCATCGTCACCAAACTGTTATTATACAAAATGTTAAAGGGACTCATTTTAGGAAAAGAAGATCAAAACTATGAACAATAAAATGGCAATAAATACACATCTGTCAACAATTGAATCTAACAAACTAAGCAAACAAGAAGAACAGAGACAGAATCATGGATACAGAGAGCGTTTTGATCATTGCCAGATGGGAGGGGGGTGTTGGGAAATGGGTGAAGAGGTGCAGGGATTAAGAAGTACAAGTAGATAGTTACAGAAGAGCCATGGGGATATAAAGTACAGTATAGGAAATGGAGTAGCCAAAGAACTTATACATATGATCCATGGACATGAACAATGGTAGGGGGATGGCCTGAGGGAGGGGGGCAAAGGGGGAAAAATTGGGACAACTGTAATAGCATAATCAATAAAAAATAATTTAAAAATTAAAAAAAATAAAATAAAACTTGGAAATTACCTACACTTGGTATTTGGACATCACTGGAAAAGAAACTCACTTAAGATAAAAGTTTAATATAACTGAGAGAATTTAAATAAAATATTCAGCTCAGTTTATGTGAAGCAAAAGGAGCTATACGGATCAATGAGTACTTCCTGTGCATTTATAAATGAAAATGCCTTCAAAGATTTCTTTAAGTTACCAGAATATAAAAAGGAAACATCTTTTTGTCTTATATCACATGTAGTGGAAAAGAAAAAACTCACAGATGGAAATATATAGGGAAAATCTCATTAATAACAAAAATAAGTCCTTTCCTCTGAAGTGAGGAGGCTGGATGTAATGGCCTCCAAGCTTTTGTCCATATCTTAAGTTTTTTTATTCTATTCAATGTTGCCCAGGCTTAAAGGGTATATATGTATATGTACACACACACACATCCCTTATGTGTATATGTACACACACATACACACACACACGCCTTACATGAATACCAACTTTTCCTGAAATCATTCAGGTTGCCTACAATAGGCTACAGAAAGCAACATGGGGGTTAGGCAGAAAAAGGGCAGTGATAAAACCCAAATGTTTCCTTTATTTTTCTTTGCTTTTTGTGATTACTCTACATGCTTTAAGCATTGTTATAACAAAGTAAAATCACTGAAAAATAATCTTTTGCTGGGAATTCTTTGAAAATTTTTTTGTTCTCTTTTAAATCTTATTTATAAAGGTTTCCAGATGCTTATCCTCACAGATTAAACACCACAGGAGGTAGACACTTACAGTAATATTCACTGTGAAGCCAAAAAAAACCACTTTGAGATCTAACTGCCTATCACCTCAAGAATCAGGGTCCAGGGAATTTTCTGTTGCTATTAAAAGTGTGATTCTCTGAAGCCATTTGGAAACAACCTAGGTTCTTAGCAGCAGCACATCTACCCTGTACTATGTCAAAGCACAGCAAATGGTTGGCATTCCAAACCTCAAACAGGTTATTTCTCATTATGAGAATACATAATGAAAGGATTTGGGCAAAGAATAGAATGTAAATTGGAAGCTGACTTCTGAATTTATTAGCCAGCAGTCTCGGGCTGAAAGAATCATTCTAATTTTAAGAGACAGTTCCAAAGTGGTTTTCAAGAAAGAGGACTGGGTATTTTTCAAATATTTGTTCACTGTGAATGGACTGGGCTTGCCAAAAATGACTCTTTATGCTGGCATGTGATCTCTGAGAGGGAAGTGGGCCTGAGTCACTGGATACATCAAAGGTAGAGGCCAGTGAATGGAATTACTGCAGGCTCTGTGAACAAGCCAGATACCTGCACTCCTCTGTCCACTGCTGGGATCTCAGCCCTCCTTTTAATTACACTGAAGCAGCTGGTACCACTGGTTACTGAAGTCTTCCGATTACCTTGATTGCTCGGTCATTATCTCTAATCAGCTGCTTCTTCTCATCTTCAAACTTCTGTGCAACATCCTGCAGCCGCCTCTCGGCCGCTAGCTGCTGCCGGCTGCTCTCTTCTCTCAGAGAGGAAATGGCCGTCTGGAGCTCAGCTACGGTCTAAAATGAAAACAGCATGCTGTAACTTCACATTCTTCAGCAAGAGGCGTCTATTTCATATGTATTTATGCTTAACAGAAGAATGGGTTTGGCAAAACTTTATTCCGCAAACTAAATATTTTCAATTAACATATCACGCACTGTAATGCATGACATTCCACCCCATAAAAGACTGTCATAAAACTGTGAATGGTGAACAACTGCTGAACCAAATATATTTGGAAGACATTTTCACGATAACATTCCACAATATTTACTCATCAACAGAAAGAACATCTGTGATCTCAAAAATATGAAATGCGTCAGATTTTATTTTACTGAGAAATATACTTACTAGAATAAAAAAAAAAAAGCTATTTTGCCTTCCCTAGTACTTTGAACTGTAATAGCCAAAGAAAATAATGAACAGGGTTCACTCTTCAGAGTCACCTCATCCTACACAGTAATGTTTGAGTGCTCACTAATGTTTGTGCACAGGGCTGAGCACTTTCGGCTCCTATCGGGGCCGGCATTATGACCACTGGTCTTTTACTGATGGAGAAACAGAGGCACAGAGAGAAGTCACATATTTTACATTGTCAAAGATGACATCCAACCAAGGAGACAGGCAGGGTCTGAACCATGCAGTCAGAAAATCTGCAGTACTAATTCGTTCCTCACACTGGCCTGCTTTGATCAAGATTTCAGTATTGAAGAGAAGTTTACGATGACACAGTTCCAAACAGGCTGCTTTTTCCCTAAGTGCTGATATATCTATGAAAGTTTATTTTGGCGCAAACAGTGTAATTTCAGAGTTTGCTGGAGCGTTCTCTGCCCTTGAGAACTGGTTCTGTGACCAGGCTCCCTCCCAGTTTTCAAAGTAATCGGGTGGCCGAGCGACCTCCGAATGTAGTGCGCTGACTGACAGCATTGCTCTTCCTTTGGTTTAGACCCACCCACTTCCTTTCCAATTCAATAGTGATGCCTTTTTAAGAGCAGGAAATGGTGGTTTCTTCTAATAAAAGAAAGATCCATAGTCCTGGGGTACAGTATAAGTCTGCTGGTTCTATGGGAGGAGGGTTGGTTGATGAGAAACATTGGACAAGTTAGTTTACTTCTTTGAAACTCTTTTTTTCCCAACTCCTATTCAATGACAAAACTAGATTTCAGCATTATAAGGAAATGGATAGAAAATGTCTGGAGTCTTCCAGAAGTCAAGTCCTATAGAAATGTTCGTTGTTACTACTGACAGGAATAATAGCACATTTACAATAAATAAGGAGTATTTATGCTTTTAGAAGGGAGCTAACTCATTGTAAACAAAGTTTAACAATTAGACTTTGAACTAATCAAATATCAAGACAATTGTGAAATAAATGACAAAATATGTAACAGCAGTACAGCATATCTTTAAATGAAAACTTGAACCTTCTGCTGTGAGTAGAGGGATTCATTTACTGAGAATGAAGATGTTTTCATCTGTTTTTTGAATTTAGATTAAATGTTTCCATGCTGGCATCAATTCCATTAATTCTCATAGCACATCTATGAAACAAGAAGGTTAAGTTTTTATAGTAAATGTCAAAAACTGAGGCACAGCATAACCAACTCACTCCCAGTCACGGAGCCAGCAGAGCCAGAGATAAGAGCGAGCCAGATTTCCTGGGTCCAACATGAAACTTAGGATTGGTATTTTATATGAAGATGCAGCCAAATAGCAAAAATAACTTACTCTTTCAATGACTATTGCAGTGTCTCAAGCTGAGTAAACCACGACTTTGTAGAAGTGGTGAATTTAGTTCTGTAATGTGTTCATTGTTTTTGATGTGTATGTATGTGTGTATTAGTTCTATGTAACTTTATCACATGCATGGATTCGTATATCCATCACCACAATCATGTAATGTATTTGTAAAGTACAAAGTAATTTCATTTCTTTAAAAAATAGTAAGATTTAGATTAGCTTTATAAGTGACTGAAGATAAAAATATTTGGGGGTTCTTCAAATGACCACAAGGGCATGAAAGAGTGATCTCTCACTTTGAGAAGATTTATGACAAGAGTACATGAAAAAGCAATAAATGCAGGTTGTGGAAGGGACTACTAGCAAAGTCCAGGATGTCCTGAGGAAAGCATGCTTGCTTTTGAGTGGAAAATGAAAGCTTGCATTCTTTGAAGGAATAATGAGATTCTTTGGGGCAAAGAATAAGATTGCCTGTGGAAAGTTAATTTAAAAGCTTATGAGGATGACATAGGGAGAGTGCCAAACACTTCTGGTGAAACACCTTGGATAAACAGATAAATTGGTTGGTAGAATGATAAGATGGATATAGAGATGTGACTAAAATATTGGTAATTTTTAAAAACTAATTTGAGATTTAAGATTGAGAAATAATCATACTAACTAGATTAATATGCTTTAGGTAAGGAACAAAACTCACTTGGTTATAGACATAAGGGTATAAAAGAATAGACTATCTTCACCTTAACTCAGTGCAAACAACTGGCACTCAATAAACATTTAAGTAATGGAATTATAAATCATAGTAAATTTAAAAAATAATTATCTGAAATAGTATATTGAGGTAATCTAGCCTTTCGTAGACTGATAATGTAAAAAGTGTCTGAGAAAAAAATGAAAACTAATCTATATAATCATAATCAAATCCCACTAGTTTTGGTGAATCATAATTTAAAAAAACTTAGAACAAAATGCCACGACTCAACTAAATGTTTACCCTGTATTAGCTTCAGAGAAAGAAGGGGATTAGAACATTTCCAGATGAGTATTAAAAATTAATATTTTGGAGCGCAAACAAAGAGCTATTTTGGGCTGATACTGTAAGCAACTTATCCCACAAAAGCTGTAATAGTTAATTATTATTGTTAAGCAATTATACTTTGCATAAATGTTAGTGGTCTTACCAGGTCTGAAAAATAACAGGATTCTAAATAGAGGTTAAGGTTTTTATCTTTAACTCACTTTACTGTTTTTCAGACAATAGTACAGTTTGAGATTTTTACAAAGCTCTCCTTTAAAATACAACAGAGAAGACAAGGCATGCTTAGGAGAGTTCAGTGACCATGGAAGATCCTCATAAAATAAGTGGAAGAGTGGCCCCATGATGCCTTTTGCATTCTAGGTTGTCACCCTGAAGAGGGGTCTAGAGGCTGGGGGTGGGGGGTAGGTGCGGGACACGTGAAACATGCCCAGACACTAATCTGCACCAGGTGTGTGGGAACGAGTGCGGGGCAGTGGGGAGGCTGGTCCCCCGGGCAGTGGCAGGCTGCGGGCATTCCAGCTTTAGTCTTCTCTACAACCACCTGCCCCCTGTGGACGGCAATATCTTTCTTTGACAGATGGCAACCAAGTCAGTCAGTTGAGTGGGGAAAACTGCATTAAACTTGAAAAGGCAAGGTTAATATGTAATATTAAGATCAAAAGAATAAATATGTGATTCGGATGGAATGATATTTGGGAGTGTGCCCAGAGAGGATGGCAACGTTGCCGTCCTGGCGAACGTTGAGAATCCCAGAGGGGCACAGTCCCGGGCGTGCCAAGGTTTTGGTGTACATGGTCTATTAGGTCCTAACAGCTTGAAAAAATCTTAAAGATTAAGAAACTTCCTTTAAGGGAGGTAAATATTTAAAATATTTTCCAAATTTAACCAATGATCTCCTGGGTACCAATGCATTCATTACCAATACATTCATCTTATTACTTTTTGGGGGGAGAGATTTTTAAAAACTTAACAAACAGTTAAGCAACTTTGCTCCTGGCAATCTCCTCAGCTTCGATATTGAATTAAAGAATCCAGTCAACTAAAACTAAAAAACAGAAAAAGTCAATCCATGGCTCTGTTTTATAATGCTTATTTTTAAATCATCTGTTTCTCTGAACTGACTGGATGGTGAACCGATGTTTCTTGTATTTAGAGGTGGGTAAACAAAATATTATCAATGTAAGATTGTCGCCCTACCTTTGATGAGGAGGATGGACTATCTTTTTTTTACATTATGAGACCTTTTCTAAGACTTTTTTTCTTTTTTGGTGTTGCACTGTCCTTTCATTTATGAAATGATGGTTACAGGACATGACAATTGTTACTGGTTGGTTTTTCTTCCTCTTCCTCCTCCTTCATCATGTCTTTACTTGAGAAAATATTTAGCAACCCTTTACCTCTCCAAATTTTGGAAGGAGATTTTTTAAAAATCAATTCTTAAACACACCAAAATAAATTAATTAAAAATAAATAAATGTTTGCTTTTTCCATACCTTTTTCATTCTTTGTCCCCTTCCTTCCTTTCTCTATTGCAGTTTAAAAGTGCTATTGCAAGACCTAACACTTATTAAATGCTTTACTAGAAACTAGACTCTGTACTAAGCACTATTTTGGCATTGCGTTACTTAATACTTCAAACTATCCTATGAGGTAAGTATTACTCCCCCATTTTATAAACGAGGAAGCTGAATTCCAGTGAGGGCAGGTCACTTGCTCAAGGTCATGGAAGTGGTAGGGCTGGTATTCAAATTCCGGTCTACTGGACTCTAAAGCTGAGGCTTTCTTCCACACTAACTTACATTTAATTTGCTTTAATATGAACTAATCAGGCTTCTCCATACTTTCCTTTAGATAAACTTAAACACTCCTGTTTACACTCTCATTATTTAAGCATTTTTGAGAGCTATCTTATATCTCACTTTCGGTCTGCCTCCCCCATTCAACATCAAGTGAAATAAGCAGGCTGTAAGGGCATGACAGCTGGGCGCTTTTCATGTTTGGGTTTAAAGTTTAACTTTTGGAGTAATAAGATTTCTTTTGGTTCTAAGAACTTTTCTCGGTGGATTAAAAAGGATATTCCCCATGTTCCTTCCTCAAGGAAGGTCTGGAATAATGGCCGTCAAGACATTTACCGTCTTTTTAAATAAACACATATGACTCTTTGCTCGAAGATTTTTTGATTTCCTAATGGGATATAAATTATATAAAGTAAGCACATTTTCAGAATAATTGTAGAATCTAAGAAATTTCATGATCATTATCACCAAAGTTTTACAATATTAAAAACATGAGGGGCTGGGCCAGGCTGCGGGAGTCAAGGTCGAGAGCTTCCCTTCCAAAGTCAGACCCAGGCTGGGTCCTGGCTTAGCCACTTGCGGACAGTGCGGCCTCTCCTTTCTGAGCCTCAGTTTCTCGACTGGAAGAATGGGGCCAGTGATAGTTCCTGACCTCAGAGCTGTTATGAATGAGGAGGGAGTAAGTCAACATGGTTAGTACCCCATAAAATTCTCTATTTTATTATTGTTTTGTTGTTGTGTTGCTGTTACTACCACTGTGTGTTAACTCATAAAATGGTACATAAATTTCAGTTTACTACCACATAGCACTGTCTACATGCCAAAATATTATGAAAAGTTGATTTAAAAAGTCATTAGTTATAATGCCCATAAAGTTAAATGGGTTAATCTATCCATTTGTAAAATGAAAATTAGCATCTATTTATTTAGAATTATTCATACAACTAAGGAATGCTTGGGATTCCCTTAGATGATACTGTTGGACATCATTATACAACTGAAGCAGAAAAAGCACTCTGAGCATCATGTCAAGTAGGGACAAGCATTCAGTTATGGGCCTTTTTGTATTAAAACTACAATAGGAGCAACATATAGTGAGACACAAGTGCAGGGACTTATAATTCCTCTTTTTCCCAAAAGGAGTCAACAGCTGAGTTGCTAATTTAATGCAGATATTTGTCATTTTGAATTTTGCAGTTAAGCAGTCCTTAGGTGCAGCTAAATGGAATACTGCAAAAAAGCACAGATGGTATCAAGCTGCTCACATCACAAATGTGGGCGAGTGTCTCCCGCCCTTGTGAAATATGTTTCAGCCTGGGCTTGTTCAAGTGCACAGGCTGGTTTTACAACATGTGAGTGTGTGTTCAAGTGGTTCAATTAAAAATTTTTAATAAAGTGTATTAAAAGCATATATTATTTATCCAGTTATCTATCAAAAAGATGATACTGACCCATGAGAAACTGCAGAGAATTACATTTAACTCTAAAATACAAATGCTTTTATATACAGGTTTTTTGTTTGTTTTGGTTTTGCCGTTTTCTTTGAACACTCTTACCTGGGAAGATTTGGCAAGCTTCTGAATATATTCCTTCTCGATCTGCTTCAGTCTGCTGTTGGCCTGAAAAACATACGCACGTGAACACACACACAGTGACCTGTGAGCACGGTATCTCTTCCCCATGCCTGTCACCAGCAGCTGGGATGGCTGCCCACTGCCCCGCCCTCTTGGAGCGGCAGAAAACCACAGCAGAAAACCACAGGGCTTGTCTTTGATCTAACGCCAACTATTCATCACTTAAAAAGCAAAAAGCAAAAGCAAAGGCAAAGGCAAAAAAAAAAAATCTCTCCTGCCAATTATTAGACAAACACAGACTTCTGTGGAGAGAAAGAGAAAGGGAGAAGAGGAGACAGAAATAGACACAGCGCAAGTGTGAAAGCTCAGAAGATAAAGTGGGGAAGGGGAAAGGAAACAAAGGAGAAGGAACAGGAAAAGGAAGAGGGGGAGAGGGAGCTGGAGCAGGAGGAAATGTAATACTCTTTCCCTTAGTTTAAAGAGAAAAGAAATAGATGTTCCCGGACAGCGGGAGATAGGAGGTATTTGGATTCACTGAGCAGAGTTGAGCCCCCATTCTGCCTAACACAGAGAACTATTTTTTGAAGTGACAAATATATCTATATCAAACAATTTTTATGTCCTGGAAGTAGGGTGGCCTTGCCAGAATAAGTCCATGTAGAGCTTGATTATATCCTTTGCCACTTGCGTTGTGATCTTTTGTTATGCGACCTGCTTTCCTGCTCTTTGGAAGCTTTTGGGATCCTCCCTTTATGCCAAGCGTTTGGAAGTGTCAGTTACGTGCCCTAGACAGGGCCTTTCTTCCCCTCCATTGTGCAGGCACCAAGGAGGTCCTTTCAGTCTGAGCTTGTCCTTCATCTCTAAAGGAGGTTTGGCTCACCACTCTCATAATTTCCTCTTTTTCCCTTGGTCTGTCTCTCTCTCATTTCTGTCTGTCTGTCTGTCTCTCTCTGCAGCTGTGATTATTGGACCTCTCAGGTTTAGCACTGTTTCTCTTTTCCATTTCTTTGTCTTTTTGATCTTTTGTAGAATTTTCTCAACTTTAAATGTTAAACTTTCCATTGGATTAAAAAAACAAATTCTGCCATGCTACTTGTAGTTTCCAAGAGTAGTTTTGTTTTCTGAATAGCTTCATCACTCCCCTTTTTAGAGATGAAGAAACTGAGGCACAGAGAGGTTAAGTAACTTGTCCAGCATCACACAGCCAGGGAGTAGTACAGCCAGGACTTGATCCCACACAGTAGAGCATGGGTGCTTTACCAGCTAGAGCAAGTTGCATACTGCCTCTCAGTATAGACCTGATTTCTCCTCAGGTTATTAATATCATGTGTACTCAACATGTTTATATGTCTGTATATACACACACTTAACTTTCTTTCCTGCTTTCTAGAATGCCTATGTTTTCCCTGAGTTCCTTTTATTTATTTGTTTTGCCGGTCTGGTTTGGTCTCCATTTTTCACTTTAGATACTTTCCCCAATTGTCTGGTGATCTTTGATGTTCTTTCTAGTTTAAAGTGAGGCCTATTACAATGAGCAGGCGTGGGGCTAGGTGCAGGTCATCACAGGGTGTCACATAGGGGTCCGGGCTCCCCCATGCCACTATTTGACTGGACATTCTTCTGGCCCTCTTTGCCCAGAGCTGCCTGGCAGCAGGGATCCGCCTGCTTGTTTTCAGAAGAGCGCCTTGGTGGTCGCGTACTGGCCCTTGCGCAGTTCCACTTTCTGCCCTCAGCTCTACCTGGATCCCTCTCTCATTTCGTCTCTCCAGAGAGCAAACCAGGGTTAGAGGTCAGGGCAGACATGGGATAAATGAATACAGTTGTGAGTACGTGAAGCAGAGTTTATTCTTATATTATTCTTTATTAATTATTGTATTCTTTATTTGTATTACAACTATAAACCTACTTTTGCCCACCCCTGTAGGCTGATACCCTGATCCCAATGTATGGTATTTGGAGGTGAGGCCTTTGGAGGTGATTAGGTCATGGGGTAGAGCCCTCATGAATGGGATCAGTGCCCTTATAAGAGACCAGAGACCTAGCAATGTGTCTGCCCTGTGCTGATACAAGGTGGCAGTGTGCAACGCTGAAGAGTGCTCTCAAAAGAACTTGACCATGCTTGGCACCCTGATCTCAGACTTTCAGCCTCCAGGACTATCAGAAATAAGTTGTTCTTGATGAGCCAGCCAGTTTATGGTGCTTTGTTATAGAACACAAGCTGACTAAGACAACAGCCATGTGTTTTAAGGACTTAAGTTCAAAAGCAATTCTTTAGAGTTTATTTCATAAACCTCACTGTATCTATAATCCCATTGAGTACAGTGGGTAGTTTTGTTTTTCCCAGAACAGAGAGGCCATGTGACAATTACTATTTTTTCTACTAAGCCATCAGACTCTATTCTAACTCTATAATTAATAGAATTAAGGGCACGCTGAACCTCTTGAGGTTTATTTGTCTTGGTTCACATTCAGCCAATATTTTTTAAATCACAAAATGCTTGATAAAGTATTCGTTGCTTATTTAATAAACACAGAGCTCTTACCATGTGCCAGGCACTGTTCTAAGTGCTTTAAAAATATTTACTCACTAGGAAATAAAAAAATTATAGTGTCATAAAGATCAAGCTACTTTTTCCCCCTAAAACAGTTGGAGTCAGAGCTGCTGGTCAGTGCAGGCTACATCACAGCTGCAGTAACTCTTCCTGCATCTGGGGCTAGCCAGCCCAGAACCCCACAAACCCAGATAAGTTCCTTTACAGCTAACTATCCAATTCATTCATCTATTCCAGGCAACTGAGACTAGAGCACTGACCAAAACAGACAAAAATCTCTCCCCACCTTTACAGGACTTCTATTCTAGGGAGCAAACACAGTAACTTACAAAAGTAATAATATGTTAAATGGTACAAGTGCTATGGAGAAGATAAAGCAGGAAGGAGAGATGAGAAGTGATGAAAGGTAGGGGGCAGTTTACAACTTCTAAAATATGGAAGTGAGGGAAGGTCTCACTGAAAAGGTGATGCGAGAGCGAAGATCTGGAGAGAGGGAGCCACGGTGAACTCTAGGGAAAGAGCAGCCCAGGCAGAGGGAGTCAATCCAAAGGCCCTGAGGGAGATGCACGTGCAGCGTGCTCAAGGCACAGAGGGGCCAGTGAGGTTGGGTCTGTGAGCAACGTCTGCCCCGACAAGACAGGGTCTGAGAGACCACGAGGGGACAGGTCCTGCGTGTTGTGAGGAATGTGGTTTTTAATATGAGTGAAATGAAGAGCCACTGAAGAGTGTTCAGTATAGCAGTGACAAGATTTAGCATACGTAGCTCTTGCTTGGGGCAAGAATCCTGTACAGAAGTCAGCTGACGGTCTGTCATATATCATCCAGGGTTTAACAGAGGAGGTGGTGAGAAGCAGTCAGATTCTGAGGAAGATTTGAAAGTAGAACCAATTGGATATGCTGTATGATAAAAAGAAATGAATCAGGGACGGCTTCGAGATTTTCGTCCCAAGCAGCTAGAAGAACGTGGTTGTCATCGTCACATCAAAATCTGGGTGGGACAGGTTTCCAGGGGAAGATCAAGATTAGCTTGGAGATGCTTATTGGACATGTGGTGTTGAAGTGAGCATTTGGCTATTTGAGTCTGGATTCAGGGGAGGTCCAGGTTAGAAGCACGAGCACATGCACACATCCCTGGTGTAGAAACGGCATGGAGAACTATGCTACTGGATGAGATTTCAAGGTATCAAGTGTATATAAAAACAGAAGACTGAGTATACTGAGCCCTGAGCCTGCAAATGTGAGGCGGCTAGAGGTGAGAAGGAAAGCAAACAATGGCCAGAGAGAGAAAGAAATCAGGACAATATAGAACCCTGAAGCCAAGTCGAGAAAGTGTTTCGAGGACTATTCGACTGTGTCAAATGCTATAGAGAGGTCATGTACAGGGAGGAACTGAGAAGTGACCACATGGCTTAAGCATGTGGAGGACATCAGTGATTTGAATAAAAGCAATTTTGGTGCAGTGGCGTGGATGAAAGCCAGATTAGAGTGAGCTCAAGAGAGGGGAGAGGAATTGGAGCAGGTACAAACAATTTGTTCAGAGTTTTATTACAAAGGGAAGGAGAGAAATGGGCTGGAAGCTGTGGGGGAAGGGGATAAAGAAAGGGCTGATTTGTTTGTCTTGCTTTTTGTGAGATGACAGAACTAACAGCATGTGTGTTGGTTCATGGGTAAGACCTGCCAGTAGAGAGGCAAAAACAGATGATGCCAGAGATTTACTGGAGACATGGCCCGGAGTAAAGGGGAGGGCGTGGGATCTGGAGCACAGGGGAGGAGATGGCCTTTGCTGGAAAGTACAGGTAAACCACCCCCAGCAACACAAGTGGGACTTCTGATTGACTCCATCTTCTCCATGAAGTAGAAGGAAAGATTCATCAGGTTAGCATGAGGATGGCAGAGATCTGAGGTGCGAGGGAAGAATATGACTAGTCATCTGGGAAAGTAGAAGGGGACTGAGGAATACAGTATGAGTCCCAGGACTCCAGGAAGCATTATGGTCCACTTGAAATTAGCAATAATGAATTTAAAGTGAGACCAGATGGTAGTACATAAAAGTCCTAGAACTTGTAATAGCTAAATAGAGCAGAGTCAATACTCTGAAGAATAATGAGAAATTGCATAATTTCTTGAATAATTGAATAATTTATCAACCTCCAAGGCTTTTCTTCTATATTTGAACCTAAGTCACAGCTGCTTGAATTTCTGAACTTCTGAAATAAATCTAAAAAGCTCTAGTTGAGCATGGTTGATAATTTATAGCTAATGTATCATGCAAACCTTTCCAAGCCATTTTTTAATGATTTTATTCTCAGGATGGTATTGACTTACATTTCATTTCCATATATAAACTAAGTTAGGGTTAGCTATTTGAATCCAAGTCTTATTTTTATAGCTATCATTACTATAGAAAAATACATCTACAGCATGGCCCGAACAGGTGTAGAATAACAGATGAGAAAAAACTCATAATTTCGAAGTGAGTAAACTTGTGTTGCTGTTGCCGTTGTTTCGATCTCACTGCTCCCGCGCGTGCTTGGCCAGGCCCTCCAGCCCCTACCACGCTGCTCCAGGGCCTCTTCCTCTGGTCATTCATCCTTGTTAAATGGGCTGCTGTGTTGATCCACTTTCTCTATGCAATTCCCATTAAAACCTTGGGTTTAAAACCCCACTGGACAGGAACCAATCAGCCAATTTTCAGAAAGGTGCCAATGGCTAGTAATCATCTTAATATGCCACTCTTTTGTTGCAGGGGACTTTGCATTATGTCATAATTCAAAAAAGTCCTTCATTCCTTTTACATTTCCTGTCACTAATGGTGAAACTTTGGACATTCATGATTTCCAGGACAGTGATTTAGAGTGAAAAAATTTAGGATGCTCCCCTAGAATATTTCTGTTTAAGGCAAGCCCAGATCTTATCATTTCCCTTAAAATATAATAGCAGAAGTTTCTGAATAAAGAGGATTTAGAAAAGGATGCTTCCCAAATTCTTTAAACATAGCACACAGCTCAGATTATTATGCAGTATTTTCTACTCCAAAGCTTTGTAGGCATCCATTTGAAGCATCTTCAAAGGCCATGAATACGCTTATGGTGCCAGATGTCACTGTGTAACCGGGTAGTACCCTATCAACATAAAGATTCGGAGAATTCATAATAAAGATTTATATTTCATTTGTTTTAATTTTTTTCAATTTAGAGTACTTACAGCACTTTCAAGCTTGAAAATCTCTATATATCACCTCAAAACAAAGGCACACATTTGTGAAACATAAATAAAATTCATGATTTCCACTTGGACCATGGTGAAGTAATTGGGACCATAGTTAATCTGCTACAGTGAACAGCTAGAAAACTGGACAAAATACAGAGAAAACTTTTTAGGGTGTTGGGAAGCAAGTGCAGGATTGCCACTCTGTGAAGAGAAGGGAAACAAATGAAGGAAGCCTGACAGTCACCCCTTCCTTCCTGGAGGTCCATTCTGGGCATCAACACATGGAAAGCACAGCACAGCAGCACTGCGAACTGAGGAGATGAAGCCTGGAGTCCGGGAGGGCCGAGGCAGCTGGACTTTGTCAGGGCTGCCCACTAGAGAGGAGGAGGGGCTGTGGAGGACCAGGCATCCACATGGTTCCTTTGAGTCTGTTGCTGATACGTAGCTATGCATGTGTAGGGGTAAGTTCTAAAAGACCAAGTAGAAAGTGACTAGTGAGCTTAAAGATAAACAAGTCCCAAAGCTCACACAAAGCTCAGAGAGATTCACGTTCTGACCAGTCAGAATAAAGAGTCCTCAAAGAACATCCAGAAAAGTTACACTTTAGTTATGGGGTTAAACTAGCCTTAGGGTAAAGTCAACTTCAAACCTGCTCTTCCCCTTTCTCTCTCTAAAAATCGATCAATAAAAAAATGACTCAAATATTTAAATAAAAACATGAACATAATGAGGAGAGAAATGGAAGATATTAAAAAAAAACTAAATAGCCTAGAGCATAGAAATATATTTTCTGAAAGGAAAATTTCACTGTATGGGGTTAACAAGAGATCCATCCCTACAGAAGAAAAGATAAATGAATATGAAAAAGAAAAGCATTTTAAATATGCAAAGGATTGCCAGGGGGACAAAAGACTGAATGAATATAATAAAGTGTTAGTAATCTATAAGACTATATCACATCATCGAACATATGTGTAACTGCATACCAAAAGAAGAAAGGTTTGGAAAAGTATGTGAAGATACAATGGCCAAAAAATTTCCAGTATGAAGAAAACTCTAGACTACAAGCAAAGAAGATCAATGAACAAAAAAGATAAACACAAAGAAAACCACATCAAGATAATTCACACTCAAATTGCAAGAACAAAAATAAAGATAAAATCTTAAAAGCAGCCAGTAAATAACAGGTACATTAAAAAGAATGTCTGAGGATTTTTCAACTGAAACTGTGCTAGCCCGAAGATAACATAATGAACCTATAAAGTGCTAAAAGAGAAAACAACAGCTGTCAATCTAGAATTGTATTTAGTGAAAATATCCTTCAAAACTGAAGACGAAGTACAGGTATCTTCAAACAAAAATCCAAGAGACTGTTTCACTAGCAGGCACGCACTACATAAAAAGTTAAAGGAGGTTGTTCAGGCAGATGAAACATGATATCAAATGGAAGCCTGAACCACGTCAAAAGAATAAAGAGCATCGGACCACAGAAAATATGTGCATAAATATAAATCAGCTTTTTTTCTCATTTTGAAATTTCTTTGAAAGACAATTTGCTGTTGGGAGCAAAAATAATAAAAGTATATTATGGGATTTATAATATATGTAGAACAGGACAGGAACAGGGAAATAGAGGTATACTGTTATTGAAGTATACCTTACATTTTATGTAAACTGGTATAATAGTAAGTGAAGGCAAACTGTAGTAAAGGTGCATGTCATAAAAAGAAGACATGTAGAGTAAGTCAATAGTAAAAATAAAATGGAATTTTAAGAAATGCTCAATAAATCCAATGGAAGGTATAAAAAGAGGACAAAAAGAACAAAGAAAATATGGGATAAGCAGAAAACAAAGAGCAAAATTGTAGATTATGACCAATGATATCAATATTTATATTAAATATAAATGGTTTAAAAATTCTATCTCAATGACAAAGACTGTCAGCCTGAATTTTTTTAAAAAGCTGTAATTACTTTATATTTTCAAGATAAACACATTAAGTATTAAAGAAAATAAAATTAAATGGGTGAAGAAAGATGTACCATGCAAATGGTAATCATAAGAAAAATGAAGTAGCTATGTTAATATCAAAGTAGATTTGAGAGCAAAGAAGCTTAGCAGGAAAAAAAAGGGATGTTTCATAATGATAAAAATTTAATTTATAAAAATGAAATAATAATCCTAATGTATATGCACCTAATTTCCAGAGCTTCAAAACACCTGAGGCAAAAAGTGACAGAACTGTAAGGAGAAATAGACAAATCCACAAATTATAACAGAGGAGGGTTTAACCCCTCTCTCTCAGGAATTGATAGAAAAAGTACACATAGAATTAGCGAGAATATGGATGGTTTGAGAAATCTTGTCAATCAACTTGACCATTAATCAAAAGAGATCATATTCTGAGTCATAAAACAAATTTCAATAAAATATAAAAGAAGTGAAATCATAGAGAATATATTCTCTGACTACAATAAAATTAAATTGAAATTCATAATAGAAATATATCTGATAATCCCAAAATAATTGGGAAAAGATATACACCTAATTGCCATGAGTCAAAGAAGAAATCACAAGGATGATTAGAAAATATATTGAAAGTAAAGAAAATTGAAGCATAGTATTTGTAAAATGAAAATTTTCCTTTGTGCTTAAAGAAAACTTTTAGCTTTGAATTTATTTTATTAACAAAGAAGGAAGATCTAAAATGTGATATAAGGTTCCCCTGAAGAGGCTTGAAAAAGAATAGCAAAGTTTTTTAAAAAGTAAGCAGAAGAAAATGATTAATAACACAGTAGAAATCAATGAAATAGAAACCAAAAAACAACAGAGAAAGATCAATGAAACCAAAAGCTGTTTCTTAGAGAACAATAAAACTGATAAACCTCTGATTAAAAAAAGAAAAACAGAGAGAAGATATAAATTACCAATATCAGGAATAAGAGTGAGGGGATATCACTATCAGATCCCACAGACATTAATAGGGCAATAAGAAAATATTAGGAACAACAAAATTGCCAAAATTTTTTGATAATTTAGACAAAATGCATACATCTCTTAAATGATACAAATTACCAAAAGTAACTTAAGAAGAAATAGTCAACTCAGTCCTGTATCTATCTATCTGTCTATCTATCTATCTATCCATCCATCCATCCATCCATCAATCAATCATCTCTGTCTCTCCTATATTCGGGCCCAGTTGGTTTCACTAGTGAATTTTATCAAATATCTAAGGGAGAAATAATATCGACTTCACATAAAGTCCTCCAGAAAACATACCACGATGACTGCTTAAGGGAGCGGCGTTCCGCCACCAAAACATGGATTCTACCTCTCACCACCATCAAAGGCCTTATGCCTTTAGTTCTCCCCAGTTTCCCTTCCTTTCACATCACCAACATTCTCTTCTACACTGACTCCTTTCCATGTAATTACAAAAAGGCTAGTTTCTCACACACACACACACACACACACACACACACACACACACACACCACCAGTCCTGAAATGCTGATATAGCCCTGTGATAGTTTCACAAACATTTACTTTGAGTACCTCCTATGTGTTGGGCACTGCATGTTCGCAGAGGTAAAGATTTAATGCAGCTGGGGAGGAGACAGATACATGAATAAATAAAATATGACATGTCACAGAAGAGCTAGACACAGGGTGTTATTAGAGGAACACTATGAGATAAATCACATCAGAGGCTCCTATATGGAGATGAACGTTAAAGGATAATGATGATGATGGTAATGATGATGACAGTGAGCGAGATGATAGCAAAACAACAACTAATATTTATTTTGCTGTCGCTGACACATTCTTTAAGTGCTTTACACATATTAACACATCCAACCCTCCTAAGAACTCTGTGAGACACGCACAATTATCATCCTCATTTATAAAACAGTGAAACCGAGAGACAAGTTAGAGAAACTTGCTCATGAATAGGTATCAACTAATTGAAGAAAGAAAATTCTAGGTGAAAGGAATAGCATGTACAAAAGCCCGAAGGAACATGGCACATCTGAGGCTTCATGCATTCGTTTCTTCCTCTGCAGCCACATTTCCTGAAAAGGCCATCCCTACTCACTGTCTCCACTTTCACGGACACATTAGATCAAGAACTGCTTATTGAACAGGTTCGTGACTACCCGTTCTTTACCCACGGTTGGAATTTGACTCTGTTCCCTCCACTCAAGTCATCGATGACCTTCTCATGGCTGTAATAAGGGGCCACTTTCATAATGTTCAATTTTTTTTATTGTAAAAGTAAATACAAAGTGTGGTGACGGTTATACAAATTCTATAAAGTTATCAAAAACTCATTAAACTGTACTCTTAAACAGAACAATTTTATAATATCTAACTTATACCTCAAAATCTGTTTTTAAAAAGTATACATAGGCTTAGTATAGAACAACAGATATATAATATTACATATAATATTTCCTATAGTCTATCATCCAGAGTTACAATGTTGACATTTTAGTGATTTTTATGTGCAATAACATATTTACAGGACATTTCTGAGGTCTTAAACCTGGTATTTTTACCCACTCCTCATCCTTTCCCAGCCTGGCACTCTACTCTCACCACCAACAGATGGGATGACACAGAAAAAGTATATAAAAGGTAATTTTTGGTTTTTGACTATAGGCAGGGCTAATGAGACATGGCATAAAAATGTACTTGTCACAGTGGGTTTTACTCTGCTTCCTTCAGAGGCTTTCTCCCCATCTCCAGACTAGAAACAGTTCTCCCGCTTGGGGGAATGAGACATAGTCTGAAGTGAAGGGGAAAATGTTTACCTGCGCACCTTGCTGAGAAAAGGCTCTCTATCGGCCAGGCCCAAGGGAGGGGAAAGCACAGAAACTGGGCCCAGGCAGGGCTGGCCTCGAGCCGAGGGACCGTGGGGCTGCATGACCTAGAGCTCCCAGCCACCAGGCATATGTTGGAGCCGCATGTAGAAACGGGCTGTGTGGTGTGTGGGTGCTTAGCAGTCAGCAAGATGGTGGTGCCCAGTTCCATGTACACTCACCCCTCTCCCTGACAACGGGCCGGAAGAATATAAAACTTCCTGGGTGCCTGAGAATAGCAAAGAGAATGCAAGGCTTCCAAAGGGGAAGGGGGGATTACAGGGAAGTGACCTGTGTCAGCTGACTACCAAAGGTCAGCAGGGAAGACAGATGTGGATGCCTGGGTGGGTAGGTGATGCTCGGAATCACAGGACCCCATGCCTCATCCACCACTCATGGCGTGAGAGAGCCCCTGGACTCGCTGCTGTCCTTGGGAAGTGTGACAGTGGCTGAGGTCTGAGGTGACTGAGGATAAGTATCAAAATTTTGCCATGCAGCCAAATGGTGACTGGAAACAGAAATTGAGATTATGGTAAAATAGACACATCTGAATTCATGACCCGAGATTCGTACTGTTTTCTGGTATATCACTATTAAGGGTGAGACTTTGGTGTTACTTGACTCAGATCCAAGCTTTATGTGTCGGGTGAGGTTACAGATATCAATAAGAAAAAGTTTCTGAAGTTGCAGCCTAAGACTCTTGAATCTTTTTTTGAGTCAAAGGTAATTCTCAGTTTGATATAATCATTACAAGAAAGGGTACTTTAATTAAAGAATTATTTTCCACCATTACGTTTAAATCTCAGCTAGAGAAAATGGCAAACTAATGTAAACAGCAAAACATCTGGAAATGCCAGTGCTGCATATTTAGTAACTATCAGTTTTAATACATTTCTGGAAAGCTGATCGAGTCATTTCATACAGTTGCTTTACCCAGAACCAGGATCCAAGAATTACGAACTACAAGCATTTTGTTTTTTGTCACTGCCTATTTATTTTGTAAGAATCCAGTGGAGAGGCCGCATGCTCTAGTAAAGAAGAAAGGAACTGGACAGTTTAGGAGAAGGCCTGTAGTATTGTTATTAATATTACTATTTATTGAGTAGTTACTCAGTAAATATTGGCAGATCCATTCTCAGAAAAAGCGTCCACCCTCCTGAATTTGGCTCTATTTCTCAATATGCCAAATCAGTGTCTTGGATACATTCTCCGGCCACACAGAGTTCATAACTGTGGTCAATACTGTGGACTAAAATAAGGTGTATTTAATGGTAGATAAACTAAAAACAACATGGAACAGCTGATTTTCTGCTCTTACTTTAATTCACAAGGACTAATTTTTCTCACCATTGCAAATATACATTTACATGGCAAACACTCATAAATGATTACATAAGATTTACATGAATTTCTATCCCATTCACTGAATAAGAAAGCAAACTGTGAAACAAGCTTATGGAACTAGTTAAAGAATTAAGATCTAATCATATTTCAAAAGCTCACCCTCAGAGAAGCTCTCTGAAGCAGAGGCCACAGAAACTGAAACTCATTTATTACTTGGGCAGAAGTACAAACTTTAAGAGAATGAGGGAGGAAAAAAATCTTTACTTTGCTCCAGGGAAGAAGCAACTATTCTCTGATGTGTAAAAAGAATTTATCATCAAAGACCAAATGTAAATGGGGTCAATTAACTTGTTTAAGAACCTCTACCTTCTGGGTTATTTTTGTCTTTGCTACTGTCATGCTTTATACCAAAATCTAATGCTGCGTGATTTGACAAATGTTAAATGAAAATGACTACTACGTTTAACAAACTTTAACATACATAATCTACATTTTAAATATACTTGATATTTTACATAGGAGTGGAACCTTTGTTGGTATAGTACTTTTAGGAAGTGGATAGAAGATCCACTTCAAATATGTGACTTCAGACATCAGAAAATGTTGACATTGTCCAATGACCAAATGTTAACTGAATTATTGGTGAAGAAATAAATTATTGCAAATAAGCTTTTAATTCAGTAGTTAGATGCCCTCATTCAGCATACTCATAAATCACACTAATATTTTACTTATAATTTCTGAAAAATTTCTACTTTTTGACGCATTTGTATAGGAAAAAAATGTAATGAAATAATGTAATACAGAAAAGTTGCTTTACCAGATTTGTAGGAAGTTCAATAAAAGCAGTAATCTCAATACATAACCAAAGCGCGGATAATCAGGAAGTTTGCTATTGGTGCTGAGAGGACATTCTTGTGATTTAACCATTAGATCTCCCTAGTAAAAAGTGGTCTAGAGCTCATCTGGCTTTCCAGGACCCTCCATATTGAGACGGAATTACCAGACCAACTCACTGAAAAATAATACTCGAAACACTGACAACAATGGGTATGATGCTTATATAAAACATGACCTATCCCTTATTCAGCCTGCAAACATAAGGTCTTCAGTTAGTTCTGTTGCTGTGCAGGTAAATTTCCCATCACCCAGACCCTCAGACCTACTCTGTCTTTTTCATTCACTCAAGTTGCTCTGAGTGACTCGTCCAACACCGATTGCCAAATGCTAGGGTGTGGTGGATAAGGGCATGAGCTTTGAAGTTGAACAAACCTGGGTGGTGTGACCACAGGCAAATTATGTCACTTTGCTGAGCATTATTTTATAATGTGCAGATAAAGCAGGTAATAAAGATTAAATAGGACTGAGGTTTAGCAACATAGCATTGGTGGAAGTTCAAGATGGCAAGAGAGTGGTGAGGAAGCATGGTAAGGGGTACACAGACCGGGTTCTTTATGCGTGACGGGATGCGGAAACAAAAGGGAAGGCAAGAGTGATCAATTTGGGAACCTGATGGACTACACGAGTCATGTTGAGGTCTGAGGAATAGCTGCATTTTTTGATGGATAAAGTAGGAGACAAAGAGAGAAGTTACTTTACTTATATAGCTGAGCTTACAAAACTGTTGGGTCAGGTTATCAGAAAAGTTAGCTATCAAAATCCATCTTTTGCAGTCAACTCTAGTTACTCTTTCTTGCCCATTCTTCCACTTTCAACCCATGAAAATAACCTCAGATTCTTTATTGGGGAAGTAAATTTCTTCCTGACATGTCTCCAGGACTGGGGTGCACTGCTGCTTTCAACACTGCAAATAATTTCTGCTTGTCAACATTTAAATTATATAATAACCTACACATATGAAAGAATATATTTTGCGCATTTATAAAACATGATAAAGAGCCCCTCTTAATATGACCATATAACTTAATATGTAGCATTGCAAATGCCAGTGCTTCCTCTCATCCCACTCCATCCCCTGACTCTTTCTAAGAATTAACCACTATCTTGAATTTTATTTATTGCCTTGCTTAAAAATTATATGCATATCTCTAACATATTATTTAGTTTTATCAGCTTTTAGCTTTCTATAAACATAATCATGCTCTATGTAATTTCCTGAAATGTGCTGTTTCTAAAAATCTTAGATGCTTCATTTGAAGCTGCAATTCCTTCATTTTCACTGCTTTAGAATATTCAATTGTGTGAACAGATCAAAACTGTTCACTCTTCTGTTAATGGTCATTTGAACTTTTCAAGATTTCTCCTCCCTGAGCCATGCTGCCGTGGACACTCCTGTCCATGTATTCCGGTGCATGTTTGTGCGTTTCTATGGTATATGCTAAGGAGTTGAATTGATGGTTCCTAAATCAAATGTCCAACTTTACAGGATAACGCCACCAACATTTTATGTTCTTACAACAGTATGTAAGAGTTCCTTTTGTTCCACATTTGCAATCATACTTAGCACGGTCAGACTTCCTATTTTTAATAACAACTTTAGTAAGGTATAATTCACATATAAAAACTTTATACTTTAGTCTTTACAGTTCAGTGGTTTTTAGTACATAGAGCTGTATGAGGCCTGTCCGGAAAAAGTCCAATCATTGTTAATATAAGGAGAATGGTAGACGCCGTTGAGTGAGTGTGTGTACTGTGTGGCCATCACATAAAAATGACTGAGTGAGTGCAGAAATGAATCTGCATCCAATTTTGTGTTAAGCTTGAACATTGCTCCACGGAAACTATTTGGATGTTTCAGAAGGCCACAGCTATGGGCAACTGGTGATTGGCAGCTTCAGCACGATAACACACCCACTCATGCATCACGTCTTATGCAGAGGTTTTTGGTGAAACATCAAATCACCCAGGTGATTCAGCCCTCCTACAGCCCAGATTTGGTGCCCTGTGACTTTGGCTTTTCCCAAAACTAAAATCAGCTTTTAAAGGGAAGAGATTTCAGACCACCAATGAGATTCAGAAAAACATGATGGGGCAGCTGATGGTGATTGGGAGAACTGTGTGAGGTCCCAAGGTGCCTACTTTGAAGGGGACTGAGGATGTCATTGTCCTATGTATAATGTTTCTTGTATCTTCAATAAAAGTCTATTTTTTCATGTTACATGGCCTGATAAATTCTGGACAGGTCTGCATAACTATTGCCACTGTCAAGTTCCAGAATATTCATATCACCTCAGAAAGAAGCCCCACACTCATGAGCAGTCACTTCCCATTTTCTCCTCCGCCAGGTCACTGGTAACACTAATCTACTTTGTCTCTATGGATTTTCCTGTTCTGGATACTTCATATAAATGGAGTCATATAACATGGCCTTTTGTGGCTGGCTTCTTTTACTTAGCACATTTTCAAGGTCATCTAATCTGCGTCATCTATCAGTACTTCATTCCTTTTCACTGTGAAATAATAGTCCAGTGCATGAACACAGCACATTTCGTTTATCCCTTCCTCAGTTGTGGGAGCATTTGGGTAGCTCCTGCTTTTTGGTTACTATAAGTGATGCTGCTGTAAACATTCCTGTACCACTTTCTCTTCATGGGTGTAGACCCAGCAGTGAAACCGGTAGGTCATACAGTAACTGTATGTTAAACTTTATGAGAAACTACCAAACTATTCTCCAAAGTGACTGTACCATTTTTCATCCCCACTATCAAAATATGAGAGTTCTAATTTCTCCACATTCTTGCTGAAATTTGTGCTTTTCCATCTTTTTTGATTGTAGCCACCCCAGTAGGAATGAAGTGGTATCTCATTGCTGTTTTGGTTTGCTTTCCTTAATGACTAATGATACTGAGCATCTCTTCTCCATCGGGCAATGCAGTGGATTATATTAATAGGTTTCTAACATTAAGTCACCCTGGAATTCCTGCACTAGATCCAGCTTTGTCACAATCATTTTTTTATATACTGCTAGGTTCTGTTCCTACATTTTTGTTAGGATTTTTACACTTTTGATTAAATGTAAAATGTGGAACCTCTCCAGTCCTGGGCTTTCTTGCTCCCTTGCACAGAAGTGTGGTAAACATATGGGCCCGGATCACTCTCTGAAAGCTCTACTTGCTTGCGGTTTTTCATGATGATGCTTGGAAACAGTGGTTCCAATCTGGGAGGCTTGGACATAGGAGGCATCACAGCATTATCAGGGGACACAAGAAAAAGCCTGTTAGAAGAGCTTGGGGCCGGCGAATAGAATCTCCATCATCTGCTGCTGGAGGGTGTCCACCCAGCTGCCATTACAGATGCTGAGCTCTTAACAATTATTCGGGGCCTTCCAACTAGGGTCTTGCAGCCTCACTGCTAAACATTCCATCTTCATCTAACGCTCTCCCCATTTGGTCTTTTATTTCTTTTCAGACCAAAATCAGTACCCAGGTCATCATGTCTACATCCCAACCACACATTTTTCTGATCCATATAGAATGGAGAGGACTTAATCTTCACATGCTTTGGGGGGATGATTTATGTCTGATGGCAGATTGCTTTACTACGGTGTTAGTGTCAATCTTCTAGATTTCACTAGAGGAAAAAAAAATCAATAAAAGGATGATAATAGGAGACTAAAAATAAAACAGGGAACCAAAATCTTGAGAAATAATTTTGCAAAGCATCTGTTAATAAGCTGTAACATTGAAAAATATTTCCTCAAACAGGATTACAACAATAAAAGAAAGTAGGAAAAATGACAACAGAGTGAAAGGGGTAAAATGTTATTCGAGATTCTAAAGCTACTGAATCAGAATTGCCAGGATCTTGTGGTCCAGAAATTTGCATTAAAAGTTCTCCTGTTGCTTCGGATAATCAGCCCAATTTGGGAACCACTGCTTTAGCAAACTGAGGATATGACTGAGGGCACTTTTCTAAGAGTATTAGAACATAATTTATAAAGCACATAATTTCTGCTTACACTTCTGCTATATTATCTCATTTCTACTGTGATTTTTTTCTGTGAAAAGAGCCCAACAAGTTGAGATTGGCTGCTTTAAATAAATAAATATCACCAACTTTAAAAACCCTGAAAGAGTTTCTATGGTAACACAGAGTGAAGATAATAACAATCAAGATCTAAATAATCAAGGCTGCTTAGTGATCTGAAGCTGGCTTACGTTTAATGGCTTTAAATGCAGTGAAAAGCAAACAGTCAGCTCCAAGGAGTCACAGAGTATTACTACAGGAGTATTTAACTAATTACGAGGTCCCCAAAAACCCCAAACAAATATACAATGGAATAGATTGTTTAATCATGAAAGTAATTAAAATACATAAATACAATTTTCACTGAGACCATTACTCTCGGCATGTAATTATTTATCTAATTTGAGTCATGCAGCTAGGTGTTAGAATTAACTTCTCTGAACTAAATACAAAAATGGAACATCATTTTAGGATTTGATCCTCAATCATTTTCAACCAAGTATCCAAATTCACTCTGAATTCACACAAGAACTGCAGCAGCTTCACCTAAATCAGTTTTCTACAAGTTAAACATCCCTCCTACACTCAGATGTGATTGTGGAACTACTTTGATCTTTATTCCCAAATTTATTGCTCTGTGTAATCCATGACAAAATATAATGTGATTTACTATATCTCTATATGACAGCCCAGCAGCTGACAGAATTTAATAATTTAGCATAAGAAAAAAAACCTTCTGGCACCAAAATATACAGATCATAGTGGGGGCTCTTTAGTATCAGTTTACAATGAAGTCCATATAAGCTGATCATAAGAACTTCAAAACAATTCTTTTTTTTCCCCTAATGCATTTTTATTCCTTAAACGTGTGCTTTGTAGCTGGAAGCAAGTAATTTTGGAACGTTTTGCTTTTGTTCTCATTAAAACAATGTGGGACTAGTCACATACTAATGTTCTTTTCTCAAAGAGAAGGACTAAATTTCTGTTTAATTTGAAAAAAGTGAAGAAACACAAACACGAACATCTAGGAGACTCTAAAAGAGTAAATTTACATTTGGTTATGATATAGCAAAAGCATAGTTTAGATAATAAGGCACCACATACATACTTATTAATAGCGGGTGAAATCCAGATCTCTGCGCTAGAACTGAATTTCTCTGAAATTCCCTGTCCCCAAACATGAGTCTGCATCCAGGGCAGGAAATGCCAGACTAGATGTTCTTTAGGTCCCTTCCTTTTTTAAATTAAATTCATTGGGGTAACATTAGTTAATAAGATTTCATAGGTTTCAAGTAAACAAATCTGAAATACATGATCTGTATATTGCATTGCGTGCCCCCCACCCAAAGTAAAATCATCTTCCATCACCATATATTTGACCCCCTTTACCCTCTAATACCCCCACCCCATTCCCTCCTGTAACCACCATACTGTTGTCAGCTTCTATGAGTTCTTGTTTCGTTTTTCTTGTTTGTTCATTTGTTAGGTCGCTTTCAACCTGAAATTTCCAAGATCCTTGAGAATGCATCAGGAGCTTTAGGAATGTTCTTCATATGTGGTGACCTAAGGTCTGATTGGGGTAAAATACACAAAGCCAATAGAAGAAGGTTCCTAAATTTAATCTAATTCTAGATCACACACACACACACACACACACACACACACACACACACACACACGAACTGACTTGCTTTCATATTAGGAGCCAGAATAAAAATTGAATGGGTTCTCAGTAGAGAGGGCCCCGACCCCACCCCCATCTGTATATCCGGGCCCTCTGGAGGGAAGTGCAGGCACTTAGAGGACTCCACTGTCTTGTATGGAGCCCAAATTAATCCATTTTCACTCCTCGAAAAGCTGATTTCTAAACTTGAAGTGGAAGATACTATTGTAAATTAAGAGAAATGCATTTATTGGGCCCCTACTTTAGATCAGTAACTTCCAAGCTAATCTGTGTATCAAATTTCCCCATGTCCAGAGATTCCTATTTATCAGGGCTGAGGTAGGTACCTTACTTTTCTCTTTTTAACAGTCTCCTCAGGTGATTCTGATGCTCACTCAGGATTTGGGACCCTTCCTCTAAAAGTCCTTAAACTCCTGTTGCCATTTTGCATGTCCTTTTAAATCCTCTAGAATGGTTTGATGTGGATGACAGAGGGCTGGGTTTGCAGAGCTCCAGGGTCCTTCTGGAATCTCACTGTGGCTCTCAAAAAGTGTCCCCAGACTTGTCCCTTTGATCTTTAGGTAGTTGTCAGCCTATGGCCCCAATCAACTGAAAGACACCGTATAGCCTCTCTAACATATTTGGTTATAAAAGGCAAACTATAAATATGTAACTTCAATTCAAAAATTTGAAACTTAATTTCTTGTTACAGACATTTGAATGAAAGGTTCTTATCTAGATTAGTGTACTGCTTGGCTGGTTGGCTGACTTCCAAGGCTACTCAAGCCCTTCCTGTGATGCCACCCATGAGATGAATCCAACTTGTTGAACCCACCATGGAACATAATCTGATCCCTAGCTACGCAGGTTCAGAAACTCAATGTTGCCAGTGCCCCTGTGTGGGTATTTGACTCACACAGGCTAAATCCACAGCAGACGTCAGTTCTGAAGTGCATTTTGTTATCCTGTGTTCTGTCGATTATTACATTTCATTTAGATTCGCACATAACTTTGCTCACATTCTAAACTAGCCTTTTGGCATGCTTAATACCTGTCATTTGTCACAAGCACTCATCTCTAGTGTAATCTCAGAGTAGAAATTGGAAAAAATTCCAAGAATTTTTACTGTCTCTTGTTTGGAAAGTTTATATAGTTAATTGCTTCAGATTCTAAAGCTACTAAAATCCTTGAAATGCTTTTCTGTGAACTCCCTGACTATGGCTTTCAATTCATCCCAAAATAAAGACCAAATAAAACAATATGCAAATGTATCATGAATCAGACTTTGTTCTGGAGTGCTTCAGTGGGTTCAATCTTTTAAAGTGGCCACAAGCCTTCAGAATATTTAATACAAAAGAAAAGTGAACTAAAAAATTTACTAGCCAAACAAGCAAAAGCTAAAGTTTTAAATTTCCTTTACTGATGAAAGGTATAATGTAGTTTTTAAAATAAATACAAAATAACAGAATAAACCCAAAAGTTGTTCCCCTCCACTTGGTTTACAAAGTTTATATATAAAAATATAGTATTTAATTCTACAGTGTTTCTTCTTTTTTACTTTGAGGCAAAATAAAGAGAAAATATTTTCTACGTACAATTTCTTTTCAGAAAAAAAATTGTTTTCCCCATCACATTTGAAATAAAATCTGTGGCGGCCAACAGAGACCCTTAGCAATACCTACCAATAGGAAACACTTTGTCTTTGACAGCTTACACAAAAAGCTTCCAATACTCCCCAAATACACTAATTTCTCCACTTCACCCAGGCATACCTCATTATTGGTTATATCTACTCTCTTGTTTGTTTGACTTCAGAGCCAAAAGTTCAGAATCTTGTCCAGACCAAGGAGTCTCAAGCCAATGAACTTGTATTTTATTCTAGATGCAGTTCTCAGGAGTGAAATGAATGGAGCTTTCATTGGGAAGGTGACTCCCCTGGGACCAGGGAGAATGAACCAGAAGAGGAGAGCAAAGCATATAACTGTGGGTGTAGTCAAAGAGGACTGCTCTCACATTTACTGACACTTAATAAATTTAAATATAGTCTATAGTCATGGAATTTTTGTTCAAGTTGTTTTCAATTTATTTAAACTAACAAACAAAAACAGTTCACAAATTTCTCCTACCTCTACCCTCTGCATCTGGCAAGCCAGCATATGTTAAATATAGATTATTTAATATATTCTAGATACAGACAACTCTACAATGACAGAAATGATGATTCAGTTTTTTAAACATGTGTTTAACCACAAGCTATTGGCTGTTAAATCTTCAGATTATATTTCTTTAGAGCTGATGCTTACTTAACACAGATAAAAGAAATTAAACATTAAACGATACCTCATCCAAAAGCATTCAATAATCTCTTAAGATGTTTTAAAACAGTTGGGTTTAATTACCTATAATTTCTAAAAATGTGTTTTTCTCTGGTTTACCTAAGCCAAAAGAATTGTTCGCTTAAGTAAACAAGAAAAGTTTTGTATTTTGATTCACAAATAGTAAAACAAATTTTCTCGGTTATTAAAATTAGAAGTACAATATATGCTCATGACATTGTTTTGTATTCTAAATCTATAAAACATGTTTTAAAAACATATTTTAGATATCTTCTACTTCAACTGTTGGTGAATAAATCTAATTATTCACTCAACACATATGTTGGGAGTACTATAGAGGGTCCAGCAGAAGTAACACCTGCTTGAGTGTGGTTGGTAGGGTAATAATATGGGTGTAATAATTTATAGTTTTAATTTGAACATTTCACCTAAAATGTCATATGGTGTGCTTGAGTGTGATATTATTATATTACAGAATTACATGTGTATGATTTTGTAATAAAAGATTTTCTAATAAAAAGGGGGCATTATTTGTGCTGGGTCCTGTGTAAACTGCCAGAATTTCCCCTACAAGTGATATATACAGTTTACATTAAATATCAGGAAAATTTGTCTCAATTCACATTTCATTTCTTTTTGCTTAATACATTAGGCATAACTTTTCATTAAGTATATTTCTGATGCCATCATAAAAAAATTCCTTATCTGAGTTTTATTTCCCAATTTCAGGCATCTACATTCTGGGTTGAATGAAAAACAATTCACAGCACTTTGTGAATCACTTAAAATATATTATGTATACGGCTAAATGTATAACTTGTCAACACTGGATAACTTTAGAGAGTAGAGCGTTAGCAATTATACTGAGAAAACACGCACTGCAACTGGTACATACGGTCATTCTAATTATGAAATATACCTTCAATATGCAATTAACAGAATAACATTAATTGTTACCATACTAGGTCCATCTAGCCAAGGACAGATACAAGTAATCTTTATAGTGGCAGGAAGAGTCATAAAAGTTATCATCATCACCATCATTTTAATGTATCTTGTATCATTTTGCTATTTGTACTGCCATCATAATACCTCGCTTGCCCAGAGGTTAGAGTTTTAGCAACAATCATGCGAATTATTTAGGAGGCTCCTTGAGGCCCTTGCCCATGCTACTGGGTGTAGAAAATCAGTCAACTTGAAGGCCGTTGCCATCAGAATAAAGTGACAACTGAACTAAGGAGGAAGAGTAAGAAGGACTATGAAAAGGAGAGAGAGGCAGAATGACAGAGTGAGGCACATTTATTGCAGGGAGTTTTTTGTGTGGCACCAAAGTGTTCACAGTGACGACGGAGCTGTCAGGAAGGGTTGTTGACGTCTTCAGCATTTTTTGTTTAAAAGAGTAGGGGAGTATGTTAGAGAAACAATCTTCAAAATGTAAGTTTTGGCACATACATAGGGATTACATACATAGTTCTTTGGAAACTGACATGTGGAACATTTTATTCCTGGACAATATCTGATAAATGAGGCATTCCTGTACTTCCTTTTATTTGTCTTGAAATTATCTCTCTGAAATTCTTCTAAACAGTGCTTTTTTGGACAATAATCTGAATTAACCCATTCATGGTCCTAGTGCATCTGATCAGAGAATCTCTCAATCTTCTGCTTACAATGAAAACCTTTAAAAATCTCCATATGGAAGCTGCTTCATTCCCTTTATCACTTTAGTTGTCCTATTTCAGATATTTACCAGCTCTATGCTATTTTCATAGCTGTATTATAGAGACATTCAGATCATATTTGACACAAAAGCCGAAAAAAAATGTTTGTTTTATTCTGTTTCCAGAGAGCTAGAAGCGCCTATGTTTGTTTTACTGGTTGGTGAAATCAAGGTCCACGAATTATTCTTCATGAATTCTGTTTAGTCTAATTGGGGCATTTCAGTTGAAAAACCAATAAAGATCCATCCACTCATCTATCAATTCAACATATTTTTACTATGTGCCAGGCATTGTTCTGGGCACAGGAGAAATGATGATGATTAATAAATAAGTAAATTAACAATAAATCATAAGTGAGGAGTAGTGTGGAGAAAAAAGATAGGCTACAGTGATAGAAGTGATAGGGGACTCTAATATTTAGGCAGGGACCAGCTAGCTGATCACTGGGAGATATGAAATCTGAGGAAGAAATCAGATGAAGGGCACAAGTAAGTTTCAAGGACCCGGGTAGGAACAAGTTTGGCATATTTATAAGTGGTGAGAAAGCCGCATGCCAGATCCACGCAGCTGAGAGGAGAGGCGGGGAAGGTGGGCTGGAGAGGTGATCAGGGGCCAGAGCACACGGCATCGTTAGGGTGCTTCCATTTGTTCTAAAGCAATGAGGAGCCACTGGAAGGTTTTGAGTAGGGCAATGTGTAGAAAAAAGACTTAGAGAGAGCAAGTGTGGAAACAGGGGACCAGATGGGAGCTACTGTATCAGTCCAGTCAAGAGCTGATTGTGCTTTAGACTATGGTGGTGATGGCAGGAGTGATGACAAGTAGTCTGACGTGGGATATATTTTGAAGATAGAGTCAGCAGGAGTTTCTGATAGGAAAAATGAGGTTGAAAGAGGAAACCAAGTCTAGGATGACTCTGAGTCTTACTGACTGACTTGCAGAAGACTGGGGGGGAATCAAGAGTTCTGTTTCAGAAATGTTAAGTGGAAGGTTCCTATTAGACTGTCAGGGCAGATGTCTGGGAAGCAGTTATATACACAAGTCTGATCTCAGGAGAGAGACTAGGATGAGATACACAGACTGGAAGACATCAGCGTGTAGAAGGCATTTAAAGCTGTGGGACTGGATATGATCAGTTAGAGACAGTGAAGACACATTAAGGGGTGTGAAGATAAAGTGGGGCTGGTAAAGGAGGGGGAGTAGGAGCAGCTAGCCAATTGGGAGAACCCCCCGGAGGATGACATTTCTCTGGATCACGAGACGCAAGTCTCTCAAAGTGGGAGTGATCTATGGTGTCAAAACCACTGAGAGGTCAAGATGAAGATTGTAGAGTCTTCCTGTAGAACAATATGGGACTTACAGTCAGGGAAAGCATTAGTTAATCACATGAAATTATTGATAATTAGCCAGTTTAGACCTAAAAAATAGCACATATGGTTTAACTTAACCATGTTAAGCCACTAAGATTTTGAGGTCAATTTCTTACCACAGTATAATGCAACATAATTTGGTATAGGTGATCAAAGAATTCTCTAAAATGTTGGGTTGGCCAAAAAATCTAGTTAGTTTTTTCTATAAAATAAAAGACCCATCTTTCAGTTTCACCAATAACTTTATTGATTTGGATATTTTGAGTATGTTGGCCATTTCCTGCATGGTATAATGTTGATTGTTCTCAATTAATGTCTCAATTTGATCGCTATCAACTTCAAGTGGTCTACCCCACCGCGGAGTATCGTCCAGCGAAAAATGTCCGGCATGAAACTTGGCAAACCTCTTTGGACACGTTTGATCAGTCACAGCACCTTCTCCATATACTGCACAAATCTTTTTTGGTGTCTCAGTTGTGCTTTTACCTTTTGTGAAATAACAAAGCCTAATAGGCTGAAAATGTTGTATATTTTCTTCCATCTTCAGTATTAAAACAGCTACACCAAAATTCACCAATTTTGATAAGTTTTTTTAAATGCACGCTGACATGACGGCTGTCACAATACAATCTAACAAAATTGTTTCTAATGAAGTTAGAGGTAACTAAATGCTACCCGAGCCATCTTATAGGGTGTATGAATGAACTTTTTGGCCAACCCAATATTGTAGCATGTTTTTATGATTTTGGAAATAATACAGTAGAGAGAAAAGCGCTGATATAATAGAAAGGATGGGAAATTAAAGGAGAAAAGTCTTTCGGTAGGGGGAGGAGTGCAGTGCACAGCGAAGGCCTGAGACAGGGGCAGGTATTTCCTTAGGTAAGTTAACCATGCTCTCGAAAGGAGGGAAGGTGGGATGCATGGGCAGATGCAGATGGAGGGTGAATGTGGTTGGGCTGATGAGGCAGGTCTCTTCTGTTTCTTTCATTTTCCAATGGAATAGAGGCCATCATCTAAGAGGGGGAAATGAAAAGGAGGAACAGGAGGTTTGAGAAGAAAAAGAGGTATGAAATTTTCTTAGTGGGAAAATGAATGAACTATTGTAGTGGTGAGGGCCCACTTTAGCTTTTTGTCCTTAAACTTAAGTGAGACCAGCTGGCACAAGTGTCTCTTTTGAACAATGTTCAATTGTTTAGATACAAGAGTAGGGTACATGAGTATTTGGTTTAACCAGGGCTGGGTTTTGGCAGTGAGGAACGTGGAGGAAAAGAAAGGCAAGGAAGTTGAGGATAGTTTAAGGGAGTGATTGCAGTGATAGACCATGAAATCTAAGCTGGGAAATAAAGACGTAAGTTGATGGAGAGTGAAAAATGGTAAGGTTCACGGACTGGAATTCCCCCCAGGGGGAAAATCTCTTAGCGTGAGGATGCTAAACTAAGTGAGCTAGAAAGGTAGGGGCTGGGGAGAGTCGGAGAGAATGGACGACCTGAAACCAAGATTTTGAAGGGGCACAGTGATTGGACAGCCAAGAACTCTAGGTCATAAACATAACCAGGTGGCCGAGGGGAAGAGTGATGAGCTCCTAAATAACCAAGAGGCGAGTTGTCATAATTCTCATCAATGGGCCAATCCATTTAATGTCATCTTTGTTATGAACAATTATGATATGTTAGGACATGCTTTGTTTGAATCACATACAAGTTATAGCATGAAACCAAGCTATGTGAATGAGGGAGTGTTTCCAGTAATATCTAAATCTCATAAGAGAGGCATTATTTAATTAAAGTTTAAATTTTTTATCTTACTAACTTTATCAATGTCCTATTTACTAAAAGCTAAATGAAGAGCCATGCATTTCTACAACAATAAAATGGTTCATTTTTGGTCTAAAACTGTAAAATGAAGTACACTTGCTACTAAAATATATGTAAACACTATTTTTATTTTCTTTCCATAAATATATATTTTTTCATTGCTTTTATCCAATAATAATTCTATGTATTAAAACCATTTTATCTTATTGAAAAATATCATTTTCCAGGATATTTATGTGGAAAAATGGCTTCTTCACCTTGTAGATGATTCACAGATAAAGGAATAGAATTGTTCCACACTCCGTTGTTCCAGCACAGACCCTTGTAGCCCAGAGAAAAAACTCTCACATCTACCAAAAGTAGCAGTCTAAGGGAGCTGACAAGGACAGCAAAAGCCATCAAACAACAGTCAACCCATTAATTACTGAAGGCTTTTTCTTAAACTATGTTTGGTTCCTGTTATATATTATCTCCATAAGAAACCAATCAGATTAAAATGAAATATTACAATGGAATAACAAAACTTCAGTTTTATGTAGAAAAAAGGCAACCTTCCACACAAGCATCCTTAATCTCCCAAAGACAATGATAAGGCAATCTGGCAGCTTTCAAAAGTCAAAGTGACTTTCAAGCGCTGCTCTTTAAATAGTCAGAAATTTCTATAGATGTCAACGCAAAATTTAAAAAGAGAACTAACACTTTAAAAAATAAATGTATAAAACTTTAGACTTTACACAGGATAAAAGCTTGTTTTTAATACTTTTAAGATTGAAAAAAAGGAGGTACTGCTTTTCTAAAGCTATTATTAAATAAAAAATTATTCCTATAATTAAAAATATATAGTACAAATTAAAGCACAAAGTAAAAAAGCAGAACGCGAATTTCAAATACTAAGATGATGCATAGGAGAACACTTCCTCTGATGGCACAGAACCCAGGTGACTAGCAGGACATCATAGGAGGATTACTCTTCTGGTCATCCTACACAGAAACACCAGGAGAGCGTCTGGTGTTTGTCCAGGGAACTGACCAATAATTCTGCTAGAAAAGGCATATTAAGAGGATTCCATTAAGCCAAAAGGACCTGAGATCAAATCCAAAGTGATCAAATAAGAGCTGAAATGCCAAATATTCAATCAAGGCAGGAATACAAAACACAGGTAAGGAGACTTGGGAACAAAAGTTGTAATGAGGCGCTGAGAACCCAAACTGGAGTCTAGCGGGGAATGAGGAATGCGGCAATCTGCATGCGCTGGTTCACACAGCCAACTGTCTTGTGAAGCAGGGGCTCCTGCCTTTTGCTCATGGTGACTTACGGAGCCACAGATGGCTGGGTTAGCCAGCTAATGGCACGGGAACCAAGCAATTGTTAACCGTGGCTAGTTTGGAGAAAGATACACTGGAATTGGAACCCTGGCTCTGCAACTTGTAGCTGTGTAACTCTGAACAAGATGCTTAATTCTTCTGAGTCTCAGTATCTCTGGCTTATTCTGAGGGAATAATAACTTTAAAGTGTTATGAGATAATGTGTGTGAAAGTGCCTGGCACATGGCAGGCATACAATAAATGTCTTTTTCCGTTAGGAACATACTGTAAATGCTTATCAGTTGTTTTAACTGAATTTAGTTGAACAAAAGGGAATGCTTACAGCAGAAGATTTGTGTTTTCTGACATAAAAAGACAGAAAAGATAGTTAATATGTTCCATGACATTGACAATGTCAACTTTTAATAAGAACAATTCTATTAAAAAATCTATTTGCTGATCAAATTGTTGAGGTAGAAATGAGAAGGGAAGGGGGACAGTAAACAAAGTAAGTAATTACTTGCAAACAAACACTCAGATAATAAATACATTTATCCACAATAAAGATCCCTAGTTCTTACAAGAAAAGAGAAAGGATGAAAAGTTGAGGGTTGAAAAGGTGTAGCCGTGTAAGTAAAGGACAGAATCATATTCAGGGAGGTCACCGGTGAAGGGCTGCTTAGCTAGTTATTGACAGAGGCCTGGCCAGAATCCACATCTTTCCCTGCATGTCTAATGTTCATTCTCATAAAAGAAGAAGTGTAAGCGTTAGTTCATCAGGGAAGTCTTTCTTACTCCTAAAACCAATATGTCAACTCTGGCATATTCTCACGGCTCCCTGTATTTCTCTTCTCAGAGCAGTTGTGATACATATTGTTACCATGTGTAAAACTGAGTAGTTAAAAATACATGTTTTGGAGTCAAACTAAGAATCTTGTCCCTCCAAATTACTGAATTTAGCTAAGCTTACGCAAAGAGAATAACAGCACTTACTTAGCTGTTGAGAGGAGACGATGAGATAAGTCTTTACAACAATGCTTGACACTCAGTGCAGTAAATGCTGGCCATTTTTATTACTATATGGTTAGTAATGGTAATTATGGCAAGCAGTGCTTCAAACCAGATGTCTAACACATTTATGGTATCGTGCTTCCCCCTAAATAACATGTGTCCCTTGTTGGACACAGTGCAATTTAAAACACATAAAATTAATAAACCTTAAAGGTAAGTGTGATTACATTTCTTAAATATAGGTAGTCATGCACAGTTCTTCTTTACATGGATTTCAGTTTTCATGGTTTAGTTAGATAAACCCTATGTCCCAAAACCATAGTTAAAATTTCTGTTACTACAGTGTATCTTCAGTTTATTTAATGCTTTTCTGATTTTTTAAAAGTATATTGTCTTATTAAGTTGTAAGAATTCTTTATATGTGTTAGATAAAAGTCCTTTATATAAGGTGCATATTGTGCAAATATTTTTGTCCAGTCTTTGGCTTAATCTTTATTTTCTTAAGATTGTCTTTGGAAGAGCAAAGGTTTTGATATTTAAGTCCAACTGATCATTTTTTTTTTCTTTCTCTTTGAATCCAATCAAAGAAAATTTTGTCTGAACCTAAGAGTTTTTTTCCTAGGATTTTAATACTCTTAGCCCTTATGTCTGGGTCGAGTTCTTTTCTTTCCCTTATGAATATCCAATTGTTCCAGAAATATTTGTGAAAGGAGTATCCTTTCCCCATTCATAATCTTAGCATTTTTTTTCGTCAAAAATAAATTGATTATAAATGTGCAGGTCTATTTCTGAACTCTGTAGTTCCACTGATTGGTGTGTTTACCCTACACCAATACCACATTCTCTGGATTGCTATAGTTTAGTTAGTCACAAAATCAGAAAGTGCAAATCATCTTTGTTCCTTTTAAAAGCTGATTTGTTTTGCACTGTTAAATAAAATTTAGAGTCACTTTATGAATTTCAATGCAAAAATGCTCAGATTTTGATATGGACAGTTCTAATCTAAGGATCAATTTGAGAGAAATTACATTCTATCAATGTTGAACCTTCTCACTCATGAATTTGGTGTTTATCTCCAATTACTTAGGTCTTCTTCAATTTATATCACCAATGTTTTGTAGTTGTCCATCTTCAGATATTGCACATAGCTTGTTAAACTTTTAAGTATTTCATATTTGTGTTGCCATTGCAAATAGTATTGATTTTTAAAATTTCAATTTTCAATCATTCAGTGCTAGTACAAAGAAACACACTTGACTTTGCATGTTGATCTGGTCCCTTGCAATCTTGATAACTTTACTTATTAGTTCTAATAGAATTGGGGGTTTTTTTTGAGATTCCTTTTGACTATTTTATATAGATAACATGTTGTCTCAAGTAAAGACAGTTTTACTTCTTCCTTTCTGATTTGTCTGCTTTTTTGTTTTTTTTTGTTTTGCTTACCTTTTTGCAGCGACTAGAACCTCCAGTACAAAACAGAATAAAAGTGGTGAGGAGTGGGCATTCCTGCCTTGTTCCCAATCTCAAGGAAAAATCATATAGTCTGTCACTATTGAGTACACTTTTAGCTATAGATTTTTCTTTCCCTGATTTCTGCTCTTCATTATCATGGATGAGTGTTAGACTTTATCAAATGCTTTTTCTGCATGTACTGTGATATCATGATTTGTTTTCTTTTTCAGTCTTTTAATATGGTGAATTATACTGACTGATTTTTGAATGTTGAACCAACCTCATATTCCTGGAATTAAGCCCACTTGACCATGATGTACTATTCTTTTTATATATTCTTGGATTTGACTGGTTAATATTTTGTTGAGGTTGGTTGTGTGTCATAGTTTTCTTTCCATGTCTTTGTCCAGTTTTGGCTTCAGGGTAGTGCTAAGTTCATAATGTAAGTTGGGAAGTGTTTTTCCACTTCTATTTTCTGAAAGGGTTTGTAGTGAATTGGTATTATTTATTCCCTAAATGTACAAGAGAATTCACCAGTGTAGTCATCTTGCTTAAAATGTACTTGTTTATCCATCCATTCAATATTCCTAGGATAATTCCTAAAAAATTGTAGAAGCAGTTGTTTATAATTCTTCCTCCCAGAGAATGCTAGCATAGTTACTTGCATATATAGATTGTCAAATAAGAATTTGTGAAAGCACAAAATTAAAGATTGCATAGCTTATGGCCTTTTTTCACTTAAAAATATTTTGTGTGTGAACAGAAAATATGAGGTTATTTATGTATATGCAATATATAAATGATTTTGGATATAATATAGGAGTTTCCAGTCAAGATGCAGGCATATGTAGACACACTTTGCCTCCTCGTACAACCACAGAGAGAATTACAACTAAAGCTCAAAACAAATAAAGCCCAGAACTGTCAGAAAAGCCAACTATATGGAAGCCCAACAACCAACAATTTAAAGAAGCCATATTTATCCAGAAGGGCAGGAAGGGCGGGAACGTAGGGATATGGAGATGGGCACAGAAGCAAGGAGACATGGTGTGGCGCAGAGAGGTGGAGGCGGATTGGGTGACCCTGCATTCACGTGTGTGGTGGATAAAAATTGGGAGGGATACCTTGGAAGCAAGTGATCCCCGCCCCAGGCCAGGCCACACAGCCCAAGGTTCCGGTGCCAGGAAGATAAATCCCCATAACTTCTAGCTGTAAAAACCAGTGGGGGCTGGGGCAGTAGAATAAACTTCAGGATTTTCAGAATATTCAATTTAAGGGGTTGGCACAGTCTTAGAATGTACGCAAACCCACACACTCTGGGATTGAGCACCAGGGCAACAATTGGAAGGGCACCAGTTGCATATGGGGAGTGGATGAAGTGACTGGAAATAGGGCAAGTGCCAGGCAAAGAAGCCAGGCAGTGGCACTGTTCCCTCTCTGAGCCCTTCCCCTATAGAAACGCACAAAGCAGTGAGGCAGGTTGCCATGCCCTGGTGATTATCTAAGGCTCCACCCCACATAATTTACAGGTACCTTTTCTACAACAGGTCACTCTACTAAGGCTGGGAGTCAAAGCAGCTCTACTTAATACACAGAAACAGACACAGGGAGGCTGCCAAATTGAGGAGACAAAGAAATGGGCCCAAATGAAAGAACAGAAGAAAACCCCAGAAAAAGAACTAAATGAAACAGAGGAAAGCAACCTATCAGATGCAGAGGTCAAAACACTGGTTATCAGGATGCTTAGAGAACTCACTGAGTATGGCAACAAAATAAAGGAAAACATGAAGCTTACACTAAGTGAAATAAACAAAAATCTACAGGGAACCAACAGTGAAGGGGAGGAAGCGGGATTCAAATCAATGATTTGGAACACAAGGAAGAAATAAGCATTCAATCAGAACAGCAAGAAGAAACAATTCAAAAAAAAAAAACCACAACAGAATAGTATAAGAAGCCTCTGGGACATCTCCAAACATACCAACATGATGCCAGCAGAAGAAGAGGAAGAGGAAGAAATTGAAAACTTATTTGAAAAAATAACGAAAACTTCCCTAATTTGCTGAAGGAAATAGACATACAAGTCTAGGAAGCACAGAGAGTCCCAAACAAGTTGGACCCAAAGAGAACCACACAAAGACACATCATAATTAAAATGCCAAAGGTTAAAGAATAAAAGAGAATCTTAAAAGCAGCAAGAGAAAAGAAGAGAGTTACCTACAAAGGAATTCCCATAAGACTGCCAGCTGATTTCTCAAAAGAAATTTAGCAGGTAAGTAGGAACTGGTAAGAAGTATTCAAAGTGATGTAAAGCAAGGACCTACAACCTAGGTTACTCTATCCAGCAAAGCTATCCTTTAGAATGGAAGGGTAGGTAGATAAAGTGCTTCCCAGATCGGGTAATGTTAAAGGAGTTCATCATCATCAAGCCATTATTACATGAAATATTAAAGGGATTTATTTAAGAAACAGAAGATCAGAACTATGAACATCAAAATGGCGATGAATTCACAACTATCAAAAACTGAATCTAGAAAAACAAACTAAGCAAAGAAGGAGAACAGGAACAGAATCATAGATACGGAGATCATTTGGAGGGTTATCAGCTGGGAGGGGGAAGGGGGAGAATGGGGAAAAGGTGCAAGAAATAAGAAGCATAATTGGTAGGTACCAAATAGATGGGGGGGATGTTAAGAATAGCATAGGAAATGGATAAGCCAAAGAACTTATATGCATGACCCAAGGATATGAACTAAGTCGGGGGACTGCTGGAGGGAAGAAGTGTACCAGGTGGGGGAGGGGGCAAGGAGGGAAAAACTGGGACAACTGTAATAGCAAAATCAATAAAATATACTAAAAATATATAAAGTAAGGGCTGTTTTACAAACATTATAAAGAGTGTTGTTTCATATTGAGAGTTCATTTAAATGTGAATATTCAGCACACTGACAAATGTTCTTCATTTAATTAGGTGGTTAATAAAATCATCTAAGTTATGAGAACAAAACCAAAATACTGTCCAATTAAAAATATCACAAAACAGTGGCTGTAATATTATACTCGATGTGAAGATATGTGAGGCTGAAATAACCACCTTCCCCTCTCCTTCTTTAAAGATCTGATCAAAGGAAAAAGTAGACTTCTTTCATGCTTACGTAAGCAGCATGCTTAAATCATGCTGCTTATATGATTTCTAAAAATCTTAGATTTCTCCAAGAATTGTCTATCAGAAACCTTGCCATTTCTAGCTTTTGAATAGTAAAATTGAGTTTATAACATTGGGCATTTCTGACTTGGTTCTGTCCTGAGGTCTCACAAAGTGTTTTAAAAACAAACACAGGTCTTCATATCTGTATTTTTTTTAAATTTAAATGTTGTCTAATTCATTGGCCACATAAGGCACATTTTAAAAGATGGTACAGGGCAGTTAAAAGTCATGCCAAAACATCACTCTGATCAGAAGCTTTTAGAGCATTTTCTTTTCAGTTTATAGCCTAGTAAATGCAGACATGCAAATTCTACATAGACAGCAAAGTGTGGTCCACTTATCATGAAGGAGCTCTTTACCTAATTTGAACTGATACTGCTTTGGGGCTATTTTATTTTCAGCTATATTTTATGAAACATGAACTAATTTATAATTTTAAATATCTATGTTAAAGATATCTTGATTCTTTATGTTCTGAAAAACAACGATAACTTCTCTTCTTTGTATCTTCCATAATCAATACATTCCCTAGCGAATACATTCCCTAGCGAATACATTCCCTGGCTTACATTGTAGGTACTCAATAAAATGCTTTGCTCAAACATGAAGTTCAACTGAATTAAACAGGTAATATAGTTATATGCAAAGAAATCCAGAGACTGACAGACTAACATGATATCCACTGAAAGAAGTAATTACACATTTAGTTTTCCTTGACTAAAAGTTGTTCTGAGTGTATAAATACACTTCCTTTGCATAACTCAGGTAGACAGTCATTCAATGAAATATTGTGAAAAGAGTTTTTAAGCTTTTTCAAAAAAATAGCAAAGGCTTCACTGTAGAACAAAAGCTATATATTTTAAGATAATGTCAAAATACCAAATATTTTTAACTCTTTAGAAACAGAAAATTATCAAGAGATAACTTAAGCAGGATACAAATATCTTTTCTCCTCCTTACTATTTCTCTTTTTTTTTCAGTCAATATTCAGTTCTAGTGGATAAAATTATCATCAGAAGCATAACCTGAATGAGAAAATCTCTCAAGAATTATAACAAATGAGGCAAATGCTTGGCGAATCTCAATTTTGTTAACTTCCTTCTCAAGGTTAATATTGTGAGACTATCTTATAACAAGGTTATTTGGGGACATTCTTACTTAATCTCCTTCAGGTGGTTAAGGTCAAATGATTTCTACTCCAGAGAAAATACTATTATATAAGGTTTTGGTTATTTACCACAGTAACAGTCAAATAGCAGAGATTCAATTTTTGTTAAAGTAAATACTATCTGATAACTAATTTGTTTGATTTCAAAATAATTTCACAAACCTTCTAACAGTCTGTAAGTTCTTATGGAACTCTGAAGCTCAGGCTGACTTCTCATATATTACACCTCACTTTAATAGTCATTCTATTTTTAGAAAGTTAAAGTCAAAATAATACCTATTACATCTCCATTCTAGGAAAGCACCCTATAAAAACATTATGTTCTATGACAATGTCGTCAAAGATGTTCACCACATTACATTCTGTCTTCTTGTGACAGCCTCTTACAAACTTTCTCTGAAAGCTCCAACTCTGGGAATTTGAACTAATGGCTTTTAAAATTTTATTGTATTGAATCATGGTCTGTGATGCTGTCTTTACATTTGCTGCTGGAAAATAGAGTCAAGTTGAGGTCCCTCTCTACAGTAGACAAACCTTCAGAGCATGCACTGTTTTTTCATAAACCTTACTCTAGGTTAAGCTCATTGTTTTCCTTCATTTCTCCCCAAGATTTTATTCCTTACTCTAAAAAATTTGCATTTAAAAAGTCACCTTTAACTTCCAATCTATTCTTCCATAAAGACATTAAAAAATAAAAATGAAAAATAATACTAACTGTATAACTTAAAGCCAGAAAATGCCAAAACTTCAAAGGAACCGGATATCTTGCCTCGCATATCTTCACGTCGAGTATAATGTTACAGCCATTAGTAGTAGTTATAGTAGTAGTAGTAATAATAATAATAATAATAAGTAGAAAGATTCACCAATGGATGGTTAAATTAGTGGCTGAAAGTCTGAGGAGAAACAAGGTATTTGCATAGTCTCAAAATATTTCCTGAAGATAGATTACAAAGAGAAAAAAATACCATTACAGCAGAGAAACCTGGCTGATATTACCTTACACAAGTGATCAGTGTTAATGTCACCAGGAATAAGATATTTCAGTGTCAGGTACTCTTTGATATAATGCACTTGAGAAAGGCACAGTACCACTTCTGTAGTATTATTGCCAAAAATGCACAACTAGATTAGATTCAATCTAGTTATGTTAGATTAGAAACAATCTAAATACAAAAAAAGTTAGACAAACCCAAAGTGAGAAACATTTTAAAAATAACTAGTACTATTCAAAAGTGTTAAGGTCATGTAACACTCAGGGGTTGTCTGAGGGAGTGGGGGAGGTGCTGGGAGGAGGAGGATAAAGGAGGAAAAATTAGGACAACTGTAAAAGCATAAACAATAAAATAAAATTTACATAAAAACACAAGTGTCAAGGAAAGATAAGACTGAGGAACTGTCATGGACTGAAGGAGACTAAAAACATATGACATCTAAATGCAATATAAGATCCTGGATTGGATCCTAGAACAAAAAAAAGATTAGCTTAGAAACTGGCGAAATTTAAATAAGGTCTGTAGTTATTTACCAATGTAAATACAAAGCATCTTACCAATGTCAATTTCCTGGTTTCAGTGACTGTAAGATAAATAAGATGCTGACATAGGAGAAAGCTGGGGGAAAGATGTATGGAAATTCTCTGCATTATTTTTGAAACTTTTCAGTAAGTGTAGATAAAAAGTTTAAAAATAAAACATTTTAAAAAGTCATCTTCTGTATTTTTGGTAAGTAGGGTTTTTATAATTACTGTTTGACATTTCCCCAATTCTTCCTAAGCTCTTAGTTTCCCATTTTATCCCCTTGGACTGCTTCAGAAAATTCTTCACATCTAGTGCCAATTCAAATATTGCACTTGAAGGACCACCTCCTCCATAAAACAGCCTCTGGTTACTACAGACCTCCCCAGATTTCCCAGCATTGTACCCTAATCTAGAATTTTATTATGCATAGTCATATAGTTTTAAAAGTGAGTTTATGTTTGTATTTCTCATGATCACCACAATAATAAAAGCTTCCAAAAAGCAGGGACAAAGTTACATTCCATTTTGTGACCAGCACTGAGCTAAGTATATAGTAAATGTAGTTACAGCTACATTGACGCATTCACCCACAAATTATTAAAGAAACTAGGTCTGAAAGGTCACTTCACCCACTTATTCCTTCTATGTGCTATTAGACACCAAATACATTCATTAATAAATGAACCATTAGTTATGATATAGGTATGGTAAGTCTAATAATATCTTATTCTTAGGAAGTCTCTAAAATATATGACACATCCTTAAATTTAATAAAGTAGTCTGGGTTGAATAAACACCATGACCCATATTAGAATTATAATAATTAATAGAAATATAGGCCTAAATTATAAATCTTTAAAAGCTCATTTAAAATCTGCTAAAATTTCTCATTTGATAATATGAAATATATAAACAAAGCAACTGTTACAAACAAGATTCAAAGATAGCGATGTTTTATGAGATATTTTCCATGACCCAGGGCTGCCTCCTTAGAGTCCTCTAGGGCATCTACTGATCTATTAGACTCACGCAGTGGGAACAAATGTCCATTTTCTTTGCCAAGAAAATACCATAGATGAATATTAAAAATAGTTTTGTTAGCCAAAATTCACATCTGCACATACTTAAAAATGTAGCTTTTCTTTTTTTCCATAATAATTTCTAATACATTCTGAAAATTACAAAAAATATTATACAGTACTCTACACCTGGCTGCTTAAGTAGTGATTTAGCTCTAAGTGCAATGATAGCCTATACTATTATTAAAATTGATTAGCATACTCTAAATTGTGGATATATATGTATATATATTAGTAACATTTTGGGGTATATATCTCAGGCATTAAATACAAAGAGAGGAGAGAAAGAAAGAAATGGTTATAAATCAGAAATATAAAGTTCAAGATAAACTCTAAAGATGTAATGAATCAAAGAAATAAAATATTTTGCCCTGGCTGGTGTGGTTCAGTTGATTGGGTGTTATCCTGCAAAATGAAGTGTCACGGGTTCAATTCTTTGTCAGGGCACATGCCTGGGTTGCGGGTATGGTCCCTGGTCGAGGCATGTGAGAAAGGCAACCAATCTCCCTCTTTCTCTCTCTCTTTCCCTCTCTCTAAAGTCCAAGCAGGTCTTCGAGTGAGGATAAAAAAAAAAAAATTAAAAGAAAATATTTTCAGAGGAATATAATTTAAAACATGGGAGTTAAAGTGTGTTTTTTTTTAACAGAATTTAAAGATTCCAATACTTTTTTAAAAACTTCTCAACTACCAAATGATATTGTTTTTTATAAAAGGTGATTCGTTCACTAGAATGACATATCACAACAGTTCTTCACCAAGTTTTTAAATTGTGTGTATGAGAAATACAACATGGAGCAAAAGTAGGTTTACAGTTGTGAGTACCGGAAACAGTTTATTCCAATATTATTATTTATTAATTACTGTATTCTTTTTCATACAAATGACTGTAAACCTACTTTTGCCCCACCCCGTATATTTTGGACCTGATCTTAATATTGTCGTATTTGCAAAAAATTTGAAATTATTTAAGTAGTAGAGGCTCTTGATATATGCATAAGCTATATTATTTTAAAACATTTATTATTTTTTAATATTTTATTTATTTTATTTTTAGACAGAGAGGAAGGAAGAGAGAGAGGGTGAGAAAGATCAATGTGTGGTTGCCTCTCACGCGCCCCCTACTGGGGACCTGGCCCAAAACCCAGGCAGGTGCCCTGGCTAGGGAATCAAACCAGTGAGCCTTTGGTTTGCAGGCCAATGCTCAATCCCCTGAGCTATGCCAGCAAGACAGATACCATATGTGGATCTCACCTATAAGTGGAACCTAATCAAGAAAATGAACAAGCAAGCAAAATATAACCAGTATCACTGAAATTTGAAAAAAAAGCTGACAGTAACCAGCGGAGGATGAAGGAGGATAACACGGGAAAAGGAGGGGAAAGGTCACCAAGGAACATGCATAAAGGACCCATCAACAAAGCCAAATGGGGGAAGGACTGAGGGTGGGAGGTGGGAAGGGATGGGGCTGGGGAAAGTGGTGGCAGGAAAATGTTGATGTAGGGATGATGGGATGGGGTGCAGGGTGGCGGGGATAAAGGGGAGAAAAAAAATGAGACAACTGTAATAGCAAAGTCAATAAAATATACAAAAAAGACATTTAAAAATATTTTACTTTTTAAAAAGAAAAATTAATATGGAGAGTCAAGAATAAAAAGAGGCATGTAAAAATATCTATTACTTTATCATATGTTTGTGTATATTATTGCTTTTTAAAATCATATACTTGTCATCAGATACAACAAAATAAACTGAGAAATTACAAATGTTCCTGCTTCCATAACCCATATGCATTTTCTCTGATTGGTGTGTGATCTTGTTTGATTCTTCATGTGTTAGGTTTGTTTTGAGAAGCCATTTTCCAAAATTCACCAGTCTGATAACAAAATATGCTACTGTTGACATAGCCCTGGCTGGTGTGGCTCAGTGGATTGAGTGCTGGCCTGCAAATTGAAAGATCATCAGTTTAATTTCTAGTCAGGGCACATGCCTGGGTTCCAGACCAGGTCCCCGGTTGGGAGTGTGCGAGAGGCAGCCAGTTGATGTTTCTCTTGCACATCAATGCTTCTCTCCCTCTTCTTCTCCTTCCCTTCCCCACTCTCTAAAAAGAAATCAATAAAATCTTTAAAAAATATGTTGCTATATACTGCTTTATTAAAATAAATAACAGGTACTTATCTAATTATGTACAAATCTGAAGGAGTCTATTTAAAAAGTGCATAGAACTAATAAGTGAGTTTAGAAAGGTCACAGGATAAAAGACCATTATCAAAAAATCTATTGCATTTCTATATATTAGCAAAGAACAATTAGGAATTGAAGTTAGAAACATGAAATGATTTGGTATAAACCTAACAAAATAAATGCAACATCCATAAGCATTTATAAACACTAATGAAAGCAATTAAAGAAAACCTAAAATAATGGCAACATATTCTATGTTCATGGATTGAAAGGCTCAATATCATTAAAATTTCAATTCTCTCCAAACTGAGAAGTAGATTCAACACAATTAAAAAAAATCTAACCAGAATTTTGTGTAGACATTTTTATGCTAATCCTAAGGAAACCAAAGGAAGTACAAAAGGCAAAACATCTTTAAAAAGGAAAAATAAAGTTGGGCAACTCATACTACCTGTTTCCAAGACTGACTGTACAAGCCACAATAATCAAGACAGTATGACTCACAGATAGAAGCAGGATGAGAGCTATGGGGCAGAGCGGCAGGGTTAGGGGGTAGAGGGATGGAGCAAAAAGGAAAAAGTGCTCATGGAATGGACAACAGTGAGGCAACTGCAAGGGGAAAGAGGGGTCTAGGGGGAATAAATGATAATGGAAAAAACACAAAAAAATAAGAAAAAAAGCGTGGTATTGGAAAAGGACAGACATATACATCAATGGAACAAAATGATGGAGTCCAGTTGTATATCACACATGTATGGTAAACTGACTTTCAACAAAGCTGCAAAGGCAATTCATTGGAGAAGGATAATCTTCTCAACAAATAGTGCTAAAACAGCTGAATCTTAATCTATACCTTGCACCATTCACAAATATTCACTAAAAATGGACCACAGACTTAAATATAAAACTTAAAACTATAAAACTTCTAAAAGAAAAGAGAAGAAAATCGTTGTGACCTTAGGTCATGTATGGTAAGATTTTTTAGATATGACCCCAAAAGCATGATCTATAAAATAAAACTGATAAATGGGATTTCATAAAAATTAAGAACCTCTACTTTTTGAAAGATACTGTTAAAAGAATGAAGTTAAGCCACTGACTGTGAAAAGTGGTTGCAAATCATTTATCTTATAAAGGACTTGTATCTAGAGTATATAAAGAACTCTCAATATTTAATAATAATAAAATAAATATAAAATTGGAAAACCATTTAAATAGACACTTTGCCAAGGAAGATATTCAGATGACAAACAGACATATAACAAGATGCTCCACATTAGTAGTTATTAGGGAAATAGCCAAGCAGTTAAATATACCTATTAGGATGGCTAAAATAATAATATAAACTCACCAATATCAAGGGCTAATGAGGATGCAGAGCAACTGGGACTCATACATTGCTGATGGGAATGCAAAATGATACAGCCACTTTGGAAAAACAGTTTGGCAATTTCTAATAAACTTAAAAAATATATTGAATATACAACCCAGCAATGCCACTCCTTGCTATTTACCCAAGTGAAATAAAAAATTTATGTACACACAAAACCTTTATATGAATGCTTAACAACCCAAATATTTCCAACTGGAGAATGGATAAACTTTGGTACACTCATGCAATGAAATACTATTAGCAATAAAAAAGAATGCACTACTGATGCGCACAAGAACGGGTGAATTTCAAATGCACTATGCTAGCGGAAAGAAACCAGATTCAAAAGGCTCTATTGACTGTCTTGGTATATAGTCCAGAAAATCTACAGTCACAGAAAACGGATGAGTGGTTACCAGGAGTTGGGCCGAGGGGAAGAAAATGGGGTTGATAACAAAGGGTCTGAGGACGTATTTGTGGGGATGGAGCACTTCTTGATTTTGACTGTGGTGACAGTTTGTCAAAATTTACAGAATTATACATACTCTATAGGTTAATTATATCTGAATAAAAATGTTTTAAAAACAGAGGAATGAATGAAGAGTTATAGGAGTACAGGAATGAATGGTGACTTTTTCTGAGATGGTGTAGGAAGGGAAAGACAGGGACAGGTAACATTTCTGAGTGAGGATGATGAGCTCACCAGGTGCTCCAGGCAGAGAGGAAAACAGGGGAAGTCACGAAGGGAGAACATTTACAGGTTGTATATGGAAAAAGGGAGTTATTTGGGGTGGGCAGAGCACAGACTATCTGTGCTGGGGGAGACACTTAAGAAAGGTATCAGATTCCTCTCAATTTTGTTGTGAACCTAAAGCTGCTGTAAAAAATAAAGCCTATTTTTAAAGAAAGGAAGGTAGAAGATATCACTTAATACTCGTTAGGATCGTTCTTACAAAAACAAAACAAACAAACTGAAAACAACAACTGCTGGCGATGGGGTGGAGAAACAGGAACCTCGGTGTGCTGATGGGAATATAAAAGGCGCCGCAGCAGCATGAGGGGGTGTTCCTCAGAGAAGCAGGATGAGCGTGATTGGGAGGGGGTTAGGGAGTGGAGAGGCTGAGCAAAAAGGAAAAAGGACTCCTGGACATGGACCACAGTGTGGTGACTGCAGGGGGGAGGGGAATATAAGGGAACTAAAAGGCAATGGAAAAAAAATACAATAAAATAAAAAAATAAAAGAATTACCATATGATCCAGCAATTCCACTTCTGGGTATAAAGCGGGCACTCAGATATTCGCACACCCATATTCATATCTGCATTATTCATAAGAGCCAAAAGGTGGAGGCAACCTGAGTGTCCCCTGACAGGTTGCCGGAATAAACAGAATGTCTTATATACATACAATGAAATACAATTCAGCCTTTTTAAAAAAAAAAAATTCGGTTACATGCTACAATGTAGATAACCCTTGAAATCATTATGCTACGTGAAATATTGTTTGATTCCATTCACATGAGGTCGCTAAAGTAGTCAAATATATAGTGATAAGTAGAATGGTGGTTGCCAGGAGCTGAGAGGAGGAGGAGGAAATGGGGAGTTTGTATTTAATGGATAGTTTAGGTTTTGCAAGATGAAAGAAGTTCTGGAAATGGATGGTGGTGATGGTTGCACAAGTTAAATGTACTTAATGCTACTAAACTGTACACTAAAATATTAAACTAATTAAAATAAATAAGAAGAAACAAAGGAAAGATAGAAGAGGAAAAATGGGATTATGCAAATCCTTGGCCAGAAAGCTAAGGAGCTATGGCAACTTCACTTTATTGTGGGCAATGGCACTTTGTAAGTTTTTAAGCAAAGGATGGAAGTGCCATTAGTTTCCAGCCTACCTCGCCCAGAAGGTTCTGCCTGATTCTACCCCTCCCACATACTTCCAGACACCTTCCTGGTGTTTCCCAGGACATGCAGTCCAACAGACCTAGACGACTCTAACTTCAGTTCAATGAAATCAGTTTCGTTTGTTCCATTATCCCTGACCCATTAAAATAAATCTTGTTGGGGGCGCAGGCTGTTTTTACATTGCCAGTGCCTAAGCCAGCCCCGCAATGAGCTTTGATTTTTAGAAAGATCCCTCTTTCAGGAACACAAAGTGTGTCCCAGTCTTACCTCCTCTGTGAGGCCAGATGGTCCTGAGTCCCTCAGGGGCCTGAGACTACCAGGTTGCTGTGACTTAGGGTCACTGCTATTTTCTTCTTTCATTCCTATCAGGCCTGAGGCTTGGCTTTCCTCGGGACATGGGTAGTCTAAAATCAGAGGGCTCCACATTTCCTCCGGCCCCCATTAAGATCGTGGAAGCAAAGATGAGAGCCCTAGGAGCAGGCTGCAGCCAGGCCGGGTTTCTGCTTCTCTGCGATACTAATGAGGGCACAGTCTTCCAGCCCTGATAGAAAGAAGACTTGAGCTAGGAGACAGGGTATTTGAGAACCAGCCCCCCCAACCCCCCGCCTCAGGTAGGGGTGAGCAGGGGCAAGTGACATCACAATCACGCCGCTCAGGTTCTGATGTCAGCTAATGCAAAGCCAGTGCTCAAGGGCCAGCACATCCTTTACTTTGTGACTCTGGTCTTTTGGGGGCAGAAAAGGGGAGGCAGGCTGAAGATGTCCCAGGGCTTAGAGGCAGGACAGCAATATAAATAGGTAGTGCCTTCTGTACATTACTGTTTAGCTCACAAAGTGGTTAAAATACAGAAGATTAAGAAAAGACTGAACAATACAATTTTAAAATGACATACAATCCCATCCCACAGAGAAATGAACTAGTGTATTTTCTTATTTCCCCTGTGTATAAGCTTATCTGTGGCTTAGTTTTTCTCGGTCTCACATCCCATGTCAAATCCATCAGAAAGCTGTGTTGACCCCAGCTTTAAAATATCCAGAATCTGACTACCTCCACTGGTGTAATCTGACCACTGTCCCAGCCTAAGACTCCACCATCTTGCCCTTGGACTACTACAGTGACCTTTTTGGGTTTCCTACCTTTGTTTTCACACAAGTAAAATGATCATTTCAGGTCTAAGTCAGATCATACCACTCCTTGGTGCAAAACTTTGTGCACACCCAAAGTTTTCCAAGTTGTCATTTGTGCATGTTTTTCCTACTGTAAATTAATTTATTTTTACATGTAGAGGTATCATTACAGTTCATTATATCAAGTTGTGGCTTGAACACCCAGAGGAAAATGACCATTTGAAGTTCATCCACATTTGTGGAGTATTGTAAAAGCCATACTAGATGTTATTTGTCAATCAATTTTTATAAATCTGAACGTTTGAGAATAACATTTAATTTAAAATTTTATATTTTTAGCAAAGAAAAAAGATCAAAGCAAAAAAGAGCATAATTGAGATTAAAAATCCATTTTAAGCCAAAATGACAATGTCTTCATAAGTTAATATTAATCCTTTAATTATAAATTTCAAAGGTTTAAGTAGTTTCTATGACCTTGGCCTTGAATAATTATGCCATATGGAGCTTTTCTTAAATTTGAAAAAGATGCTGAATTGTTGCTCAAAGCCTTTTAATGATTTCAGGCTGGCAGAATTCCAGGATAATCCTTCAGATACCATTAAAATTACAGACTAGGAAGCCAAGCTGGTAAATGCTATGTCAATTTCATAAAACCTTTTTACTTAGTAGAGTATGGCATAGAATATGTTTGATGTATTCATATGTTTTTAAATATCACATTGTAAAGCTTAAAACTACTATTTATAATAAAGAGCTCACAAAGGAAATGATGGACAGATTATACTACATGCAAACAATCATTTTGTGTGTAGCATAAAGTAAAATGATAAAATTAAAAGGCAAATGCTGAAAATATTTGCCACAAAGGTAAGAGTTTTATCATTCTCAATATAAAATGAGTTTATATAAAGGTGGTGAGAAAACCATTAGGACACTAATAGAAGAGAAACTGACCAAGAATATGAACTGGCAATTGCAGAAAATGAAATGTAACAAATCTATTATAAATGTTCAATTTCACTTTTAAAAATGCTTAGAAATAAAGGAATACCTCAGTAAATTATGTTACATTAATAAAATGGAATATCATGAAACAATGAAAACTATAGCTTCCAAGAATTTTAAATGACATTGGAATATTCTTGGCATAAATTTTTAAAAAGTGGAAGACTCAACAGTTTAGTCAGTACAGTCCCAGTTAACATGGCTATTTTACATACATGTCACATTATTACCACTGGTCTTCTCTAAGAGATAGTAGTAACAGGGAATTTTACACTCTTCTCTATTTTCCATGTTTCCTAAAATATCTTCTAGATCAAGAAAAGTTATTTAAAAAATAGCTGAGTAGATTTCTTAAATAATGAAAAATTTTACATACCAAAGTTTTTATCAGTCTTCTGAAAACTACAAAGTACCATCACTTAGAAATGTTCTTTAATTTTTCAAAGGTTCATATTTTATGGACTTTGTTTCAATTTGGTTGGAAAAGATTCTAAAGGACTAGAAAAGCAGCTTTCACAGTGCAAGTGCCAATCATTTATTCTCTTGGACTCTCTATTCCAAGAATTTTGACATTATGGAGGTATTTCATGTTTCTCTTAACTCAAAGCCATTGAAGATATCAAGTAATTATAAATTGCCACTGACAGAAGCTACGTAAGATCTGCACTTAGGAATTCTTTCATAGTCTTAACATTTTAAGTGTGACTGGAACAACTCAGACCCATGGGGGTGTTACATTTAGATTATTTATTATTCTGGTGTTATTTTCCTCTTCTCTTGGAACCTGAATTTTATACTTAATAATAGAAAATTAATTTCTAAACACCTTGATTCTGATTAGATTTTGAACTGCTAGCAAATACTTTAACTTTCAAATTTATTTAAACAACATAAAACACTAAGCCTTTATAAGGTCCAAAAAGAAGAATTCAAGTAACATGCACAATGTCAAAACAATCTAGCAAAAGGATTACCTACCACCTTATCAGTGTTAATTCAAACATTTATAATAAAAACTCAAATGTCTAGTTTGTGTACTGAAAATTCAAACCATATCTGAATAAAGATTTGTGCTATGTATTTAACTTATTGAGCAATATGGAGGAAATTACAGCACTAAAAAACAGTAAATATTTGACTAAACATTTGATCCTAACTAAAGTACTTATAATGGGTGAAAATCAAACTTGGATAACTCAATAACAATGTTTTACTTATTTGTATGACCATCCACAGTGGTTATACTATACTCAATTTCTCAGTTGATCGTCATTCTTTCACTCACTTACTGAGCATCTATGAATGTCTGCTTTGACCCAGGCCCCACACATGATCCTGGAGGTTTAGAAACAAATATTTAACAAGGATGGTTTTCAGGGGATCCACAGTCCACGTATTCACTGCTTTTGGAAATGGCTAAACTCCTTTTACTAGTTAAATAAAACATTTATCAATCAGAAGCCAAGGAACAAGTATAAAGGACCTATGGACAAAGACAATGGTGGGGGGAGGATTGAACCTGGGAGGTGGGGGGTGGGCAGGGGAGAGTAATGGGGGGGTGGAAATGGGGACAACTATAATTGAACAACAATAAAAAAAAGGGAAAAAAAAGAAATACAAATCAACCTTCATATCAAGAGCCTAGCCCTTCTAATTTTACCATGTGGACTTCAGGGTTAGCTCATTCGACCATTTCAGCAAGGGCAAAACTGATGGCAGTAAACACTAGCCCACACAGCACTCACGCCCCATTCCCTAGACTGCCTTTGCCAACTCCCCACGTTCTGATTAACCCTTATTCATGTCAGTTAAAATTGCTATGCTCAGACCCCATTTCTAGCTTCTTGTATTGCTCGTGCTCTCAGTTCAGTTCCGGAACATTTTACCCTTCCAGGCTCAGGCTGCCATGCTACCATGTGCTGAATTTCCCAGACACTAGCAGTACAGAAGTGAACCAGACAGACCAGGGTCTGCTAATGGAGATTACATTCCAATGGGGGTAAATAGAAAATGAACAAGTAAAAAAGTTAAAGGTGATTTCAGATAGTGAGATGAACTTTGAAGACAAAAGGGAAAGATAAGATGGTAGAGGTAGGCAAGACTTTACATAGAAAGGTCAGGGAAGCCCACTCTGAGGAGTGCAGAGTGATGAGGAAGAGGATGGTGACCATAAGAAAATCGTGGAGAACATTCTAGGCAGAGGCATGACAGGTGCAAAGACTGGAAGGCAGAAGAGGGCGAGGTCAGACCAATGTCTTGTGTGGCAGGATCTTTGTAACCAAGGGGAGAGGGTGGGCCTGTGCTGGTAATTTCACTCACACCCTAGTCCCTCAGATCACAAGCCAGCAAGTATCTATGGTTAAGCTCTTCCTCTCCATCTGTTCCTTCTCATGAATTTCAAGACATTTTCAGCCTAAAAATTTATTCTCCTTAACTCCTGCTGCTCTTTGGGGCTACACCTTCCTTCTAATATCAGATTTTCCAAAAACAATGGAGTATTCACTAATCCCCACTTTCCCCCTGCTCTCTCACTTATCTTTTGCAACTGTGTTTCTGTCCACACTATCATTTTCAGTGCTCTGTCCAAGATCATCAATGACTTGTCAGTTTCAAATTCTGTGACCTTTCCTCCACCTTTATCCCTCCTGATTTTCTGTCACATTCTTGACAATCCTCCTTTCTAAATATTCTCTCCCTTTATCTCCATGAAAACACATTCTTCTCATATTCCTCTGACCTTGATGGCCTTTCCTTGACTGTTTCCTCCCAACCTCGTCCTTTGCTGCTGTTTGTTTTCTTTGTATTTCCCTCTTGAACAGGCCCTCTCTGCGGGTGATTCTTACAGCTGTTTTCCCCAGTCTGGTCTTATGACTACCTATAAATGTTCCTTCGACAGCAAATGAATGTGACAGCTGCGTGTAGCTCTGGCACTTCAAATTCAACATGTTCATAACTGAATTCACCTTTTCCTTCCCCAAGCCAGAAAGTTCTTCTACATTTCCAACTTATTAAGGGTCGATGTGTAACCATTCCAACCAATGCCATCGCTGAGACGGGTCTCCAGGATGTGTCCTCTGGCCCATCCTCACAGCTATATTCTCACTACCTTCAGACACCCCTACTGTGCCCTCAGGGGCCTCTGGCTTGGCTCTGTCTGGCCCCCACCAACTGCTCCTACTGCTAGGGCACCTGGCCAACACGGACAGATTTTCCCAATGGTCACCTGACTACTGACACTTCATTACCTAAACATCTTCAGTAGCTCCTCCCTGTTCACCCAGTGAAGCTAAAACACTTACTGTAGCTTTGAAGGCTCTCAGCGATCCCTAGCTGTCTTTTAGCCTGACCACGAGCCACTCTCCTTGGGTAACCTCTCTGCCCTGAGCACGGTTCTGTCGGCGCTTGCTGCTGTTATTCCTTCGGCTTGGAAGGCCACCTCGAGGGTCTGCTGGTCCAAATCCTACATATTACTTACGTGGAGTTGAAGTTAATCTCCCCTGATTGCCTTAACAGAAAGCACTTCTCCCCTAATTCATACTCTGCCTTGCATTACCATCCTGTGTGTCTGTGCGTGCATGCGTTCCTTCTCACTATTTTTCAGAATGTCCTTGAAGACAGTGTCTTTGTTTTTCTTTTTTCTGTGTGTCTCCACAGTGTCTACAATAATGCCTCTGTGGGATATGGAATATCTTCCAGAAATGTTTGCCGAATGAATTACCCAGGGTTTCTAATACTATTTTCAATGATCTGTAAACTGCCAATGAGTTAGTAACACATATAAATCTATATTCAAAAAATTTTATCTATTATAAAACATTTAAAATGTGAATATACAGGGTCTGGTACAAATAATGCCCACTTTTATTACAAAATCATAAGCATGTACTTATGTAACATAAAAATATCACACTCAAGCACACCATGTGACAATTTAGGTGAAATGTTCAAATTGCTATCCATTTTGTGCAAGGCATTCACGTACTCCACCAACCACACTCAAGCAAGCCTTACTTCTGCTGGACCCTGCATAACACAAGAAACTCAAGGCCTAAATTGTGTATTTTATAAGTCTGGCTTTGGTATATCCAATTTTCTTAAATCGAGCTGCACTGGTATCTGTGCCATTTAAGAACATTTACTTGGAAATCCTTGAACTGGTGGCAGAGGTGACTGAAGCCAAGGGGAGGTGTGTGTGAGAGTTGCCACAAAGGTAAGAGCGACACCACTTGTTCTCTCAATAGTGTCTTTTATTTGCTCTTGTCAGAGGACTACAACCATTCCATTTAAGGACATTTCTCTACTCCCTGAGACTTCATTTTAGCATCAAAATATGACCACTTTGTGCTACTCTGATGGAACTGTCACTAGCATCCCTTCTTGGAGGTGTAAAAGGCATCTCGACTGGAACACATCTGACTGGTCCAACCTGTTGTTCTTATGGTCTTCTTCCTTTCAGCAAACAGTAATTCCACTTGTCCACTGGCTCCAGCAAGTCACCTTGGAAACACTTCTGACTGCTCTCTCTCCCTCTCCCTCTCCCCTCTCCTCCACTGCACGTCCTCCCCCTCCCTATTGCTGAACCAACAAAAAATCCAGTCAGCTCCACCTTCGGAACATTACCCAAATCGGATCAGTTTTTACCACCCTCACTGTGACTGCCCAGAGCCCAAGCATCTCTCAGCTCTCGCATCTCTTGTCTAAAACCTTGCAATAGCCTTTAATGTAGTCTCTCTACCTCTAGCTTTGCCCTTAATTCCGTCTATTCTCAGCACTAGCAAGCAGAGATCCTATTCAAATGTGAGTCAGATCGTATCGCTCCTCTGTGCAAACCTGTCAAGCCTCCTCTACTCCTGGAGCACCAAAGCAAAGCGTTTTCCAAGGCCTGGACACACGCACAGGACCTGGCCTGTTTCTGCGCATTCTTCCCTGACTTGACCTCCTCCTCATCCTCTGTCATCATTTCCAGCCACACTGGCTTCCACGCTGTTCCCCCAAAAAGCCAGGCTCCCTCCTGCCTCCTTAGAGCCCTTTGCCTGTATATTCTGGGCTCAGAGCTATGCTGCCAAGGGCAAAGTTGGCTGAATCCGACTCTTAGGTAAATTTAGGTAAAGCAAGCACCTCAGGGTCTTGACCCACGTACAATCAACGGAGCAGTGCCTAGAATGGTGTTACATACGCTACGAAGGACTAAAATTACTGAAAGCTGAAGAAAAGAGGAAAAAATTAAACAGAATTAGAGGATTCTTCAGTTACACTTTCCAAGTTTCTTTGTCCCAAGATATAGATTGGTCTTAAGAAACTCAAGTGACCATTTACATTTGTTATGCTTAAGAACAATTCACATTTACTACCCAATTAGAATATTTACACTTTTGCAAAACAGCAAAAGAATGTTTGATATTGTTCCTAGAATATAAGTCAACCCCAAATGTATAAACAGTATATTAACATTTATTTAAAAACGATATAACTTTAAAGAAGCTTTTCTTAATCAAAAATGCCAATCTTGGAAAATATGTCATATGTGTTACACTTACAAAAACTAAAATATAGAAATAATTATTAGACAATATAGAAAATATTTGAAACTTAGTCTTAACCTAAGAAAATTTAGGGCTACAGCCCTGGTATTCCTAACCAGTATAATATTTGATAATATTATAACATTGTTTTTTATCACAATGTGTATTTACTTAACACAGAATGGGATATTCCTTACAATTCCTTCAATTAAAGTCAACGGAAAAGTTAGGAAACTCCTTATATTATTTTAGTGGTGCTTAGACATACAGCAACATACTTAAATTGCCCACTCGAAAAGTTCATAGACCTGAAGAGCAATTCTATGTCTACCACCACCTTCTAGAGAATAAATACAAGGGTGGCAGCCACGGATTTCAAACATGGGTTTCAACTATCTATAAGAATTTGAAGTAGATATCTTACCTTTTCCAGTGTCATCTCTGTCTCGGCTGCATGAGTCTTTTTCAGCTCTATCTTCATCTTTTCTGACTCAGCCTTCAGCTTGCTGACGGCAGCCTCATGGTCCCTCGCGGCCCTCTGCTTCTCCTCTTCACGGAGCAGACCGAGCTCCACCAGCTGCTGTTTCCGCTGTGAGTTCACATTAATCAGCTCTTCCCTCAGCTTGTGAACTTGGGCCTCCATGTCAGCAATAACCTTGTTTTGAAAAATGAAAAAACGGGCAGAGGCTATGAATAGGAAAGTCATAAAAGAACTGCAAAAGACTAACAAAAATACAGAAATGTTTACTTCCTTCCTTCCTTCTTTCTACTCTTTTTCTTCCTTTTCTTCCTGCCTTCCTTTCCTCTTTCTCCAACCCCAGGCAATTCCATCCTAGCTCAGATGTAAATACTGGCAACATTTTACCATAGATACCATATTTAGTTTTATTTGTTTCAAATATCTATGTAAATGGAATGTTACATGTATTATTCTGCAACTTGCTGTTTCAAATAGTCAACACTGAGATTCATCTAGTACTCCCTACTGTATTTTTGTTTTTATTTCATTGATTTCTGCTCTTATTTTTATGTCCTTTGTTCTACATTCTTGGGTTTATTTCATATCCCTTCTTCTAATTTCTTATTTTGGATATTCAATTCATTTTTTTATCCTTTCTTCTTTTTTCATTTGTAAATTTAAGACTCTAACTACTCCTTCAATTATAGCTTACATTTAATAACGTAGGTATAGATTTATTGTATTTTCATTAACATTTAGTTCAAAACATTTTTAAACTTCATTATTACTTTTTGACTTATGAATCATTTAGAAGTATGTTTTTAAATTCTCAAACATATGGGGTTATTAGTTTTCTAAGGCTGTCATAACAAAGTACCACAAACTGGGTGGCTTAGGACAACATTCATTCCCTCACGCTTCACAGGCTTCCAGTCTAAAACCAAGGTGCTGGCAGGGCTGGTTCTCTGGAGATTCTGAGGGAGAACCTGCCTCATGCCTCTCTCTTAGCCTCTGGTGTTTGCTGGCAGTCTCTGGCATTCCTCAGTTTGTAGACACATCACTCCAATGTCTGCCTCCACCTTCACGTGGCTTTCTTTGTGTGTCTGCACATCTGTGTCCAAATTTCCCTCTTCTTATAAGGACACTGATCATCTTTGATTTAGGATCCACCCAAATCCAGCAATGACCTTATTTCAACTTGATTATACTGCAGAGACCCTTCTTCCAAAAAAGGTCCCCTTTCCAGACTGGCCTGGCCTGAAGACTGTGTGTGACGAGGGGAAGGAGCTGCAGCCTGGGGAGGAAACCGGGAAACTGATAGAAGAAGGGGCGGCCTCGGTGGTGGTTGAAGAATGCTTTACTTATTGCTCTTGCCTCTTTCTTTTGTTGCCAGAGGACGAACTTATCTGTCCCATCACCATGTTAGACGCAAGAAACCAACATGGGGCTGCTGTGATTTGGGTCATGCCAAGGCAACCTATACTTCGTTGCAGTGAGGAGTTGAAAAACAAATGTAGATTTAGCAGAATTTCTTGAGCACTCACTCTGCCCAACTCCCCCCTCCACACTTCCACTCTTTAATTTATAACTATGTATAACTCACTTCTTATTAGAATCTATGATAAGGAAGCCATCATGATGAGTGGATTGCAGAAAAACATTTTCCCTCAGAGAGTTTAGACTATAAAACATAAGCTACACACATATGTACATACACACGAGCCACAGAGCCATGAGAGAAGACAAAGTGCTGTAAGAGTTCAGAGGAGGGAGCAATTACTTTGAGCTAGGAAGGATTCTGGGAAACTGAATAAAACAGAACACATCTGAGATGGAAGAGAAATAAAAATTATAGGCAGACTCACTCGTGAACATGGACATAAAAATCCTAAATGAATTAATAGCAAACCAAGTCTAATAAAGTATGAAAATATGTAATCACTAAGTTGCAAAAAATACAAGGGCAGTTTAACATTTATAAAAATCTATAAATGCCAATAAATATCACATTTAAATAAAAAGGAAAAATCTCTAAGCTATAAAATTTACCAAAACTGACTAGAAAAAAATGGAAAATATGAGTCATTCTATAACCATTAGAAAAATTTAAATAGTAGTCAAAAATCTTTCCAGAAATGAAATATCAAGCCCAGATGGCTTTACTGGCCAGTTCCACCAAGTATTTAGGAAACAAATAACTCACTCTGATATTAATTCTCTCAGAGAGTAGAAAAAGGGTTATTCAGCAACTTAATTTATGAGGTTAGCATAACATCAATTAAAACACATTTTCAAAAAAGAAAACTCTCAGGTCAACCTCAACAATTATTAGCAAACTGAATTCAGTGATAATATATCAGGAAAGAATTGAAAAGGACAATATTGGTGTAATGTTAGAAAACAACCTATAATATGATTTACTCTACTAAAGTATTAAAAGAAAAAAGCCTTATGATTATCTCAATACACAGAAAAACATTTGATACAATTCAATGATAGAAATTTCTAGCAAAATAGGGAATAGAAGAGACCATTCTTAACCAGATAAAAGGTAGTTACCAAAAACTATGCTTTTTAAAATGTGTTCTTTATTGTGAAGTTTTAAAATAATCCTTTTAAAATCAGGAAGAAGAAAAAAATACCTAATAACCATTACTTGTATTCATAACTTTATGATAAAAAAAACAAACCTGTCTTTAATCATGAATATTAGGATTTTCTATAGAGAAAATGCAAAATGAATGTAGAAATTATTAGAAATAAGAGAGTTTTAAAAAGGGTCTGAATATCCCGGAAAGACTACTAAATGAAATAGAGGCAAGTAAACTATCAGATATTGAGTTCAAAACAATGGTTATGAGGAAGCTCAATGAACTCAATGAGCTCAGTGAGAATTACAAAAACCTACAGGGAAACTACGAGGAACTTACTGCAAACTATATCAGCATGAAGAAGGACATAGGAATTATCAACAAGAACCAAGAGGAAATGAAGAATACAATATCTGAACTGAAGAACACAGCAGAAGGAATCATAAGCAGGTTATATGAAGCAGAGGAGCGAATTAGCAAGCTGGAGGACATGTAGGAAAAAAAACTCCCAGAAAGAGTGAGAAAATGAAAAAAGGCTCAAAAACAAAAAAACAAACAAACAAACAAAAAATCCCCAAAAAACAAAGAGGTGTTAAGGGAAATGCAGGACAACATGAAACATAGTAATATCCATATAATAGGGATACCAGAAGGAGAAGAAGAGGAGCAAGAGAGAGAAAACCTGTTTGAACGAGTAATGATGGAAAACTTCTCTAATTTGAGGACAGAAAAAGTCACACAAGTCTGGGAAGCATAGATGGTCCCAATCAAGAGGAACCCAAAGAGACCCACTCCAAGACACATCATAATTAAAATGGCAGATATCAAAGACAAAGAGAGAATCTTAAAGGCAGCAAGGGAGAAACAGGAAGTAACATAAAAGGGAGCCCTGCTGACTTCTCCACAGAAACACTGCAAGTCAGAAGGGAATGGCAAGAAATATTCCAAGTAAGGAAAAGCAAATACCTGCAACCAAGACTGCTCTACCCAGCAAGGCTCTCAATTAAAATGGAAGGTGAAATAAGGAGTTTGCCAGACAAAAGAAGTCTAGAAGAATACACCTCTACCAAACCAGCATAGCAAGATATGCTAAAGGGACTGCTTCAAGAAGATGAAGAAAAAGAAAGAGAGAGGAACACAAGTACAAAGGGAAAAAATGAATAAGTACCTATCAACAATAACTTTAAATGTAAATCGATTAAATACTCCAATGAAAAGACAGAGAGTAGCTGAATGGATAAGGAAACAGAACCCACACATATGCTGCCTACAAGAGACCCACCTCAGAACAAAAGACCTATACAGACTGAAAGTAAACAGTTGGAAAAAAATATTCCAACCAATTGTCAGGAAAAAAAGCCGGGGTAGCAATGCTTATATCAGACAAAATAGACTTCAAAACAAAGGCCATAAAAAGAGACACAGAAAGACCCTTCATAATACTCAAAGGAAGAATCCATCAAGAAGACATAAACATTGTAAACCTATATGCACCCAACATAGGAGCACCCAAATATATAAGGAAAATCCTGGACAACTTCAAGAAAGATATAGACAGCAACACGCTTATAGTAGGGGATTTTAATACCCCACTGTCAACAATGGATAGATCATCCAAACAAAATATCAGCAAGGATATTGCGGAACTGAATGACGCATTAGATCAAATAGACCTAACTGATATATATAGAACGTTTCACCCCAAAGAAGTAAACTACACATTCTTTTCAAATGCACACGGAATATTTTCAAAGACGGACCACATGATAGGACACAAAAGAAGCCTCAACAAATTTAAGAAAATTGAAATCATATCAAGCATTTTCTCAGACTACAAGGGCTTAAAACTAGAAGCCAACCTCAAGGAAAAAACTCAGAAACATTCAAACTCATGGAGACTGAATAGCATGCTATTAAAGAATGAATGGGTCAATAAGGAGATCAAAGAAGAAATAAAAAAGGTTCTAGAAACAAAGTGAAAATGAACATACAACAGTCCAAAACCTATGGGACACAGCGAAGGCAGTCCTGAGAGGAAAGTTCATAAAATACAGGCCTAAAAAAGAGAGAAACATTTCAAATAAACAACCTAACCCTATGTCTACAAGAACTGGAGAAACAACAAGAAAGAGAACCCAGAGCGAGCAGAAGGAAGTAAATAATCAACATCAGAGTAGAACTGAATGACATAGAGACTAAAAGGAAAATTTGAAGGATCAACAAATCCAGGAGCTGGTTCTTTGAAAAGATAAAATCAACAAGCCTTTAAGAAGGCTCATTAAGAAAAAAAGGGAAAGGACGCAAATAAATAAAATCAGAAATGAAAGAGGAGAAATGACAACTGATACCACAGAAATACAAAGGATTGTAAGAAATTACTATGAACAACTATATGCCAAGAAATTTGAAAACCTGGGCAAAATGGAAAAATTCCTAGAAAAATATAATCTTCCAAAACTGAATGAAGAAGAAGCAGAAAGCCTGAACAGACAGATAACAGCTGGTGAAATTGAAACAGTAATAAAAAATCTCCAGGCACACAAAAGCCCTGGACCTGATGGTTTCACAGGAGAATTTTACAAAACATTTAAGGAAGAGCTAACACCTGCCCTTCTCAGACTATTCCAAAAAATCCAAGAAGAAGGAAAACTCCCAAACTCTTTTTATGAAGCCAGCATCATCCTAATCCCAAAACCAGATAAAGACAAAACATAGAAAGAAAACTACAGGCCAATATCGCTAATGAACATAGACGTTAAAATCCTCAACAAAATATTGGCAAACCATATCCAGCAATACATTAAAAAGATCATTCACCATGATCAAGTGGGATTCATCCCAGGGATGCAAGGATGGTACAATATTGCAAATAAATAAACGTATACATCACATAAACAAAAGGAAAGACAAAAATCAGGAGATTGTATTAAGAGATGCAGAAAAAGGTACAGCACCCATTTATATATATAAAAATACTAAGCAAAGTGGGAATAAAGGGGGAATACCTCAACATAATAAAGGGTATATATGAGAAACCTGCTTCCAATCTTATACCGAATGGGCAAAAACTAAAAGCTTTCCCACTAAGATCGGGAACAAGACAAGGATGTCCATTTTCATCACTTCTATTCAACATAGTATTAGAAATCCTAGCCACAGCCATCAGACAAGAAAAAGAAATAAAAGGCATCCAAATTGGAAAGGAGGAAGTAAAACTGTCATTGTTTGCAGATGACATGACAGTGTACATAGAAAACCCTATAGATTCCACCAAAAAACTACTTGACCTAATAAGTGAATTTGGCAAAAACAGCAGGATACAAAGTCAATATTCAGAAATCGAAGGCATTTTTGTACGCCAATAATGAAATATCAGAATCAGAAATGAGGGAAAACATCCCATTTACTATAACAAGAAAATAAAATTCCTAGGAATAAACCTAACCAAGGAGGTTAAAGAGCTGTACTCAGAAAATTACACAACACTGAAGAAAGAAATTAAGAAAGACACAAATAAATGAAAGCATATACCATGTTCATGGATTGGAAGAATTAACATCATCAAAATGTCCATACTACCCAAAGTAATTTATACATTCAACAGAATCCCTATTAAAATACCAATGACATATTTCACAGACATAGAACAAACATTTCAAAAATTTATATGGAATCATAAATGACCCTGAATAGCTGCAGCAATTTCGGGAAAGAATAAAGTAGGAGAGATCACAATACCTGACATCAAACTATGTTATAAGGCCACTGTAATCAAAACAGTCTGGTGCTGGCATAAGAACAGACACAGAGATCAATGGAACAGAACAGAGAGCCCAGAAATAAACCCATTTCTCTACAGTCAATTAATATTTGACAAAGGGGGAAGAAGCATAAAATGGAGTAAAAATAGCCTCTTCAACAAATGGTGTTGGGAGATCTGGACAGATACATGCAAAAAAGTGAAACTCAACCACCAACTTACACCACACACAGAAATAAACTCAAGATGGATAAAAGGCTTAAATATAAGTTGCCACACCATTAAAGTCCTAGAAATCATAGGCAGGAAAATCTCAGATATTCCACACATTAATATTTTCACCAATATGTCCCCCAAAGCAAGGGACATAAAGGAAAGAAGAAACAAATGGGACTTCATCAAAATCAGAAGCTTCTGCACAAAGAAAACATCAGCAAAATGAAAAGGGAACCAACCATATGGGAAAATATATTTGTCAATGATACCTCAGACAAGGGTTGGATCTCCAAAATATATAAAGAACTTACACAACTCCACTCCAGGAAGACAAACAGCCCAATTAAAAAATGGGCAAAGGACCTGAACAGACACTTTTCCAAGTAGGGCATACAGAGGGCCCAGAGACACATGAGAGGATGCTCAGCATCACTAGCCATCAGAGATGCAAATTAAAACTACAGTGAGATACCACTTCACAGCAGTCAGAATGGCCATCATAAACAAATCAGCAAACAACAAGTGCTGGTGAAGTTGTGGGGAAAAGGAAACCCTAGTGCACTGTTGGTGGGAATGCAGACTGGTGCAGCCACTGTGGAAAACAGTTTGGAATTTCCTCCCAAAAATAAAAATGGAATTGCCTTTTGACCCAGCGATTCCACTGCTGGGATTATACCCTAAGAATCCTGAAACACCAATTCAAAAGAACCTATGCACCCCAATGTTCATAGCAGCACAATGTACAATAGCCAAGAACTGGAAGCAACCTAAGTGCACAACAGTAAATGAGTGGATCAAAAAACAATGGTACATTTACACAACGGAATATTACGCAGCAGAAAGAAAGAGGTACTACCCTTCTCAACAGCATGGATGGAACTGGAGAGCATTATGCTAAGTGAAATAAGCCAGGCAGTGAAAGACATACCATATGATCTAACCTATAAGTGGAACCTAATCAACAAAATGAACAAGCAAGCAAAATATAACCAGCAACACTGAAATAAAAAACAAACTGACAGTAACCAGAGGGGCGGGGGGGACAGTGGAAGAGGAGGGTAAGGGTCATCAAGGAACATGCATTAAGGACCCATCAACAAAGCCTAATGGGAGAAGGATTGAGGGTGGGAGGTGGGGAGAGGTGGGGCTGGGGAAAGTGGTGGCGGGAATGTGTTGACGTGGGGATAATGGGATGTGGTGCAAGGAGGAGGGGATAAAGGGGTGAAAAAAATGAGACAAACTGTAATAGCACAATCAATAAAATATACAAAAAAAGGGTTTGAATAAAAGGTTAATGTTAAAAAATCATTTGTAATTTCTATACATCAGCAAAAAATAATAAAATACCATCTCAACTATAACAAATATAGGATTCTTAGAAACGTCTACCAAAAGATGTGCAAAACCCTCTAAGCCTTTTTGAAAGACATTAAAGAAGATCGAAATAACTCAGATGTGTCATGGTGATGGAAAGTCTCTCCATTAGCTCTCCCCAAACTGATCGACAGCATCAATCAATGTAAGTTCAATTAAAATTTCAATAAAAGCTTTCAAAAACTTGACAAGCTGAACTTAAAACGTACAGGGATGAACACAATACCATGATTCTCTTAAAGTCTTAAAGGAGAGACAAGTGGTGTGACATCCCATATCACACATTAGGACCTGAAATAATGTCACTAAAATTAACACAGTGTGATATTATCATATAGCAGTGATTTCCAATCTTCTTCATATCATGGCACACATAAATTATAATTACTAAACAGTCCTGCACCACACCCAAAAATATTATATCTTTTTTGCCAACCTGACAAAAAAATTGGTATAATTTTGACTGATTTATGAAAAAAATAGTAATTATCTACTTTTTTTGCTCCAAAGTGACTTATTAAAAACTCAGGTGCCTAAACTTGTACATAAGGATTTCTGGTACCAAGATTTAACAAATCAGACACAACCTTATTGTGAGATGTGACCTATATGACGCAACTCCATTAAATGGCCTATATATTCATAGTTCAATACAGGACATTCACACTGGATGGCTATTGTTGTGTTGGCTGTTGTCATTTTTTATTTGATAGCCTAAGAGAGAAGAGGTCAGGGCCCCTGACTAAATAGTCAGGCATTGCATATTTTAAAAATTCTTGCGGTGCACCGTTGAAAATCACTGTCATAGAGAATAGAAAAAAACTTGACTAATGGAACATAACAGAGAGCCTAGAAACTGGCTCACATGGGAGAGAGCTGGTATTGCAGTTCGGTGGGTAAAGAATGAACCAGTCTAAAAATTGCACTAAGAGAGAAAGTAATTCATATGGAGAAAAAATGAAATCAGATGGTTCTCTCACACAATAGACTAAAGTCAACTCTCCATTCCTAGGTACTTACTCGAGACTAATAAAACATATCTCCATGTATGTGGGGAGAGTGCGCCAATACTACCACTGGGTTAAGGACAACAGTTGCCTCTGGGACAGGAATGGCAGGAATATGGGAAAGGAAGGTCCTATAGGCAGAGGCAACAATTTTAATAATGTTCTAATTCTTCGCTTGGGTGGTCACTTCACAATGTTCATTTTGTTTGTATGCCTGAATGCTTAAATACTACTTGACAATCAGACACAATGCAAAAGTATTTAAAAGATGGTGCAAAGGTTTTATGCCCAGGTGACAGAAATAATTACTCGAATTTTAATACTATAATTTTAAAAATATATCTTCCTATTTTTTATGAAAATGCAAACCTCTAATGACAATTTGTCATGAATATTTCATAGGGGATCCTCAATTGTAAAAAAGTTAATTCAAAATGAAATATTTTCTTCAGAACAACATTAATAGTTTTATAATACATTTGAATAATGTATGGTTCATATTAAAGCCACCAAACTTATTATTTTAAGTTATGTAAAACTAATTAAAGTAATTTCTCTATTTTCATTATGCTGGATATGATAAGTATATTTTTGGATTTATGCTTATAGATTAAAAGAAAACACATTTTAACTTTATGGTCTTTTAATCTTCTAACATTATTTTATAAATATCACATGCAAGAGAATTTTCACTTCTATTGTAAACACCCACAGGAATTCTAACATGAGAGTTTCACCCTGTAACACAACATTGTCTCCCACAGAAAAACACATGAGAAATAATGATGGATGATTAATGTGTTGCTAACAAGTTAAATATACTACTTACACACAAATCAGTTCTGTTCTGAAGCAAGACAACTGGTGTGTATTGAACACCGTGGTTCAGACAGTAGTAGGGTCAATATGAACAAGCAGGATTAAAAAGAAACAAAATGATAAAAAGCAGGATCAGAAGGTTTGAATTCAGACTCATCTGAAGCAGAGGAGTTCAGAGAAGGGTGAGTACCTCCAAGCCAACTCTTGCTCTGACATAGGCCTTGGGTCTTCCAAGACTTTTGAGCCTTAGGTAGTTCCTAGCTCTCGAGTCAACTGTCAGTCATTGGTTTTTCTGTCCACCTGTGTATCCATCCATCTATACACTGATTGCCTCACCAAATCACATTTTAAGGAGATGAATGGTCTATATATGTTAATGAAGCTTCACTGTCCATTTCCAAAGAGTTGTATTCTCATTTACCCATGAGGTTTATCAAGGAGGAAGAATTCTCAGAGGAAACTGAGACTACATTTCAAGAGAAGTCCAAGCTTCTGACCTCCTCCTCCTCACAGGCAATTTCCTTCCGCAGCGAAAAGGCAAGGGACCTAAGAATAGGGGCCCCGCCACCCCTCCTCTGCCTTTCTTAGACATTCTTTGGTTGGTCACATAGGTTAGAATTAGGAAGAAGAGTATGGAAGTGAATAACTTTTGGTCAGATATTATCACTGCTTCATACAGACTTGAAGAGCAAGATGTCACTGAACTAAAACACACTTCTGTTTCTTATCCATGAATCATGGGTGAGTGCAGAGTGCAAGGGCCGAGGTATGCCTGCTAATCTCTGTCAGGCACAGGGAAGGGCAGTGAAACACTGTCTTCATCTTTATCATTTCAAGGAAGTTACACCTAGACGTCACAGGGATGAAAACCTCACAGATGGGTAAAGGTTTGAAGAAATGATCATCTAATTTCTTGGCTGGTTACATCAGGTAGAAAAGGTCAGAGTACTTCTGTACACATCCCTGCAGTTAAGGGGCCTCCTAGGTATTTTTTTCACCTTTTATTCACTTGGTCCTTTCATTTTGCCTCATACAGGAAGAACTAGGGCAGTTTGCCTGCATGGTTTGCATATAAGTGAGATGAACTCATTGTAAGTATCACATACAGCAGGAAACAAAAGTACTATACTGAGAAGGGCAAGTTGCTGCATATACATTTATACTGCTTTAATCTTTCTTTAAGGATTTTGACAATATTCCAGGACTGTAAAATTATTCAAGGTCATTATTATAAACACCAATTATCATTATGAAGTTATATAAGTATATAAGGTTTAAGTGATTGGGGTTAACCTATGGTGGGCATATGCGAAAAGGACTTAAGTTCCCCCAGATTCCAAAATAATCACTCAGCTCTGGAAGGGATTCTATACACAAAATTAAAATGTAGTATTGCTGATCACAATGACACTACTAAATTTCACTATGAAAGAGAGGACAGAGTCTAACATATAGGAAAGGCAAGAAAAACTTTAATTTGGTTAAAAATTTTAGAACAATTAATATTCAGTTTTGGAACATACTACAAGGGACTTAAAACAAGAAAGAAAAAGTAGTTTTACCTGCAAAAGAAAAGAGTACTCCTGATAGATTATTAAAAAAAAAAAAAAGGAAGAAGAAATAGGGCAAAAGTAAAAAAGAAAAGCGCTCATTAATTTAAATGTCTATCTGGGAAAAAAAAAGAAGTAGAACATGTAATGAGTCACATGAACTGGCAAACATTATGGCTGCATTTGTTTTTCGTGAGTAATGACAATACTACTAAAAATTAATAGCTGATGTTGAAATTTCTAGTTTATTCTAGAACCACCCAAATCATATAATTCAAAATTATTCTTGAGGAAAGTGAGTAAAAACCCATAGCAACTTGCTTTTAGATTAAGTTACAGTCACAAGGAAAAAAGATCCATAGCACACTGGCCTACTTCGAAATTTGCAACTGAATGTCTACTACACTTAAAATAAATATGTATAAGCATTTATTTTAGAAATGAAATTATTTAATTAACAGAAGTACAAAAAATAAATATGTATAAATTTTCTAGATTCAAATGGAATTATGAAAGTGGAAATATTCCACTTGAGAATAATGACAGTAAATAACACCAGCTTCAAATAGCACAGTGTATTCTCATCTTGAGAACACAAAATAAAAGTACTGAAAACCCAACACAGATGTATTACCCACAGCTCACTAGGGTGTACCTCAGGGTTAATGACCTGGAAGACTGCTTGTTGGGAAGATGTTATTTGCAGCACCTAGAAACACTTAAAAAAATTTTCTTGACAGAGTGTTTCCAGGAGTGACAGGTAACCTATTTGGCCTTGGAAGAAGAATATAATTCATGTTAAATTCTTCTTCACTAGAAACTTTCTATAAAGAATGACAATCAAGTAACTGGAAAGCAGATTTTCAAACCTTCTCCATTTACTATACTTCTCATTTCGAAAAAATCACAAAATTTTGACTTAGGTTTTCTACCGGTTCTTATTAGCCACTCTATCCAAACATTCTGTCCATACTAAGGTCACAATAGCTCACATGTTACATTAGTGCCAATCAGAAAACACTAATTACTATGCTAACAACCATATGACTTCACTGAAGCAAAGCATTCAGAAGTTTTGGATGCTTAAATAAATATAGGAAAATCTAGAACACCCTGAAGCACATATGGTTGACTTCTCAACAATGGGCGGATGAAAGGAGGAAGAGCCCTGGCCCTTATGAAAAAGGTGCCACTGGCTCAGTGACTGCCTCTGTCAGAAGGGACATGGTGTGTCCTCCTTGATTAGTAGTTCCAACAGCATTTCCTTCCAATTATGCATACTTTTTTGTGCATGTGTGTACTCTATGCAACTAATTCTTTAAAAATATGCAGGAACAAATACAAAAGGATCACATGATACGTTTTAAATCAGTACCATGTAAATACCAGATTCACATTTATAATTTAAGTGTGCATGAAAAATATACTGTGAGGTAGTCTTATCTAAAGAAATAAACCTGAAACATTACTATTATTTCAACCCTTCCGCCCCTCCAAGTACCAGATTAACAAGCGAGGATATCTAGTTTAATATTCCTTTCATTAAGTACATAAAATAGTGCAATTCTTGATGGCTCTACTAGGAATTATGCAAGGAGCTCAAGCATCCAATCTAAAGGAAACGCATTACAAAGCCATTAAGGCAATGGTGGTGAATGACTCCAGTATGGTAGCACTATATCCTCCCCAGTCAGCTGACCTAAAAGGGCAGCTTTACTGTCCAGGTGGACCTCCCCAAGGTATCTTAGGTGTCAGAACACCTTGTATTATGTTTAGGGTATACAGTCAGTCAAGAGAGGGAGGTCACCTCACTTTTCATCCACCGCATTTGTGAGCCTCCGGAAGGATCTAGGCATCACCACAGCAACCCCATTAGACTATGCAACAACTTATCATAATAATCTGCATTTTCGCACATGATCTGTTACTTATGGTTTTTACTTCTCTATTCATAAAATGAATTCACCTAATATAAAAAGATATTTTGTGGGCAAAGCCAGAGCAAATAACCAGAAAAAATGCACTAACTAAATCCATGGTGACATTATTTACCTCTGCTTATAAATGTAAAATATATAATTGTTAATTTTTTAATAATTTGGCCCTTTCATATTAAAATTACTTTCAATTATATTAAACCTTTTGTGGGGTATTTTTAGCTGAGGCTCTGTAAGAGTGTAAAACATAATGTTCTTAAATATATTCAAATATATATTCAAAAGGTAGAGAGAGTTCTATAATAGCTGGCATAGAGACATTAGAAACATGATTCATAACACTGATATATAAAAACAAAGGTTTAAAATTAATTTACAGATGGATTTAGACTACCACTTTAAGTATTTATTTTATACTAAATATAATATACTTTTTTCAACATTATATTCTGGTAAAACTAGACAGTTATGAAATCTATGTTATGCATCTTAGATAATCAGACACTTAGCTACAGACACATTGATCCTAATTACAAAACTTTTAAAACAAACTAAGGAACAAATGTTACCTAGATCAAGATCACAGATACCAATAGATTTTTCAAAACCCATAGGAAAATGCTATAAATAAATTTAGAGATGAACAAAAAAATTAAACGTGTTTCAATTAGCTTAACATTTTGATAAAAACATGAATTGATTTTTCCCACTAAATGTTAATAAACATCAAATATATGTTTTAAGATTGACAGTTTCGTTCTGCAGTTAAAAAGCTCTGTCCATATAACCACCTGTAACTTCCCCCAGTCGGTTTTCACCAAGTTGCCAAGGTCTGTTAAACTACTGGTAGCCTACTAGTTGCCTGTTGGACTTCCCGAAGTGTGCGGAACAAAGTCGCCTGACAATACATGGCACAGGTGATTTATGGGATCATTTCCCTTTCTATTAACTAAAAGGTTCAGAAACTCCTTTCATCCTCTCTCTTCCATTTAACCTCACACACAAGCTTGCACTTGCCCAGCCACTCTCTGTTCATTCCCCGCTAAGAAGGGCACGTCCAACAGGGTTCTAGCCAAACGAGATCTTGCCTTCAAGATAGGCTCACGGCCATGAACTTTGGTCACCTGCTTTACTAAATCTTGCTGTTACCCTCAATCTCTGATACTTGTTTGCTTCACAGTCTGGGGTTTGGATTCCTGACTCTACACATGTTCCAAAATGAAGGTTACTACCTGTACCCAAAATCTATTGAGGTAATTAGATTCTTGACTTCATGTATATTTACATCCTTTTTATCTCTTGTTTTAATTACCTGGACTCATGATGTCCATTTCCTGACCTCTTGATCTGACTTCTTTATCCTAAAATGGACCACCTTGAATTTCTGATCCTCTTAATAATTTTAAAGGTCCATTTTAATGCCTAGTGACCTATGTATCTGGTCTCCTCCCTCTGCCATGTCCTAGGGTATTGATTTTACTAGGCTTATTCTCAGGGTATTTATTGAGCCATCTATCCTCCCAAAGAAATCAGCAAACCCTAAGAAAATATTTATTTGAATGAAAATAAGTACCTGAAAAGTATTGAAACAGGAAGACACATTGCTGTGGATAGAGAACTCTATGACCTTAGTTTTATTCCATGCAGTTCCAAAGTAAAGTGGCCAATAAGAAGGCAGAAACTTAACTAAGAATGTGATCAAAGAGATCAGAAAGTACATATTACTTTTATTAGCAGAAAATTATATAAAGGGTTTTTTTGTTTTTATTGTTTGTTCAGTAAGAGATGCCTTGAATGCAGGTATATACCATGTAACAATTTCAAAAATCATAAGGAAAGATTCTTTTCCCAGTTCTGTATGATCATAATTGAATGTATATAATAAAGTAGATGCTGTTAATTAAATGTTATATATAATACAAACCACAGCACTTAAACAATCCTCTGAATTTCAATTATACAATTTAGAAAACCATTGTGCACATGTGTGTGTTCTATATGCTTCAAAATTTTACAAGCAACTTCACAGACTTATTTGAAATCCTTATAATAAAAAGGTTGGTATTATCATTCTCACTGAAACTAATAAAATGGAACTCTAAATGATTGGATTAGGGTAGTAATTTTTCAACCTTTTTCATCTCTTGGTACACATAAACTAATTACTAAAATTCTGCGGCATGCCAAAAAATATATTTTTTGCTGATCCGACCAAAAAATAGGTATATTTTTTTATTCATTCACACGGGATGACTATTGTTGTGTTGGCTGTTGTCATTTCTTATTTGACAATCTAAGGGGAAAGAGGTGAGTGCCCCTGTATAGTCAGGTACTGCATGTTCTAAAAATTCTTACAGCATACCAGTTGAAGATCTCTGGTTTAGGTCTTGTTTTAGTTCACAAACCTTGCAAGCAGTAATCAGCACGGGCTCTTAGGCCCTCTCACTTTCCTCACTTGCTTTATTAGATGGCACTTGCTTTAATTAAAGCTTCTTGGTTCTAGAACTCGCAGAAATTTTGCACAGAGGTTTAGACTCAAGTGACTGGGGCACTTAAGTTCTTAATTAAAATCTTCAGTGACCATTATTCCTTGTATTGTATTTTACAAAGAGTTGCCAGCTGGATCAATAAAAGGTATTCAATTATCATGTCAATGCTAAAGAAATCTAATATAACATTAGTAGAAAAAAGTCCATGTTAGATTTTTCCACATGGAGTGATTTCCCATGCATTGGTGAATTCCCTATCTGAAATAATATCATTTTAATGTAGACTGATATTTTGTTTCTCTCTCAAATTTATTGCATTGTGAAATTACATTTCAACAAGGTGTTACAGATTTATGCAGAAAGCTTGCCTCAATCAGACTTGTATTTATTTCTAATAACATTTCAGTTTTTCATGCAGTTTCTATTTTGCACAGTATTCTCCTAAGTTCTCCTCCCACTTAGGCTTTATACCTTCAACTCACTATGACACTGACTCCTGTACTTCGGGGACTATCTAACATACTTTCCATATGGACAAAACTGTGCCTGCGTTCTGTGATATTCACTTTAGCAACAGAAAAAGAAAGTGTCACTCTTACATAACAAACATATGACCACCACTGTGGAGCACAGGTAAGGTTTCTCTATGCTGTTTTAAGTTATCCATCTCAGTAACTGATTAATAATTATCCTGATCTTCCTGACCTTAAAAAATATATCCCTTAGTTGCACCAATGACAGAAAGCCCTTACTGACCATACTTGTAAGAGCACAGTAAATGACAGAACCATAAGATGTTTCACAGGACTCCAGATGACTGAATTCTAAAATAACAGATACAAGTCTTCTGAAGGGCTCCAGATTTCTCAGAAAAAGTGCATTATGAATTTACTAGTCAGGAATTTGCCCAATCCATTTGTAAACTGATTCTGTGAAGCACCTCAGAAAACAAATATTAGAGTAGATGAAAATAGAAAAAGAAAAATTAGACCATTGTATTGGCAAAATTTTCTGCATAACATTTTCTCAAGTGTTTCTTTAAAATTTTAAAATATACATAGTCAAACAAACCAGATGGTATAAAGGTGTTCTTAATGTATACAATGGAAAGCTACTCAGCCATAAGAGAGAATGAAATACTGCAATTTGTGACAACATGGATGGATCTTGAGAGTATCAAGCTAAGCTAAATAAGTCAGATGGAAAAAGACAAAAAACCATATGATTTCACTCATATGTGGGATACAAAATGGAAAGCAACAAATGAAAAAACAAAACAAACAGACTCACAGACACAGACAACAGAAGGGGGTTACCAAAGAGGAAGGAGGTGGAAGAGGGTGAAGGGAGTCAACTTTACAGTATCAGAGGAAGACTAGGTCTTGGGTGCTGAGCACACAATACAATATACAGATGATGTATTATAGGATTGTACACTTGAAACTTATAATCTTTTTAACCAAGGTCTCCCCAATAAACTTAATTTAAAAAGTGCTCTTAATGAAAGAATGCTTTACTATTAATCTTCCTATCTGGAATCCATCCTCCCCGCCAGACCCAAGGTTGACACATTTAACTCTTTCAGTTGTATTTTTAACTCCGCTGATAATGACCTTGTGCCATTATATATTTCAGAAGTTATTAATTTATTCACCACACATGTATTTCCTGCTATGAAAGATAAAGACTTAGCTTCCTCACACCATCCACACCATCTTTGAAATATAGCTGCTTTATCATTTTTAGTTCCTTTATTGGTTACCTTTAAAACTTTTTCCCAGTTTTATTGAGATATAACTGACATTCAACATTGTACAAGTTTAAGGTGTACAACATAATGACTTGATATGTGTATATATAGCAGAATGATTACCATACTAAGTTTAGTCAACATCCGTTACCTCACATAGTTACAGTTATTTTTCTCGTGATGAGAACTTCTAAGATTTACGTTCTTAGCAACTTTCAAACATACAATACAGTATTGATAACTAGTCATCATTCTGCATATTACATTTCTAGAACTTATTTATAACCGGAAATTTGTACCATTTGACCATCTTTCACCCAATTCCCCCACCCACTACCCCCCACCTGTGGCAACCATCAATCTGTTCTCTGCTTCTATGAATTTGGTTTTTCAAAATTCCACATATAAGTGAGATCATATGGTCTGTTTTTATCTTTCTGTGTCTGACTTATTTCACTTAGTATCTAGATCCCTCCTCCCCTCATACCACATCTGTTCTGATACGGACTGTACCTTCTAGACTCACTGTGCATCCATTCTCTGGGATTCCCCTTTCCTCCTCTCCTGTCTGGATCCACTGTTCCCTGAAGCCTTCGTATTTCTCTTTTACATTTACTCCTTTAGTTTAATGAAGAACAACTACAAGCAACTTACAAAGAAATGCAGGAGAGAATCTTCCCAAATCCTTGCATGTTTGCAATGTCTTTTTCCCACCTTATGATTGATTGAACATTGGCTTATGTATAGAAATCTGGTTTGAAACAATGTCCCTTTCATAGCTCTAATGAAGGCATTATTATTTTTTACCATTGATGATTGGAAATAGGATGCCAGTCTATATCTTGTTCTCGGTTGGGGAACTGATTTTTCTCTGAGAGATTTCTGGATCTCTCCTTTATTGCTTCTGTGCTGAGATTTAACAATCATGCAGGCAGACGTAGGTCTTTCTCATTCACTGTACTGGTGTTTATTAGCCTTTTCAATGTGAAGACTCACGCCCTTCAGCCCTGTGAGTCTCACTACTATTATTACATTGACAACAAGTCTTCCACGCTATTTTCTGTGTCTTGAACATCAGTTAACTATGGAGCATCCTGGCTTAAAAAGCAATGTCTCACCTTTTAAAAATACTTTTTATACTCATGTTTTTGTCTCTGTTTTCTGTTCTCTACTGTGGGAGATATTCCTGACATTCATTTTGTCAAACATTTGAAAGCCCTTTCTTATTCCTTTGATAGTTAGATTTTCATAGCAGCTTGTTGTGTTATTAATGTAATACCATATTTGGTGTTTCGGTTTTGCTTTCCTTAAATTTACATTTTGTTCCCTGAAGTTCCTTGTTTACTGTGGAGCCACCTGATCATTTAGTCTTTCTGTTTCATGCCTCTGAAGTGCAGCTCAAATGTCTGGTGACCTAGGGTTGTCTGTTCACACCCATGATCTGAGAGGTAAAGTGCTCTGTATGTGTGTGGGGCTGGAGCTTGTATGGTATGGGGGTCACTGTGCTTGAGGATGAGCAAGAGGAGATGAAGATGTTACAATGCAGATCCTCAAAAATGCTGTAAAGCAGAAGGCTTTGCTCCAAGACATTGTTTTCCACACTAGCTTCCTTGTACTCTCCCCAGGCCATTCATCCACTTCTCTCGGTCTGGGAAACAAATGCCTAACTGCTGGCCATTCTAAACTCATTGGCAGAGATGAATTTCCTTTTCCGTATGTTTCCTTTCAACAAATCCTGCTTTCAACCTCACATCGCCCTTCTGCTACCCCTCCTTCCTAGCACTGCTGAGTCCTGGGCCTCTATTGGGTTTCAGGAGGGAGACAGGCTCCTTCCCAGGCTGTAGTCTTCTTCATGTGCGGTTAGATTCTGGCTAACTCAGCACCGCTCCCAGAAATGTGTTCAAGTCTCCTGGCTGCTGATGGCCACCCTTGTGTTCTCTTCGTTGTGGTGGTTTCACGATTTTGGTTATCATTTTAAGAGGGCCTTGTAAGGGGCAGGAAAGAAGCTCAGATGGTCTGGTTATTCCAATTATTTTGAGCTTCTATGGATATGTTTCAAATAAGCATTATTCAACCCTCTGAAAGTTGTTGTAATGCAGTTAATGGACAGTAGGGAAGACTGTACTGTGAAAAGAAATATGCATTTATATTTCTGTTGCCCTTTCACTGTTTCCATTCAATTCTAAATGCTTCGGGTATGCTGGGCCATATCTGTTTGACCTACCTGCTTGCAGTCCAGCTGAGGCATGCAGTTCACTCTACTACACTTCAGTTAGCTGTGGTGTGACCTAGTTCTTCTATCTTGAGCTTATTCCAACATCACAGAAGGCCGTGCAGCCCAAGGAAGGGTGCAGCCAGTAAATGCAGGAGTGGGCGAGAGGTGTAGGTGCAGCCATGAAGAGCAAGTGTAGCAGGAAAAGCAGGAGCAGATGCCCTTCGGGGGCACCATCAATCAATCAGAAGGAGCCAGGATGCCATGGATAACTGCTCCAGGCCCCCACTCTTTGATGGGACACTTCCGTGGTGTGTTCTCAAAGATCATCCAGGGTCCTTGGTGGAATGGAGTCCCCTTGCTTTCAGTAGTAACTTGATGAATATAGTCCCCTTTATGGGCTTTTCCCTTCCCTGTGTCATTCTCTCCATTTTCTCCCTTCAGATTCCTTGAATCCCCTCCTCAATGAACTACTGGTTCTTGTATCAGGCTTTGTTTTCATAATTACCCAAACCACAACAATACCATGCACAATTAAGTTTGAAATGATGTGCTTTGTAGTGTAAAATTGCAGAGGAAGTGGCAGGCTAGATTTCTATTAACATGTCTGGTTATTCCTCGTTCAAGTCCATTTCAATGGCTATTAGTTTAAAAATTAAAATGCATCAAATTATTTGACATGATATAAAATGTAAATTAGTAAAGAGTTTTAACCAATATTCATTCCTTGAATGCAGTATTTTAGTCATTATATGCACAAATATTTTACACCTTTAAGTGAATATTATGATGTACTAAGAATTCTGCTTTTAGTGACTTTTAGCCAATTTAGTAAACTGCTAAGAAGTGGCCTTGAGTAAAATAAAACTATAGATATACAAAATGAAGCCAGGCTTAGGAAGAAAGAGGATGGGAACAGGCATGTTTGGGGGATATTCACTGATTGAGGAGAGTTTTCAGTAAATTTCTGGAGTTCAGAAAGTAGACAGAACCATACTGAGATGTGAGGGGGACCAGGTTGCAAAGTCAGAAGCAAAGGGGAGGTGTCAGCAGAGCTGGGAACCCATCTATCATAACACTGTCCAGAGGCTCTGGGCTCAGGTACCACAGGACAAAAAAGACACCATGGGAGGTGAAATGAAAAACAAGATCCTGAAGGTCTGTGTACAGGGGACGTGGACCCCCCCCCCATCCTGCAGACTGTAGGCAATTTAGGTAAAAACCAGAAGGTTTTTCCCTTAAAAAAAAAAATCCAGGGAAACCTATGGCTTCTAGTGTGAAGTCCGCAACCCCATAATAAAGCCCCCCTCACTCCAGCTTTTAAGGGGCCTGGATTCTAACACATCTTTCTATCTAACTGTGATCCCTCATTCCAGAACTCACTCTGACTTCCCACTTAGGAAGAGACATATGAGGAGGTGGGTGGGAAAAAACTCTACTTACACAACAAACCAGCTATCTTGCAACCCTGTCTGTGGTAGGTTGAATGATGGCCCCCTCTCGCCAAAGCTGTCCACGTCCTAATCCTTAGAACCTGTCCTTTTAAAAGGAAGGGAGAAGGTTAGAGTCCGAGAGAGGCAGCCCGTGACAATGGATGCACCGAGAAGAAAGCGGATGGAGTGCAGGCCGTGAGTGAGACCACAGGCAGCATCTGGAAGCTGGAAAAGACAAGGAAACCTAGTCTTCCCTGGAACCTTCAGAAGGAACTATCCCTGCCAACATTAGATTTTAGTTTTGTAGGAGTAATTTCAGTTATTTCACCTTTAGCACTGTAAGGTAATAATGTAAGATTTCTATTGTATTAAGCCACAGTTTGTGGTAACATGATACAGTAACAATAGGAAACTAACATACCATTCACCTTTTGTAAATATGACTAGAAGGCAAGAATCATGAAGCATATGAGAATAGCCAAGAAGAATAAATAAAGAAGACAAATATAAAGAGAAACAGAAAAACTAACCCTGCAATAAAGAGATAATTCAGAGAATGGTACTAAAACACATTCTAATTCATAAACTTGGAAAGAGGAAAAATTATTACATCTATAAAATGAAAACAAGATGCTCTGAAAAATAAATAGAAAAAGTACAAAAAGATCCCAGTGTTTAAAAATATGATTCTTGAGCATAATGGAAAGGAAATCTGCAGAAACACTGAGTAAAAAGACAAAAATGAAGAAAAATTTGAGAAAAAAAATGTCATGAAAGCTTCCTGAGGTCTTTGATTTAGAGTCAGAACAAGCCTCACAGAGGCAAATCCTGTGATTTCCAGGTGTGAAGGGCGCTGAGGGCAGGGCTGTCTCCTACCCCTGACCAGAGTGAGAGACCTGTTGACATTCTAGTTAAATGTCTTAACCTTTCTTATTCAAGGGATAAAGTCTCCTGGTTGTTCCCCTCAGTGTCTTTCACTATAAAGAAATGATATTTATTAATTCCACACTCTCGATCTCATATGAGGTTTATGATTATGGCGAAAATAAAAAATAGGAACAGGCAGCCCACGGCCCTCTGTAGTGCACGGTGCTCCTTTATTGTAACTGACGTATTTTTCCCTCTGCGTTATTTTTACAAGAACAGATGCAGCGAGTTCACACATTAACTACAGAGGCAAAGCAGAAAAAAGGCTGTGTGTGTGTGTGCTCACGCAGGCAGGCACACATGTGCATGTATGTATGTTTTCCCGTTGGCCATCAGACATAGCTTCAAACAATCATCTTATTATTTTATCCCTTAAAAGTTAATTTATTGCCTGGAAAAGAGCTCAAGAAGTTTTTGAAGATGATCTCAGACTATGTTCCCTTTGCCAGCTACCCTTAATTATAACATCATACTCATTGGACATGGATAAAAAGAACAAGCAATGGCTCTGGGTACCGCAGTACATCATGACACAGTCACCACATTTGTCCCCTTGGTGGCAACACTTCAATGGCATGAAAATAGGATTTCTACACACTGAAAATCTGTAAGATAAAACCATACCAATCTCAATGATCACCAACAGAAGACAACACAATTGGAGAAATTCTCTATACAGGCCCCCCTTTTGAAGATTTTAATATAAATTATGGAGAAGAACATTAAACTCTGAAGGAATATGGTTCTAACACCACGGAATCAGTAGCAAAATTCACTCCTTGGCTGATTATGGGGCTTTCAGCAGAGAACTAAAAAGGGACATTTGTTGATTATGTTCCTGCTCCCTTTGAACATGGCAGCCTCTGCAGGGAGAAGCTATATGGACATGAAACTACTGAAAACACATTAAAGAAATAATAATATACTCTTCAGTGGGAGAAGACTCCACAGGAGTGGTGCTCAAGGAGCAGTGCTGCTTGTAGGTAGACCTGTCACCCCGCTCACTGCTGAGGTCACCCAATGCCTCACAAGGTCCTAACACGGTGCTTAGCACACTATTTGATATCTGTTTGTGTTTCACCCTGATGATTAAGTGTGTCTTATTCATTTTTGCCTCTTCACAAACAAGGTGCTCTGATAAAGTGTTACAAGGGAAGCCCTTTTCAGAGAGTGTCATTAGGGAAGTCCTTTTTGAGGAGTTAACAATTAGGCTAAGACTTAAAGAGTGAAAAGAAGCCAACCATACACAGAGACTGAGCAAAAGCCTTCCAGTTCCAATAAACAGCATGGGCCAAAGTGTGAAGGAAGGAAAGAGTATGGTATATTTTAGCAACAACAAAAAGGCCAGTGTAGCTCAGGTAGAGGCAGCGAGGGGAGAAGAGCTGGAGAAGATGTTGGGAAAGTGACAACAGGGACAGATCATGCTGGGAATTACAGGCCATGTTAGCAAGTTGGGATTTTATTCTAAGTACAAAGTATTGAAGGATTTTAAGCTGGGGAGTTTTCTAATTTAATATACACTTTGAAAAAGATCACTATGCCTACTGAAAAACGAAAAAGCAAGAGCGAAAGCAAGACTTGGAGTTAGGAGACTACTGTGGAGGTCTGAGTAAGATGGTGGTAGCCTGGACTAGAGCAGTGGATAGAAGTGAATGGGTTTCAATGATGGGTTCAGAGAAAGGAACGTCCTTCAAGAATAACTTCCAAGCTCTGGCTTGAGCACTGAATGCACAGTAATGCCACTTACAGACAAAGAGAGGATGGAGCGTGGAGGTGCCATTCTGTCCATATGACACTGGAGGTGTTTGTGAGCTGCTAAGAGAAGGTACCAGGTGGTACCTGGATATTTGAGTTCAGCTCTCAGATGAGAGATGGGAACTTTGAGGTTATTAGCATATAGTTGTTATTAAGACCACTGAAATGTAGACGGTCACTTAATAGAAGAACGAAGAGAATAAAAAAAGGGACGGGCCAGGCTCCAATAGTTAGCATAAAGGTAGAGGAGTCAATAGAACAAAGAAACTAGGGTGAACTGGGAGAAGCAGGAGGAAAAGTAGGGTTTGTGGGGAGACGCACACATAATTCAATAGCACAGAGTGAAAGGGGTGGGCGCAGTGAAGAAAACCTAACCACACACATCCAAGCAGTGCAAGGCTGGCTGGTTTCAGAATAATAAAATAAACAATGGGCCCGGGGGTTAAACCAGATTCCAGCATGAAAAGCAATGACGATTACACTGAGAGAGACCCAACTTTTTCCAAGTAACTCAGTGAACTCTTACGAATTTACAAAAAATATATAGAGTAGGTAAAATGTATCTCCTGGTAAATCCTATATGAAAGTGTTTTATTCCATGTTTTCGTTTAAGGAGAGGAAAGAAAATGAAACATTCTAGAATATGAGGTAGACCCTAACTGCAGTAAAGGAAGAACTAAAGTGTTGCTCTTCTTACTGACATCTATTTTGCAAGTTTATACATATTCGGAATGTCATCAAACTATGGTTTGGATATTAAATGGTAATTTAAAATAGAAATTCTATTTGAAGGGGATTTTAAAAAGGTGGTACAGAATGATCAAATCTGTACAATTAAATGGTACCAAAGCTTCCAGGAAATGGAAGAACTATTTTTATTTTTAAATTCTGAGAAATAGAAAGTGTCTAATGTAAAGAAAGTGCACATTATCTTAAGAAAAATTTCTAATGAATTGAAAATATTATTTATCCTGATTACCATTATAAAATTATAAAATAATCACTTTTCACTTTAGAGTGGACTTACATCTCTGCTCTAGGTTTGTAAATATTCTCAACTACTTATCTAATTACTTAACTATTTGGCTCAAGACAAATATTTATCATTTAATAGTATACTGAGCAAAGACAATGCTCAAGTCTGCTTTCATAAATGATTTCTTTTTCAGGTCGATAATTCGATGAGAGAAAACATTTTAATGCAACATTAGTAATTATTTTAAAATTGTTGTTTTCCCTTTAAAAAAAAGTGGTTTCAGCTGATTACACTTCATTACCCTGCAATGCATTTGAACACATTAACACTGCAAGAAGAATATGTAATAAAAGAGAGGATGTATTTTCAAATCCTTCTTGTCAAGTTTTAAGAGATACCAATCAACCAAACACCTCGCTAATAGTCATGAGACTGCTGTCTTAATTAGCTGGTGATATTTTGACTAAGAATCTCAGATGATGAAACTGTTTTTCCTTGTATTGAACCAGCTTGGCCCAGACTAGCCTGTCCCGCAGTGACATGTATATTGAATACAAATCAGACAGCACAGCTTTAAATCTGTGTTGCAGCTCTCATTTCCAATTCGAGAACTGTACTATAATCATAAGCTTCTGGTGGATGAAAGGAAATCAGCTCTCTGAATATTAGCTAATGCCACATTTGCAAGTCCTGAAGAGATCTGTGCTGTTAAAAAAATAGATCATTTCGCGTGAACCTATATATATGAATTGCTTTGTACTGCTCAACTGATAGAAGCAATGCCTGTGCTGGGATTAAACCCTTTTCATCATAAAACCTCATCTGGTTCGGAGTCCAAGTCCATCAAACCTTTTCCCTTTAAAGTCCCGCCTTTGATTCTACATCAATTTATTCAAACCGCAGCTGGGTGGCTGAAAACGAAAGGACAGCATCATTTAAACCAACCATGTTCCCAACTTGAAAGAAGGGCTATAATTAAAAAAATGGGCATAAAAGAATGGAAATGGGATAATATTTTTTAATGGTAGTTCAAAGGCCAACAGATGTCAGAGCCTTTGAAGATGTCAGTACACTGAGCAAGAAGCTGCCATAAAAGAGCTTTGCCTGAGAGGTGAAGCAGCTTTTTAATGGCTAAGAAACCCTTGCAGACACATCCTTGTGTTTTTAATTTGTCGGAGTTTCTGCAGTATTTTCTGATTAATGACACATGATTATAACTGCATAGCAGACATATTTTTATACTTGGTTAAATGAATAGTTTATCCCACATTCTTTTAGAACTAGATAAGCACAGGGACACTTTCACAGGAAGTCCAAAACTGTTCTGATTGCTTCACATATTTATGCTAATTTTGTGGGACTGGCCAAATTCAGAGTTACTATATGTTGCCAGCTTTTGTTCTTTAATAGTCTGATTGCTAGTAACATTGCAATTCACATGTATTAGCTAGAATGTGACTCACTAGTTTCATTCTTCTCATGTGCACAGGACAATATGTGCCTGAATAATTAATTTGTGCACTAACTCATGTCAAACCAAATTAATGTTTAAAAATATTCCTGAGCTCAATCTAAACAACCATGGGCAGCCATGGAGGTTCAGAGGAGAAAGAGTTGCATTGGGAAAAAATTGCAGCCATAACTGCAGTTTGACAGGAATGCCTACTCAGAAAGGAGAGCTGTAATGCCATGTGTCAAATGCCGGGGGACACCTCTGTAGGATCTGGGGGAGGGACTCAGAGGATCCCCAAGCTATTTGCCCCCCTAAATAGTTCTGACATGTCAATTTGATTTGTTCTGTGAAACTACCCTCACGATATTCATGAATGTTAACCACAAGTCACTAGTGAGTAGCAGCAAAAAAAAAAAAGGCTTTCCCATCACTGGGTATTCCTGTAATTTATGTGATGACGAGGTGTGGGGGAGAGAGGGGTCACAGACTTTGAAGTCAGACAAACTTGAATTCAAATCTAGGGCTGCACATCTTGGGTCTATCTCCCTTTTGTAAAAACTGAGATAATACCTACCCCTTCCCTGAAAGTATAAGAAGGTGAGTCTAGTGCATGGCATGTTGCTCAATTCCCTTTTTCAAAATAAACACGCACGATAAAACTAGAGCTGTTTTCTAGTTGAAAACATTTGCATTTCTATAAACAAGAAAATCACATTTTAAAGAAAGTGACCATTCTTATAAAAGTGGATGTTGAAATGACCCACTCTTCCAAGTCTAATTGCTTGTAAGTACTGGCCCCTCCGTAGGCTGTAATCTTACATGGTCAAACCCTGAAGCATACACCTGTTTGCTCCTGGCAGTTAATGTTTAGCCTCATCCTGTAAGGACACAACTGGAGGGCAGGGGCTGAGGTGCGGGAGAGCGAATAGCATTCTCCAGCAGGATGAGGCAACAGACCTGGAAAGCAGAGAGGAGTGAGTGGCGCCATCCAGCCCAGACAGGGCAGATCTCATAGGCGGGTGGCCTACAAGCTTCCCCTCAAGAAATTGAACTACAATCGTCTCACCTGTCCCCTGCGTTTTTTCTGAGGACAGGGGCGTCTTGGGGTTTATTTTCCGAAGAGAGGGGCTGTTTCCTCTTTTGCATCTAGGTGACTACAGTTTGGGCATTACTAACCGTAGGCACAATTTCAAAGGTGAAGGTTGCCTTAAGCATTCCCTACCTCCTTGTCTGCACTCCCTGAATCTTTTTCTTGTCCCCTCCCTCCACCTCCAGATGTGCAAGTCTTCTGACTACGACTCCTGTCTGGCACCCTGCCAGGAAGTTATCTTCCTGCAGTATTCCTCTTCCTCTCCTTTACACTCCTTCTATCCAACAAAACTCCCATTTCTTTAGTGAAATGGATTTCACCTTGATGACAGCAATTTAATTAGAATCAGGTGAACAACGTGGTGGCTGGGACAGTTTGCTTCCCTACCTCAACATTGTTCAGATCCACCCTTCTAGGAAGACTTCCCTGGTCCCTTCAGGCTCACACAGCCTTCTGAAGGGGGATGCAGGGTGGAGGACCAGATGACAGCCACGATGTCATTTGCAATGCTCTGTGTACTGGCTAAATGGCCTGGCAAGATGGTGAGCGCTTCCAGGAAGGGCTTTGTCCTGTGCTGTCTTATACCTCTTCCTACACAAAGGTTTACGACAGATGAAGAATGAACAAGAGATAAATGAAGGAATCCTTGGAGATAGAGTTCCATCTTCAAAGAAATCATTTGTTCTTTTTACCATATATCTTTATTCATTTAAATTTTAAAAGAGTTCATGAATTACCTATTCCAGAATTCATTTTATTTTATATATTTATTTTGAATTTTTAAATGCAGGTGTCAGTTGCCTAGTCAAGGCAAATGCTTTAAATAAAGAAAAGGGCAAGCAAGAGAGAGAATGTTAGCCCAGAGAAATTCTCAGAGCTATTTCAAGCAATATAACCGACAGATCCTAGGCGCGGAGGTAGGCTCTTCTGGAGGGGGAGCTTCCTCACCGCCCAGTGACTCAGTGTGGGAATCTCGGCAACCGCAGGGAGCTTCAGAGCAGCTTGTGGCCAACTTCTTCATCTCCTGTGGGCTGATGCGGGGCTAGAACTGCTCTCCCTCTGATCTCAGATCCTCCCGCTCTGGGCTCCGATATAGGCCCAGGCAAAACCTGGCCTTTTTGCCTCCTCGTGTCAGTGCCTGACAAAGGATCGCTGCTTCCCTAGGTGAGCTATGAAACCTTTGCTGGTAGCCCTGGCAAGGCTCTCCAGGCACCTGAACCTTCACTGTCCCCAGGAATGTCAGTGGGACCCAAGGGGCCGGGTTGGGAGTATAGTGGATCTTGCTCACATCGCTAAGGAAGCCTGGTTTTGTGTTGCCTGCATATCGCATCTGACTCTGCCACTAAGTGCCCGAGTGGTTTCATTCACCTGGGCTTCATGTTCTCCATCTTTGAAATGGGCTTCCTGACAAAGTCCACATTGAGTTGTGGACTGGTGTTCTTTGGTACAGCTGGCTGTTTATACTGCACGGCCACAGTTCAGTTATTAAAATAAACAAACTAACAATTATAGGGTTATTAAAAAATATTTGCTCATTTCAATTTCTCATAACAACCTAGGAACTAGGTATTATTCTTGCTTTTTCTCCCTGGCTCCTGAAAACCACTTTCCCTTGGTTGCCTTCCTGTCATTCTTGACCCACTTTCTCAGTCTTCTTATCTAGCTCTATTTCCTCCATCTTCCCTTAGGCATTGAATGTTCTCTGTTCTCATTCTATTCCCCCTCTTAGGAAATCTCATCTTCCCGTTGGTATCCATTATCATCCATCCAGATGGTTCTCAAATATTTATTTCCACAGGAGATCCCTCTTTTGAAGTCTAGTCCCGTATTTCCACCAGCCTAAGTGACATCGACACCTAAACGTTCTGGGGCACCTCAAACCACAACTCTGGGTCTCCTCTCTCTCCCTGACCGTCACATCAACCTTCCTCACTGTCAGTGCCTTACCTAAGTCTCTCATCATCTCTCACTGGATGACTCCCAACTATCACCCAGCCTGCCCCCTTACTGCCTTCCAATTCTTAATCCTCGGCTTAAAATGCTTCAGTGACTTCTGACTGTTTACAGTTATGATACCGAAACGCTCTTCTTAGACATTCCTATAACAGAAAATTGGGGCATGCAAACTCAGTATGCATATGGAGAAATCTGTAACACTACTATTTTAATATATTATGTGAACTATAAAATGTGCACAAAACAAGTATTTTTAAAAGATTAAATATAAATACACATAAATAGAAGTTCTGTCTTTTTTCTTCCTATATCCTAATGGACCCTGCTTGAGAGAACACTGTTTCAAATAATTACCAGAAGCGACAATGAGCGTCATAAGTAGGACACTGAGGTAGAGAAATGGAAGAAACAGAAATGTCAGCATAGCTGGACAGTATAACCTGCACACAGGAGACCAGTGTTCAAGGGGATCCAGTTGAGGCTTCTCATCATGGTATAAAGTGTTCTCCAGCTATTGATCGTGCTATTCCTTCTGTTTAGAATGCTTTTCCTGTTCTAATTTGCACAGCAAATTTACACTCACTTTTAAAACCCAATGCATATGATAGCTCTTTTAATGCAACCTTTTCTGACCACTTCCCCAGGCCCTGTGTCCCATACCACATGACTGTCATATCTTCACTTGGAATCAAAGCACCTTTATCATTTTATTGCACCTTGATTTTATTTGTGTGTGTGTGTGTGTGTGTGTGTGTGTGTACGCCTATAACTCCAGAAGGCCTGAGTGCTGGGCCTTCAAGAGGAGGCCACAGAATGTAACTGTCCATTTCCATGCTGGTATTTTCACCAGTCCCTATGCATCTGGTGGGTAAGGCAGCCATGTAGGCAAAGTTTCCAGAAAGGGGAAGGGAGGGTATTAATCTCCCTCAACCCCATAGAATGGTGAAGAAAGTATCTTTAAAAGCCTGATTAGATAATCACACTGATCAGGTGGTATAACCAGCAAAAAGGTGCCTTCATGGGGACTTCAGGGCCAGGACAGCTTGTCCCTCTACCAGGGGCATTACCATGCTGCCTACTCTATGCAGCATTCGCTGTGCGGTGTAATGTACCCTTTGTCAAAGGGAGGTACTCTTCCTGCTACCTGTTGATATGAATCTTAGTACCCTCCTTTTATGACACAGGCACAATGCCTGTTTTCCCATAACTTAGAAGCTGGAGGGCAGGGATGGTTTCTTTTTTAATATTCCAAGGTATAGCATAGTGTCCGGTATATGCTAGGAGCCCAACAGGTGACATTAAATGAATGTATGAATATTACAGATGTGTAAATTGATGATCAGAGATATAAAGTGGGTAACTCAGGTTGACAGAGCCAGCAAGTGGCAGAGACTGACCACAAACCAGCATCTCTGTCTTCATATTGGACAAGAAATTGGTAATTGCATCCAGGTCCTTACTTTAATTATGATCTACCTGCCAATGATGTCCAAATTCATATTTCTGGAATCTCGTCCAACTCCCTGTCTGACACACCTCCATTTGGAGATGTGAGATGTAGCTCAAACTTAGCTTTGCAACAACAGCTGCTCTTGCTTATATTCCCTCCAAATCATCTTCGTCTTTAACACCACCGTCTACCTAACTGCTCAAACCCAAACTCTAAAGAATTCTTCTTTTCCTCACTCCCCACACCTAACCCAACGGAAAGTCCCATTGACTCAAACGCATATATCACACAGACATCCAGAACAGTACACGACAGCCACAGTGGCCTTTTAAACATGAGTCAGATCATGCCACCTTACTCCTTAGAAGCCTCTGCCTTTCGATCACACTTAAAATCAAATCCAAACTCCTCAAAGGCCTTCCCTACCCTGCGTCTGCCTTGCTCACGCCACACAGGCCTCCCTTTCCACGTCTTGCATGCAAGATTGCCCTCCGACGGCACCTCTGCACCTGCTGTCCCCTCGGTCTGGCTGGCTTCCCACCCTTCACACCTTAGCTTCAACAGGCCTTCTGATGACCAGCTAGCACAATCATTCCATCACTGTAACATCTTTCTCTACTTCAGTTCTCCGCCTACCCATCATTGCTATGTCATGCCCTCCTGCTCATTTGTTCTCTGTGTGCTATCATCTGTCTTCCTCCCGATTTGAGTGGAAGTTCCTTTGGAGCAGAGAGTGCTGGCCTGTCTGGTTCTCTGAGGTACCCACAGTAGGAACCCCTTTAAGGCCCTGGGGCCATGCCCAACACAGCTCTCGGGCCACATCAGGATCCAAAAAGCACCTCCTAAGGTATGCTCCCCAGCTCCAGGCCCTGGCACCAAATAACACTTGAAAAGTCTTAACTGAATAAATAAATCAAGCTGAATTAAAGTCTATATCATAAGAAATTCCACATACTTAATTCTGCCTGTTTTACAGATGGGAAAACTTATGTAGAAATAAACTTGATTTATGTATTACTTGAAGAGTAACAATTACAAAAATTTCCAAGTCACAGGGTTCCATTTTGTCAAAATCAATGTGGAGCAATAAGATTTCAAAGAGCAATCGGAATAGCTAACAATAATTATGATTTTCATGAGAATATCATGAACTCCTTATTTCTGAACTGGATGATTATTTTTTATGAAATACCCACTTTATGGCACTAGATTGTGATGGCCACTGCATGTCACTAGAAATGGCCGGAGAAGTGCAGTACAAGAGTGCACTTTTCCGTGTTTCCCAAGTCTGACCCAGCATCTGCACATCAGGACTGGCTTCAACAGTGAGCGGGAGCACGCTGTGCCCCTCGGACTCGTGGCTTTCGTCTAAGACAGCTTTGGCAGTAATTTTTGAATAATTGAAGAACAAAAGGTTTCCAACCCTCGCACTTCACTTCTCTGGCTGCACATGCCAACATCACTTTATCTGGGCCGTTATAAAATTTGCCCAACAAGCGAGGATAACATTTACATTACAAAAAATGTTTTCAGGAAACATTTGGTGAACACATGCATTTTGTACATTAAATGACATCTTTGCAAATAACAAAATAAATAAGGTTCCACTTGACCCTAGGGATCTGGGGTTTGTTTCATTAATAAATACTGACTTAAAGAGCAAACTTAAGATGAATGAATCACCAATTTAATTTTAACCTTTTTAATGACCTGCAACTTTCAAGTACTTCTACTGGAAAATTCCCTTGTTTTGAGATGCTAGGTCTGGCTGGAATTTTGGTTCCATGTTCACTGAAAACTCCTCTGTTTCACAGAGCGATAATATCAGTGGGACACACACATGTGTGCACACATGCATACTCACCCCAGACTAACGCTGCCTCGCAAAGGCCCTGCTGATGAAGGAAACAGATCCCAGATCTCGGACACATACTTCAGCAGACTTCATTCCCTAAGCAATGAACTCATTAACTCATTTTCAGATATAACTAAAAGTTCAGGCCTTGGCTTCATACCTACACAAAACAAATCAAAATGCACCAGAACAGTAACACCTTTTGAAACTCTGCAAGTCTAATTGTATATTGTTTCTTTCTGATTTCTTGTGATCTTTTCCCAGCCTCCCAGTATACAAACATCCAAAAGTGCCTGAAAGGCTAGGTAACATTATAAAATAATTGTTAAAACGAGCAAAGAAAAATAATTTTCACTAAATTTTAATATTTGTTTCAACTGAAAAACTATCACAAGTTTCACATTAATCTACTAATTTCAATGTCTTAGGTATCAATTAGGCCAATTTTTATTACTGAAATGTTTCCTCCCACTGACAATATTTTTCAAACATTTTCTGTACGTAAATACTAGTTTGAAAACAGACGATTATTTTCATGTAATGCCTTGCTCTCCTCCTCAAAGAGGAGTTTAAGGTCGCCCTGACATCAATTTCTGCCATTTTTCTCATGAAAAATGCTCAGGTGTTAAATATCTATCGTATCATGCAACTACGCATGATTCCAATTAGTCCTGAATGGAAGACAAAATGACAGATTAATAAGCTTCAATTTGCCAGCCCTTTGAACATAGAATGATATCATCATTTTGCCAATCATTTCTTGCACTTTGGCTTCAACCTCTCTGTCACAAAAAATTACCTAAAATATACAAATAAAGACATCAGGGACGTCTCTTAGAGAACTGAGACAGAAATCCAAAAATGGCGTTTCGAAGACATCAAGGAAGAAGTGTTACTCACCCAGTATTTCCTCAAAGATAATTTCTGTCAACACTCTTAGTAATTACCCTGGGGTCAGGGTGAAGAGGAGAAGCAAGAACAATATGCTAAAAATAACTGAATGTATTCTTCCTTACATCAATGGGACCAACGTTCAGCATGTGGAATAATGATTTACCTCTGGGTTTTTAATATAAAAAGTTAATTCACCTGAAAACCTTTCATTTTGACTAAGATAACTCTAGAATTAAGCCAAAATTATATCAACACAAATTGTTTTTGATGATTCTAAAAGAAGTACATTTTATAATTATTCCCCGTATTTCTATTGACAAAGTCCCCAAGTTTGAACTTACTTGACCTCACTTCTAAAAGGTTCTGACTAGCTGTTGTCATGTAATGGGACCAAATACACAGGTTCCTTTAGGGAAAAAATACTAACATTGAAGTCTCTGAGATTCAAAGGTTCACTCCATAAAATGAATGGATCATATGTAATATCCCAAATTAATATGTGACTGTAACAGACATTCACCTATAATGAAACATTCACAACATACCAGACTCACCAGTACTGAATTCAAATCCCTAAGCAAGTTTTATAGAGACTGGTAGGTCCCACTGACCTAAGAGTTTATTAGAGTCTTACTCTGGACTTATCTTATTTCAGTAATAATGTGAGAACCTAAAGTGAACCCATTTCAAAGACATATTTATTTTTCCATTCTACATATTCTAAAATTTGTGGGAATAATTCATTTCCAAATAAAATATTAAGAAGTACATATCTCTTCAGATTATAGGCTTCTGAACTTGTCTCAGAATAGAGACATGGCCATGACTGTGGCTTTGGAGAAAGAGTCGTACTATTGGCAAAACCCTACTTTGATTTACATAGTCTGAGTTATGGGTACCAGTATTTTAAATCTAGTAATGTATTAATAATCCAGAATTGCAAATATAATGGAATTTATGCAGAATAAATAAAATTCAGAGACCGCAAGCTCATACGTATGCAAGTGTGTGAGGTACAAGCCATTGCCCTAAGTCTCAGCTACACTAACTGCTTGTTATATAACCTGGGGCAATTTACTTATGCTTTCTGAATGTTTTTTCATTAATAAATTGAAAATGCATATGGTCGTCTTCTGGCCCATGTAAGAAAGTCAAAACGGAGCTTCCAAATAGGAACTACAATCCTTCTAGGGCATTGGAAGGACTGAATGGGATGATGCAATGTAAAGAACCTAGCAGAGAGCTTGGCACATGGGAAGCATAACAATAAATATTTGTTGCTGCTACTGCTGTTAAACATACAAGCATAAAAATTCAGTGTGGTTCGAGGAGGTACTGCTTACTAAAACTGGAACTCAAGCAGCATGATTCAATTATGATTTTGCAGCAACATCAAGTGTGGCAAATCACTGAAAGGAATGCAAATTGTGAAGAGAATCTCAGCACGGGGAACAAAGAGTACTAGTGTCAGTCTCCCGTGCTAGGCAAAGATTCACATATAACCCTGCTCCTTTTTTGCCATGTCTAAGTCTTTCAGAAAATCTAAAATCTTTCTTGAGAGGGGCTGTGAGATAAAGAGCACTGAATTAAGAGTAAGAAGCCCTGGCTTGCTAGATCTGTGACCTTGGGCAAGATAATGCCCTTGAACCACAAGTTCTTTATCTGTAAATTAAAAATAATTGGATGTGCTCCTCTCTTTAGATTACTTAATCTGACTATACTACCACTGGATGCTTAGACACCTGATATGACTAAAAAGGTTCTTGTCTGGCGGAACGTATGGTACACACAGATTTGTGTTCCCCTGCCATCCCCCCACTTGTCACCATGGCAGAGTTACCACATCGTATCCCATGTTTTAAATATCTCCAGCATTGAATTATTGCTTCGAGAACAATATTAATATTTCTAAAGAACCTATTAAGTATAATGAGAACAAAAGACAGATTTTTAAAGCAATCATTATTAATTGACATAAGGTTGCTAATTCAAAGGGAATACTTTATATATTATTTGGAAGGCTTGTCTTTAAAAAGAATATTCTTTATCTGAAAGTGGACCACATGCCATGGAATGTGGTTTCTATGGTAACTGCCACAGTTAAAAAATATGCACAGGACTAAAAGATATACTGTATAATATTTCTACCGATGGAGCACTCTTAGAGAAATCAATTTCTTTGGCTCAGCCTGTTCTTGTTTTTTAAAACTTGGTATAATTTTCTCTACAATGAGGACCAAGTTGAATTATTTATAATAGTTTAATTATAGGTATATATGCTACCCTTGTGCTTATAAGATAAAAATAATTATACAATTTTAGAATTACACTAGAAAAAGAAAACTGGGGACCTACAAAAAAATGTAAACTTTACTTGAAAGGGCATCTTCCTATATTTTTTCCTAATTACAAACCTAAGAAATAGCATTTTTATACATTATAATACATATAATGCTATATAAGTACAATATATATTAAATTCATATGTAATAATATTAGACACACCACTGTTGAATACTAATAAAATGAGACCTTTCCACCAATGCAACTACATCAAAATAGGAGACGGACTTTGGTCCTATTTGGGAAATTTTGTATAATCTATGGATTTGAGGTCAGAAAAACATTATTTCTTCCATAGGCTTTTAAAAGTGGCTTGCTTAGTTAGGAAATCCTCTATATTTTAAATGCACACAGAAAATTCTTGAGTTATCTTAATACTATGCACTCAGATAATGCTATGAAACTTCATCTAAAGAAAGTAAATTTAAAATTGTAATGTGTGGTTATACTATAAGTCCATTATTTGTGAAATAATAAAGTGAATTATTTAAAACATTTTCCCACAAGCTCTTCTAATGTCTGACATTAAACATATATGAGAAAGGCGAAGGGATTAAGCAAATTAAAAAAAAACCCTCATAAACACAGATTACCACAGATTACATAAACACAGGTATGGTGATTACCAGAGGGAAAGGAGGGGTGGGGGCAGGTGGAAGAGGGTAAGGGGGTGGAAAATGGTGAGAGAAGAAGACTTAACTTGGGGTGGTGAACACATGATGCAGTATGCAGATGATGTGTTATAGAGCTGTTCACTTGAAACCTGTATGGTTTTATTAACAAATGTCACCCCAATAAATTCAATAAAAAATAAAATAAAAATGTGTGCCTTGCAGTGAAACCCACTTAATACTTAAAACCCACTGAATTCCACTCCTCTTCCCTCTCATACAAACACCACAGGGCATCAGGGGAGGAATATCAAAGCGCGGTGTGTACACAGATGGAAGGCCAGGCAACCGCTCTGATATGACTGCACGTATTACTAGGGAGAGGAAGAGAGCACAAAGCAAGGTTACGTTAACAGCAACGGCCTCATTATGTTGGGGGGAAAACACAGTTTACACAGTTTGTTTTATCCAAGCCATCAGTCCAGTTTGAGCCAAAGAAGTAAAAATATTTACTACCTCAAAACCAAGCCAATGGTATTAGTGTATAAATACTGATGATGAAATACTATTTGGGTTATGTAGGTAGGATATGAGCCATTTTAGCACAGGTAGAAATATCCTATACTCCTGGACAAAATTACCACTTGATTTTATAGTGCCTACACTTTTCCCTACTATACATTCAGAAAACAAGAGAATCATATAGAAGATAGTACTAACACATTTGGAAATTAACATTATAAAACTATTTCCAGTCTCAGCCATGCTCCTAATTTTTACTTCCTGAAGACATTCTGTAAGGGTTTTTGGAACAGTCATACAATGATAGTACCAAAATTTGCTAGGCTCGTGACTTAAAATACTTTTAAGCATATTTTAAGATATTTTACTATAAATCTTGTGATTTACAGTATCTATAAAATTGGATCTTTCAAAGCAGCTGTGTTTTCTTCTATTTGATCTTGAGAATAACTGAATTCCCAATAAATTAAAATAAAATTTTGGCACATGAAAATAAAAACTGCTAATTACATTTTGAAATGTAATTAAAGAACCTAAGATATTCCCACCAGATTTTATTTCGAAATGTTTTAACATACAGAGAACATAATCAGTTATTTGGTCAGTGTCCTTTATATTAAGTCCCATGTCAAAAATTACTTTCAAAATTGAGAGCCACGAAAAAAACAAACAACCAACAACAACATGAACTGGTATGATTTTTTTCATTAGATAATTATAATCACACAATTTACCATGCATCCCTCTTTGCTATGGCTTCTAGGAAAGCTCAGAACTGAAACTTGCACATAACCAAAAATTTTTTTAAAGTATGGATTTTCTGAGGTGGCAAATATCACCTGTTTTACCTGTTTAAGCATGTACTTATTATAAAAGGCTGCCTCTCAAATCCCTTTTGAAAGTAGTTGGCATATAAAGAAGTTAAAATCATGTGTTTTCAATAAAAAAATGCCTCCCCCCCGAAGCCCAAAGACCACGTAGGTTTAACAACAATGCTCAGAACATTCATCTTGTTAAATTCATCCTTAGGCAATCTTTGAAGAGTGATAGCCAGGCACAATCCACTGCACACACCCACCCTCAGCTTATCAAGGGAGATTTTTAGCTTGTGCCCAGATTCCCAAATTCATTGAAAATAATGTAATTGAGATATAATTTTAAAAATTAAAACTGTTTCACCACATAAATCTTTTTTGGAAAACTTTCCGGTAATATAAGAAAGGAAAAAGAGGGTTTCTGAAAATCCCACATTTTAGAATCAGTGATAGGTGCAGCCTCTTACTATGAATCAATATGGAAAAATCAAGGTGATCTGTCTACTTATTATGCAAAAATTGTTTATATTAGAATTACAATTCTCAGTTTAGGAAATCACAGAAGGCACTGAGATGCCAGTGTTAGGCAAGACCTGTTTTACTATATATAAGTTCTAAGTTCCATATATTTTCCGATGATAACCTTCAAGCTGTTGTATCTAATATGCATTAATCTGATGGTGGTTCACAGTGGCTGCTTTGGTTACCTGACTCCTCAATTTGTCTGTACCTCAACAGGTCACCGAGACAGCTGTCCTAAGATGGTGACACCATCTCTGGGGCAGATGACAAAGATTCTCTGTAACTGTCTCTTGCACACCACCTACTGTGGCAACAAACTAAAAGATCAAGCAACCGCTAAGTGGTTCAAGGTCCTAAAAGAACACCTAAGAGATCAAAGACCCCATGTCCTGTTTTTTCCTAATTCAAAGGGGTAAATTGTAGAAATTCCTTTAATACACTGCAGTTCAGCAGCAACACAAGAATTGCATGCAGAATTATCATGTTAGAAGAAGCTTTACTAGAATAATCATATGAAAACATAAATTGTATTAAAAAAACATGACTGAATCAGTCAAGTCCTTTAAAATAATTTCAATAAGAGGGGTCTGGGAAATGAGAAATATCTGATAATGAGGTAGTGAATTTCTATATGTCTTTATATCCACTGATCTGCATGCTTTTTCTTAAACATGATCTTAAGGAGGTACCAAGCTAAACACCTTGTATGAGGGTGGTAAATTTAATGGGCATTTCAGCAAATCACACCGTAAAATATCCTACAATTGAAAATCAAGGTATTAAGACAGAAATATAATATATGCATAGAATAATTAGCTAAATTCACTAAATAAAGTGAGGGAAATGGTTAATTGTTTAAGTTGTATTATTATATCTTATCATTTCTTTATAAAACAGAAGTTACTTGAATAACAACTAGGCTATAATAATTATACAGAATATTCACCAAGAAGGGTTTCCTTGTTGATATATGATCCCCCTTACGGTAGGTAACTATACTTTATAATAATAGTTTTATTATAATATGCAATATATTACACATTTAGAAGGGCCAAAAGTATATTGTATATTTGCATACAATTTTTAGTACATTGCATGCATTCAAGAATCTGATGGAAGAAAAGCAGCAAACAAAGCCATAGTATCCAAAATAGCTATTTCACTGGTCCTCTTTGGTTAAGCACTTCAACTAGTCCTTCCCACAAAATGGCCTCCATTGCTAAACGGAAGCAGCCAAACATGGACTGACACTCAAATCTTTCCAGAACCCAAGTAAAAAATTATACAATCCAATATTTAAGATACTTGCGTTTGTTCTTCATCAAATCACAAAACAGTGATTTGAAAATTGATCTATTTTTAAAAGTATATGCTCACTTTGGTTTTTTTTTTAAACCTGTGAATGGAATTCAGGACTTAAAAGGCATTATACATTAGATTATTTAGAGCACAATCATGAAAAGCTATATTTGGAAAATTTAGGACTCATCCGAATGAAACTTTGAAACAATAGCCTCAGTGAATAACCAAAAGTAAATACAAAATATTACCATTTGGGTATATATAAGATTTAAAAATATATAATTTATTGATAATTTTGAAAAATATATATTCTGTAAAATTAACTAACTATATAGCTTATACAGGAAATCAATTCCCTTTTGATCAAGAATGCTTTTAGCCTATTTCTACTGCTTATTAGCATTCCCATGACAGCAATTCCAATTGTTTCAAAAAAAAGACTCAAAATATGAGAAATATAATCCTATGCTACAGCATTTGAAGAAGTCATATGGTCTTCATACTTAATATTTCAATTAGAAGAAATTTAATTAATAACCTTATTATACTGTCCCTGTAGCTTAATTACATGTAACAATTCTAAAACTTCCCCTTTGTTATTATTGGGTGAACCGCACCCTACATATGGCAGATACAACATATGCCAAAATCACAAAGATGTCCTTTAATTTTGACCTCCACTTGCATTGGTTTTCCACAATAGCACTAAAATACTAGTTAGTTATATAAATTAATGGATTTTATTGTATCAATTATTCAATTCTACTAGGCAAACAGACTACACCGACTCACAACTCAAACATCATATCACAGAAGACAATGGTAGACTTAGCATCATCTTTGAAGGAGAAATTAAGTTTGAAAATATTCTTAAAAATTGTATGGCTAACAATCAAAAGATCAGCATCGATTTTATAAAAGCTCTAATGAGGTTGATGGCAAAAATATAATACACGTTGATTTAATAGGAACCACTGACTATTGTGTACTATGGCTACTATAATGAGACTACATTCTTAGTCAACAAACCCCATAAAAAATGAAAATAATTTTCCTATAAATGTACATTATTGACCAAAAAACCCTGTGCTGAGTATATCTATATTGCCCAGTCATTATCCGAAAGTAAAAGACTCAAGGTCAAATGAAAAATAACCAATAACTCCCATTATTTGCTTTACCGCCTCCCACCCTTCACTCAAGAAATTAACATCCAATAATCAATAGTATTTTCATATTTAGATCATTATAAAGTTGTTTAAACACATTAAAACAAACAGAAGACTTACTTCATTGTTTAAAGTTATATTATTTGGGGAGGGAGAATAACTAGGAAAAAGATTATGTGTGGTGTGGATAATAAGATTATATTTCATTGGTAAAGAGAGTTATTTAAACCTAGTATATTTTTTGGTTTTATTAGAAAAGAATATGATCTTTTTATTGTTATCAATTGATCTTCAATTTTTCTTTAATAAAATTTCACAGAAATCTCTGCAAGAAGAATATATTAAAGGCCTTTGATTATATATAGGGTGGGTAAAAGTAGATTTACAGTTGTGAGTATGCGAAACGCAGAGTTTATTTCTGTATTATTATTTATTAATTATTGTATTATTTTCCACACAAACAACTGTAAACCTACTTTTGCCCCACCCTGTGTACCCTAAAGAATGTATTGCACTACAAAGATGTACGCTCAATAAGATTTTTTTCATCTGAAATTTATAAAGATAATTTTCCATGCTGACAGTGCACATTTCATCCATAAGTTTGAAGAGTCAAATGCTACCACAGCTGGGGGTTATTCTGCCAAATGGCTTCCAACAGGGACTACAGCGATGGAGGCTGGGAGGCATGTGTGTGTATGTAGGAAAAAGCAACAGACCTGATGGGAAATAGCCCTTCGCTGGAGTCATTTTTATCAATTACCATCTGAGTGATCTAATCAAATATAGAGTCTAATGAAAAAAAACAACACTAGGAAGCAAAAGAAAATATTAAAACAGCTGCCTGATTACCTACAGAGATGAAAACAAAAAGCAAGGAGTGGGGCTGATATATTTCATAGGGATTTGCTAAGGCTGAGGGGAGGGGTAAGGGGCAGATACCTTTAAAAAATCCATCATGAAAGGAACTGAGACAAGATTATAAAAAAGGGGCCAAGTTATAGCACACCATGGGATTTTTAATCTGGCTACCTGTGGTTTCTGTAGTTAAAGCCTTATTCATCCCTAAAACGAGGGGGGTGGGTGGAAGGAAGAAAACAGAAAAATCACATTTATATGTCAGTTTTCCAAATGATCAAACAGCGTGCATCAACAAGAATAATAAGAAAACATTAAACGCTGATGACTTTTTAAAAAGACACCCGTTTTATCAAATATTATTGATAATTACCTGTGAATCTCGTTTCTTGAACTCCTGAATTTGATTTTCGTGCTCCATATTGGCAGCGCGAAGCTGTTTTTCCAGGTTTTCAATTTCCCGTTCATGGTCTCGGACTAGGCTATCCTTCTCTGCGTTATGCTGCTGTAATAGGTGCGTCTTCTCCTGTTCATGCTCCAGCTTCAGCTCTACTATCTGATTGGACAATGAGGAGGACAGTTCATCAACAGAACATCCTTGTCGTCATGACAACTCATGGACAGCTTAATTTTTCTATAATTTATCCAAGTTGAAAATTTTATTTTTGCGTCATTATTACCTCACCCTTGAATACTCTCATTTTGCGGGGAGGGGGGTACATAAATCACCAAATATTTAAGACTGTTGGGAATATTCAATAAATCCTTCTGCAATCTGTTGACACAAATGCCTGAACATTGAAAAAAATATGTTGAATGTTAGGTATTTCCTCCCCTAGAATTAGGGTATTACCGATCAACAATGGTTATAAATGGTTAATAGTCAGTACGCTTTGCTTTTTGCTTAAATATATACACGTACAAGCAGCAATTAAATCGGTCAGTTTTCTTTATGATTTTCAAATGAAAGATCGGAGCTAAATATGCATCTGGATTATTGTATATACAGTTGTCTTTTCAAAAATAAAATGATAAATTTCAAAGCTCTATTATCTCGTTGTCAGCTACGGTATACCAACATAAACAGATGTTATGTGTTCCAGAAGGGCACCTGCTGTGCTGCAAGCTTGCGCCATGATTTCATAAAAAGCATTCTATTCTCAGGATCCTTTCCCAGTCCACTCCACACTGGAGACTGTGACCTTGGCCAGTCTTAGCCTCTCCCTGCAAGACTGAATGGCAGCCGGAGACCAAGGGCCTGGTTGCCGCAGCTTTGATACTAATCCTCCCAGACTGTGCACAATGGCACCCTACCTGGCCTGCAAACTATAGCCAGCCAGGCTGTCTTTGAAGCAGGTGATGAATAGGGGACCGCAGGAAGCCAGCTTCCCCAGTGAACTCCAGGCCACACAGCTGCTAAGAACAGTCACTTGGATTTTTCTTCAGTTTTGGTGGATTTCAGGGGAAAAAACTGCTGTTATCTAGAATACGTTGTGTTATTTTCGGCGTGAGAATCCATCTTCAAAAAAGCTAACAGTAGGAGCCTGCTCCAAATCGATCTTGTTTCGTGCAATGAGTCACCAGACTACCTTATCTTAAAGCTATAGCATTCATTTCTCCGGGCAGGCACGCTGTACTCAATTTCAGAAGTTATCTTCTTTTGAGATTTAAAATTCTCATCCTCTACTAACCAATTAAGAATCAAAACACGAAGTAAATTTGCTTTTAATTTAGACACAGTTTTCAAAATTTTTTTTAGTGTGATTTGTGATTTTTCTTAGAGAACTGGGAAATCAACAATAAATTTCTGACCACACACATAAATTTAGTACACTATTTAGAAGAAAGAGAAGTATACTAACTCTTGCATATATATGCTTAACAGAACAAAATAATCTATAAAATAATATGAAAAAATTTATTTTGCATCTAAGAATAAATATGCGTTCCAGTGAACTCATGTTTATTTAAAATGTAGGTATCTTCCTTCCATATTATTCTACTATTGGCAATATATAGAAAAAAATAACAATTTTCTCCTTAAACACTACATAAAGTAGTAAAGAAAAGTTTTCTTTGATTATTTAAAATAAATGTACAGTTTTTTTCTGTGGTTCACACAACTACAATGTTAATCCCAACAAACGAGAGAATTAAAAAATTTATTGATATTATTGATATTGATACTGCATTTTTTTTCAGTCGGCCAACTATACGAGTTATTGAGTTAGAATATCTTTAGTTCTTGGGTACATTATCATTTCTACTCAGTATTATGCTATTAAGCATCATTATCACAAAGTTTAAAATTTTACTGAAAATCATTCAAGTATACAACACACTGGAAGGAAACAGAGGAAGGTGGGAAGTTCCACTGAAATCTCAAAAGGCCTCAGAAAAACTGGGAGATGGTTGTGGTTTAAAATTGATAGAAAGTAAAATATTTTGCAATACTCTAGGGAAAAGTAACCAATTGACCTATAATTAAGGCAGAAGAATTACAGATGTTTTCCCCCTAGAAAGACAGAAGTCGCTATGAGGTCATTAGTAATGGTACCACCTTGCTCTAGGCTCTGGGGATAATAAGTGATCAGAGTAACTTTCTCTGAGTCATTGGAAGAGTTCCTTCTGATAGACTGACCAACGACCCTGCCCATCTTCAAATCTGAGTTTATTCATTCTAACAAATCAGGAACAAGTGAAATAGATGAAGAAATTTCAAGCCTAAACATAGATGTTCATAAACTATCATTAGTTTGTTGTTTTTTAGGGTCTGTTAGTGATGTTGATTAACTAAAAAAATCTCAAGGTTGCTGGAACCTCTTAAAATGAAGTAGCTTAGGCTTGTCTGCTTGGTCCAACACTGCTGGGCCAGCCTCTAGATGCTATAAGCCCTTTCCGGTCTTTGCCTCATTGTGTCTTCTCCTGATTAATTACAGAGTCCAGGAGAAAGACCCAAATGTTCTAGAAACATATTGATGATGGATTCATAACCACAAAGGCCATCAGGAAGGAGGACCTATGTTTAAATTCAAGGTTTTACTTGTTCCTAGCCTCTTTCATACAAGTAAATGTTAAAAGAATTATTGGATTTTTCCAGTTTGGTCCTTTACTTATGGTCACATCTCAAAGGTAAACAGGAAGTAGCACACCCTCCTTACATTGGACTATTAGACACTTTTGGTTGACAGAAAATAATTTATAATGGAGTTAATGGTGACCAGGAGGTGGTAAATCATGGAAAATTTAGAGGATGTAAATGTAGAGAGCATCCACAAGGATAAATGTTGAGTGGTCAACATGGTCTCTAAATCAAGGTGGTTCAGAACCTATAACACAAGGTCTGCCTGGAAAAAGTCCAACCGTTGTTAATATAATAAGAAAGGTTTGCACAACACTGATATAACCTGGCAGCCAAGGAAAGTAGACTGGAATGCACATGCGTGAACAATGACCACTTCACTGTGCTAGTCAGTGGGCGCAATAGATGTTGTTGAGTGAGTATGTGTACTGTGTGGCAGTTGCATTCAAAATGACTGAGTGAGTAAAGCAATGAATCTGCATCAAATTTTGCATTAAGCTTGAACATTCCTTCGTGCCAACTATTTGGATGATTCAGAAGGTCGCAGCTGTGGCCCACTGGTGACAGCTTCATCACAACAACGTGCCGCTCATGTATCACATCTCATGCAGAGTTTTTTCGTGAAACATCAAATCACCCAGGTGACTCGGCCTCCCTAGAGCCCAGATTTGGTGCTCTGTGACTTCTGGCTTTTCCCAAAACTAAAATTACCTTTGAAAGGGAAGAGATTCCAGACTGTCAATGAGGTTCACGATAATATGGTGGGGCAGCTGATGGTGTTTGGGAGAACTGTGTGAGGTCCCAAGGTGTCTACTTTGAAGAGGACTGAGGTGTCATTGTCCTATGTACGATGTTTCTTGTATTTTGTATCTTCTTCAATAAGTGTCTCTATTTTTCATATTACATGGATTGATACTTTCTGGACAGATTCTGTATATGCTACAGGAAAAATAGGTTGCATCATTGCCAAGAAATCTGCTTCATTAAGGCTGACTGAAGATAGCCTTGTAATACAGAAGGAAAGCTTCAAGTTTCCTAAAGCAAAAGCATCAAGCCGCGGGCCAGGTAACCGTATTTGCAGTACCCACTCTACAGGCACTAAAGCAGACTGGTACGTCTTCCAGGAACAAGGGAAATGATTAGTCCTCACTTGCAAGTATCTGGTAGCTTATAGCAGCCCCTTGAGATACTGAGCTTGTTGGCTCAGTGGTTGCAGTTTGAGTGAGAAAATGGCTTTATTGCCTAGAAACTACAAGGCTGACTTACACGCAATTGCCCTTTTCGTAGGTCAAAAGAGAAGATAGATAAATGTGCTGCTCCATCTATTATGCTACCTATCCCGCACTCTGAAAATGAAGTTCAAGAGTAGTTTTGCAGTCCTGAAATCCCTGCAGGCACAGCTCTCTATCCCGGGCTCAATCATTTTGCAGTCTGATGATGGTGATGCTCTCATTCCAACTGGGGCTTCAAGGGAGTGTCCAAGGGTAGGGGCACATACCAGGCCCTGAGAGAGGACAAGGAGGAATTACTAGAAACCCAAGTCTCTGGGGGTCTTGGAATATACATTTTAAGTCCTGGTAGCTGTTTGCAGTAAAATTAGTGCTGGTAAATACAGCCTGAACACCTCTTAATAATCTTACACAGGAAAAGACAAAGAGAATGAAATAAGCCATTACTTCTCAGTAACAACACATAAAAGACCAACACATATCCAATAACGTGCCTCAATGTCAGAAATTCTAAAATCAGAAACATAAATTACAGAAGTGCTAGAATGCATCTAATACATTAAAAAGGAGAAATTGTGGTATAAAATACTAACTAAAATAACCTCAAATGTAACCAAACTATAAAATATATATTCTATAAGCCTTGGTATAAAGGGTTAAAGACCTAGTGAATATAAATATGAAAGTTGAAGAGTTTGGAGTGATTTAGAGGCATTAATACTACAGCATTAATCTTAATCAGGAATCTTCCCTGTAACACTGATAATCGGTCACTACCCCTGTTGCTGAACTGGTTTTAAAAATAAGAACTACCTGTAGTCCAAGGCAACCTATGCTTCATACTGGACATACCTGGCACTAGAACTCCCAGGTAAAGATATCAGGGGAAGCTAAAGATTGGGGTTTTTTTTTAAAGTTAAAAACAAAACAAGAGAACATACACTGGCAGCAACCTAACGAGGAAAAGTACTATCATCTTGACCGTAAATTTCAAAAGGTAGTAGTCAAGGAAAGAAAGAGAAGGTTCTGACATGGTTTGGGGAGACCTATTACTCTGTCCCCAGAGGTAGAGCGGCTAAGATAAAATAATGTTGGGAAATATCCTCTAATACCCCAGTTTTGGAGAGAAATAGACTGAAGATCAATCATTCCCTTTTCCCTGTTATGCCAGAGTCAGGAGTGGGAGGATAACCGCATGGGAGAGAAATGGCTGTTGGAAAGAGATGAATAACACCAGGAAAGTGAAAAACTGTGGCTTATTCTTCCTGATAGAATCATAGGCTTCAAATCTCCCATAAAAAAGAAAAAACCTCCCAATACAAGCACAAACCCTGGTGTAAGACATTAATAAAATGTTAAAAGAGTAGATACCGGTTTCTCTAACAAAAGTTGCTCAGAGCTCCAATTAAGTTCTCCTCCATCCTTATCATAATCTCAAGCTATAGAAAAGTAAATGTATGGGAAAAAATACAATAAAGATTTAATAAGTAAAAAAAAAAGTAAAGTAAATGCAACAAAATATCCATGCCCTCAAACTCTGAGGAAACTCAGAGGAAAACAGGCTGAAAATAAAGAAAGAAAAGGAATCAAAGAGAATTCATGCATATTATACCAAAACAAGTAGCAGACTTAGACAGAGCTGCCCACATTAAGTCCAAACAAGATGAAGGAAAAAAGTATCTGGACAACTGTAATTTTATTATATCAGGAAAAAAATGAATTGAATACAAAAGTGGGAGGAAAGAAGGAAGGCTGGTCCATCACTCCGGAGAGGAGAAAAACATACCTTAAAAATCAGAAACGGTTATAGTGAAAGTACAACTTAGTAAGAACATGAGTGCAAAGAAAGAGACCTCCAAGACAAAAAGATATAACAACAAACCAAGGATTAAAATAACTCCATTACAAAATTAATTCTGAAGTAGAAACAACAATAAATTGAATAAACATGCTGAAAATCTAATTACTGACATAGACAAAAGATTTGACATAATCATAGCAAAGGCCCATGGAGACAAAGAGAAGATAATGTATACATAGATATGATATTAAAAAATTTCTCTGAAATGAATGAAAAGATGGATGTGTGAATCAAAGAAGTACTCCGTGTACCAGGAAAAACTGATTCAGATTGAGGAAAAGAATGGTTCAAGAATACTATAACTAAACTCAAACATGGAAAAAATCAAAGACTATAAAACCCAAACTACTCTTGAAAACAAAAAATACCTGAGGAATTTCGAGTAACCAGGAAATCACTAAAGAATCTTTAGTAAGAACAACAATTCTTGTTGCCACAAGACAGTAGAACAATATGTACAACACTTTAGGGAAAAAAAGGATGACCAGAGAATTTTATTCCTGCCAACCTCTCCTTCAAAAAGACAGTGATTCTCAAGCATGCGAAAGTGCAGTTTTTATGTCCTTCTTGGAAAAAAAAACTATTTAATGATGATATATTACTAGTCAGCAGATGAAGCAAAATAAAGAACTCAGATATGCAGAAGATGTGCTAAAAGTCCCTGTGGTGGGCATATAAGTGATTTCCGTAAAAAAAACTAACTCTATATAACTGTGAGGATGATGGTTATAAAACAAAATATCAATGCTACAAACTTTTACAATGTATAAATAATACTATAATTGACAAAACAGATGGTAGGAGTGGCTGGAAGGAAGTGTAAGACTGTTAATTTATTGTTTTTTAGTGTGAAGTGAACTAATGCTCTCAAAATTGAACCATAATTTATGAAAATGACTCTAACCTCAGTGTATTTTAATCTTTATTTCTTACTATTCTAAGAAATAATCTCTTAGAAAGAAACATTTTCTAAATTTCAGAAATTTCTTCAGTTCCCCATTTCTTTACTTGATTTCATATAAAATTAAATATTTTAGTAAGTGGCAAATACCGCACGATCTTGTTTCTAAAAATTGTTTCTAAAAATTATCCTTTCATTTATTTATCTATCTCATAGAAATTTCTGAAATGATGCTCTGTACCATTAACAATAGTCCTTTCTAAGAGATAAGACTTTGGGAGAATTTTTGCTTTCTTCATTGTGTGAGTTTACCATGTCAAATGGTAATAGTTCCCTTTGGGGGAAAATCATTATCAAGGGACAAGGTCTCCCTTCAGACACATGGATTTTGGGTCTGTGAACTGTGAACTTAGATCTGGAAACTTGAAGGACCATGGTTTTCCAATGAAGTGGAGAGCTGTTGAAAGTTCACTTGTTGGCTCTTGACTTCGTTCTTGCTGCTGTACAGTTAGTACTCTGATTGGTCTCCGTCTGTCTTATCTGTCAGAACATCACGCTGTATGCATTATCACTACAGATCCTTGAGGAGCAAGATACCATGCTAACCTTCTGTCTGCCATTTTGGAGCCCTACCAGCCAATCAGAGGAAGGCAGCCCAGTTTCACAGTAGCACCTCCTAGAGTATAGCCCTGGAGTATAGAGGAAGCTGCCACACAGCTATTCAATGACATTGGTGTCCCTGTCATCAGTGCACTCCTCAGTACCTTAGTGAAGGCAGTACTATCTAGCCCCCCCCAAGTCCAAAGTAACAAAATCATTCTACTATCCTCTTTTTCCACAGAATTTGACCTCAATACCATGCCAAAGCAGCTCTGACATCTCCACCTTGGATCGATATGACTAGACTAGTAAGGTAGATCACTACCTAGTACAATCACAAACTACTGTAAACATGCTTCATTTTTTACAAAGAGATGAAGATCAGTTCAATATTGTGAACAATTATATACCTCAGACTAGTAACAGCTTAAGGACTTTGCTTTAACGTGTTAGCCATCGAAAGACAACAAATTTTGCTTCTTGTGAAATTTAGTACTACTTTTGCTTTATTCATATGACTCATGGCATTTAGATCCATACTAACAAACGAGTGTGTCATGCACTGGTTTTTCATTTAAGAGATACAGACTTAGATTATCAGGTCATGTTTCTGAGCAGTTTCCCACTTGCATCTGCAAAATAGCACATTTGAAATGTTACCAGATTCTCTAGAGCTCCAGAAATTTAGCTCCAGTGAGAGAGTCAAATGCAAAGTCAGCGCTATTTCACTAGACTGATTTTGAGGCCTTCCTAAAAGATGCTGGAATCTTTTTTTTTTTTTAATTAAAGTTATACACAGTAAAATGTGCTATTGGACATCACATTTCATGTGAGATAGACTCCCTTACAGATAAACTTAGAGACATACACAATTTGCTGTGAGACTTTGGAGTCAGAGGAAAAATACATTTTAGTCCAGAAAATATCACAGTACAGTCTGACATTTTGAACAACTTCTTCATAAAAACAGGAACCAAAAAAAAAAAAAAAAGTGAAAAGTCGGCACTGTGTCAAGAGCAGAAATAGAATTTGTCATCTGTGGGTGGCCACGTGGCTCCAGGATTAAACATTTGCTTCAATACAAAGAGCCATCCATGAAATCTGTCAATTAGCAGTTCACTTTAGTCACGCAAGTTTTCTTCATTTAAAAGTTTAATATTACTGTGCTAACTGCTATTAGATATGGAACAAGGGCCTGCCAGCATATCCTACTTCTTCATTCCTTTTCCTCTCTAGTCAACCATCAACAGCTCAGAACAAACCCCTGCTGAAGCCCCAAAGCTCAGGGCGCACTGAGGTCTGAAGGTTGAGAGCGCAACAGGGATTCAGAAGGGAAGCTGAGAGGTGCTGGCTGTTCTGAAAGTAAGTATCATTCTCTGTGGTTTCCCTTCCCATTTAACACTTCAAAACACCTGGCACCTGTAGATGATGAGTGACAATAATTAGTCTGAGCTTTTAAAACTTTTTGAAAATTTTTCTATATTTTCTGGGTTTTTATCTGTGAGATTTCAACTAAAACACCCAGGAAGGATTCGAACAGTCAAATGCTTCAAGAAGTGTTTCCTGCCTGGTTTATTTCACTTAGCATAATTCTCTCCAGGTCTATCCACACTGTCATGAATGGTAGGAGCTCCTTCTTTCTTTTTGCTGCATAGTATTCCATTGTGTAAATGTACCAGTGTTTTTTGATCCACTCATTCACTGATTGGCACCTGTGTTGCTTCCGACACTTGGCTATTGTAAATTGCGCTGCTATGAACATTGGGGTACATAGGTTCTTTTGAATTGGTATTTCCGGATTATTGGGTTATAATCGCAGCAGTGGAATTGCTGGGTCAAAAGGCAGTTCCATTTTTAGTTTTCTGAGGTAATTCCAAACTGTTTTCCAGCGTGGCTGCACCAGTCTGCATTCCCACCAACAGTGCACTAGAGTTCCCTTTTCTCCACAACCTCTCCAGCACTTGTTTGTTGATTTGGTTGTGATGGCCAGTCAGTAAAAGACAAACACCACATGAATCGACAGAACAAATAAGCAAGTTAAATGTACCCAGAGACATTGAAGTGAAGAACAAACCGACAGTAAACAGAGGAGAGGGGGGAGGGGAAGACGGGGAAGATGGGGGAAACAAGGGAAGGGTGGTCAAGGAACACATATAGGGGACTCATGGACAAGGTTGGGGGGCATTGAGGGTGGGGAAGGAGGGAGTGGTGAAGGGGAAAACGGATAAAACTGTACTTGAACAACAATAAAAAAAGTTTTTTTAAAAGGAGTTTTTTCCTTTTGGTTTAATCATGGTTTGCTCATGCCACTCAAATTGAGCAAATTCATTAATTAAAACATATCCTCTTAGAGTTCAACATTTTTGGTAAAAGTACGTCTTAACTACATATTTTAATTTTAATTTATTTTATGTCTGTTTCTCTAAAACTCATTCAGTTTGTCTTAATCTAGTACATCACTAGTTTTGAATAAATAAGAAATATAAAAATCATCCAAGTTTCCCAACTAGTATGGTATTTGGAAGGACAAACAGATCCACCTGGTTATGAACTCCTCCAACATATGGATTATGTCTTCACTTTTACTTTCTTTTTACTTTCCTGACATCACCTACTGCAATGCTTCACAATTATTCATAATTTTGAATGGAACAGGTGGCATTCTGGTGCAATCAATAAATAGAATCTGAAGAGGTCAGTAGAGAACAACTCCATCTTTCTTACCACCAAGCTGGCTTGTCTACTTGAGGCTTCTGCCCTTCTGATGACTCCAATGGCTGGCTGGCCTTGCTGCAACCTACGGTGCGTCCTTTTGCCTGGACTGGATTCCAGCCCCTCGCCAAATTAAGCGTGATGGTCCCATAATTACCCCATCACTCTCCCCATCATCAACACTTTCTTCACTGGATCATTCTCATCAACAAACAAACATGTTTTTATACTATCTCATTTTTTAAAACTTTCCCTTCTACCCCTCTATCTACCATTCCATTTTTCTGCTCCCCTTTCTTTAAAAAGTCCTCAAAATTGCTGCTTGCATCCCACTGTCTCTTCGCCCACATCATTCAGGCCTTGGTTCTCACTTTCTACTGGAACTGGTCTTGCAGAGCTAGCTAAGGACCTTCTTGCCAAATCCGATGGTCAGTTACCAAATCCAACAGTCAGTTCTTAGCCTCCATCTAACTTCCCCTCTTCGCGACCCCTGAAACTGGTACATACTTCCTCCATCCTGAAATGCTTGCTGCACATGGCTTACGGGAAATAACACCTTCTTCGTTTTTTCTTTGGCCTCACTGGCTGGTCCTTCTCATTCTCTCTGGCTGCTTCCCCCACCTTTCCCCATCTCTGTTGTTGGCGTGCCCCTGGGCTCAGTCCAGGGACTTCCCTTCTTTTTCAGCTCACATGTCAGTGTCTGTCACCACCATTCACCTGGTTGGAAAACCTGTGAGAAATGTGAGTTCCCACTTTCCCTCACACTCTATTTCACATCCATTATATAAATAAATCCATATATAATTCTGACTTATAATAAATTCACAATTATATCCTTGGCATAGTTAATATTTTGTTTACATAATTTACAAGTTTAAAATGATGATGGGATGATGATGATGATGATTGACTATACCAATATTAACAACACTCAGTTATTAATTGACAGCTGTGCCCTAGAACAAAACAAAACAAGTTCTGCCTGCAAAATATATTCCAAGTCTGACCACCTGCCAACAGCCCACCCCTCCCGTTCTGGTCCAAACCACAGCCATCGCTCACCAGACTGATGCCATCATCTTGTAACCGGTCTCCCTGCCTCCTCTCCTGCCTCCACTACAGCCAGTACTTCACGCAGCAGCTACACGGGTCTTTTGTAAGTGTAAACCAGATCTTGCTCTGGTTTGGTAAAGCTCAACAGCTGCCCACAGCACTCAGAATAAACTCTAAACTCCCCACCACAGTCTATAGCAGTTGCGGAACTGCGGCTCCTACCACTCTTCCCCTGGCTCACTCCATTCCTGCCACATACCAACCCATTTCCTCTACCTGAAATGTTCTTTTCTGACATCAGGTTTTTGTATGGTTTCCTCCTTTACTTCATTTAGGTTTTAATATCACTTTAATAAATCACTTTTAACACTGAATCACTTCTTTAGAGTCCTTCTTTGACAACTATATCTAAAGTAGCACCTTATATAAAATAAAAAGGATATAAAATAGCTGCTTCACTTACAAAATCTTCTCTTGCTCTATGTCACAGGAACTGTCATCACCTTACCCACATTATCTTTTGAGAGAGTGAGAGCAAACATGTGTGGGTGGGGTCTCCCGTTCCGTAAGCACAGTAACTCTGCTTTGTTCACGGCCATATCCTACGTATCTGTAACAGTGTTTAGCACAAAGCAGCCACTCAACAACATGTGTTAAACAATAAATGACTGGAGAGGCATGATTTCAATTTTAGGTTTTTAAGGTATCCAGAGAATGGGAATCCTCAGTTAGCCATATTGCTACTTAGGAAACAATTCTTAAAATGAAGTATCCCTAAAGAAAAAACATGTAATATGCAATTCATACTACAGTTATTGACAAGAACTGAGTTCAGCTTTGCTCTCTTAATTCGCCCATTCCAGATAAAGATGCCATTTGTTTTAAATACATGAGAAAAGTTGCAAGCAAAACAAAAACAAAAACAAAAAACAAACCAACAGCAACAACAAAAAGAGGAGACCCTGTCTAACGTACCTTTCACTAATTATCAATGCCCATTCTAGGAATCCAGGCTCCTAGCACTTGGCCTGGCCCCACGGGCCCAGGCTCCGCAGCTGCAAAGCCCAGGCCTCCGACTCTGGCGGCCAAACGGGCCTGCTGCCTGCAGGACTAGGCTGTGCCTTGTAGCATGGCTGCATTCCCCGGATTAGCTGGTTAGAGAAAAAATAATTTGAAAGACATGGGGCATCACTGGATCAGAAATTGCATTTGTCTTGTTCACCACTGAGGAGCAAAGGGCTGATATGCAGCTGAAGCTCCCAGGTTATTTATTACAAACTGGAAAAGGAAAGCCAAGCCAGAAGGCTTAAAAAGGGTATAATAGGGCGAGTAAGGAAAGCAAGACAAGAATAACAGGAATATACTGGAGGTAGGAAGCAATGACCCATGTGCAAATCCATTTCAAAGAGCTTTTAAGAGGACCCACAGATTCATGGTCATTAACCTAATCTATGACCTCAATGCCAAAAAAAGTTTTTTAGTTTTTTTTTAGTTTTTCTAGCCAGACTGGTCATGCCAGCACCTAAATGACTGCAAAAATCATCCCCTCCCCCGCCTTTCCATTAGCTCTCCCGTCCATGTGATTCCTCCAGGCTCAGCAGATGATCTTGCCTATCTCACAATGAAAATCCTCCAGGAATGAGAATGTTCTGGTTTTGCTACTACAGATCTACAGAATTCTATGCATCTGTTCTCCCTTCCTCTTCTCACTGGTTAGGGCACAGGCCTGTCCTGCCCCTCCAAGGCCCGCACTTCCACCTTCCTGGGAACCTGCACCAGTGAAGCGTGTCCCTCTGTTTCTTCGGTCTCTTGCTGTCTACTATATCCTTTTCTACTGTAGACTAAAGAGCCTAATTTAAGAGAGGCCTATGTTCTTAGGTTATCTTACCTTACAAGTCTAGATAACTAGAAATTAAAATATTTACAGAGGAAAAATTGGGAATTGCATGCTACCTGCTTTTTAAATATCTCAGCCGATCTTCAAATTTCCCACTTGCCTAGCTTCTACAATTTCTGTCTTATCTTTACTACTGTCTTTGCCACCAAAATAGTTCAAGTTTCAAATAAGGGTGACATGTAAGGGGTTGGCCCTTCAGTGTTTTTTATAATCAACAATAAATATTTATTCATTCTGGAGAATTTCATCACTTGTTTGTCTGTTGAAATACATTTCCCTTTAAAGGCTTTGTAGTGAAAAGAGGAGATATGATATCTAAAATTATGAAGGAATTACAAAAAAAACCCCAAAAAACAAAACACCAAAAAACCCCTTCATGGTTCAGGAAATCCTAGCATGCCTGCTTTGTTGTTTGTCTCCAACTTGAATGAGGTTTGTCAAAAGACAATTAGAATTGTCTTTTTGTTCCAATGTGTTATATAGGAAAGAAACAGGAAATCTTGATGAAAGCTTGGGCTTTACAGGATATTTGCGTGAGTGTTTATCCTGTGTGTCTGATGTGTTTGTCTCCACATTTGCACATTTTATGCCTGCATTTTGGCTAAAATATTTTAAAATATCACTTTGCTTTTTTCTCTTCACTACAGTTCCTGGCATGATGCTTTCTACACGGGGGGTAGGGGGCGCAAAAATTAAACTGAATAAGGAAACTTAGGCCCAGAAGGCACAAGTCATTCATTTCTATGGATGTCAATTTCCTCATTATAAAATGTAAGGATTGAACCCGGCAAGTGTTTCTAAAAATTTTCCACCAAAGTACCCCTAGCAGCAGTGAAAATGAACAGTTCCCCCCTGGGGGATCTGAGGACAAGCTGGAAGTTTCTTTGAAATGCCCTATTTTATCTTAAAAATTCATGAGAACTTTGCATTTTACAAAACAGGAAAGTCTATGTTTGTTTTAAAATAAATGTTACCTCAATAGTGAAACTATTTGCTTTCCCACAAATAATCACGTGAATCCAACCCTTCAGGAAACACGGATGCAGCTTCACACGCCCCAGGCAGGCCTGGGCTCACTACCCCAAGCTCCACTGCCCCAGCTGGAGAGGCCATGGTGATCGGCATCTAAATATTATTACCCCCAGCGTGAAAGGCTATAACCATTTACAATTTTAACATTTAAGATTTTTATACTTTAGAGAAAAGTAAGGCAAGAGACTAGAAAAGTTGTCACACTTGCACTTGAATGGCCACTGAGAAGGTAGGTGGAAGGCCTGGGGTAAGAAAATCCCGTGAGGAAGGCAGGTGAGTGAGTCCACGGTGGAACCAGAGATGTCTACATCCGTCAAGACACATATGGAGGGACTGAGGGTCAGGTCAGGCACACACACAGAAAGTGAACTCTGGATCCGAAAGGGAGCTTTGCAGAGGACAGCCCCTCATGTGTGCACATCCCTCAACAATCCCGACTGCCATTTCAACACGCTTGGGTGGGGAAGCGTACTTTCTCATGAGATAAACAGCTGCACATTCGAGTAATTCTTTAGGAAAGAACTACTTTGAAATGAGTCAAGATATCCCTCACAGCACCATCTACACACGGGTTCAGCGTCTACTCCCTGGAACTCCATGAGGAGTTAGAGTGAAGATGAAGAGTTTGGCTCAGGTTCGGGCTCTGATTCTGTCACCTACTGACTGTGGGACCTTCGGCCAGTTACTAACTGGGTGTGTCTCAGCTTCTACAACTAGATTATGGGGACACAGATAAGGATGCCTGTTTCACAGAATACTGTCAAGTTGGAAAGTGGCTGCGGTCATGGGCAGCATGTAAAAATGGTACCTGGCCCAGGTAAGGAAGGCCCTACTAACTGCTAGCTGTTATGATTATCATCACACAGACCAATCGTAACATTTCCTGAATTATAAATCTTGAATTTACAAATAGATATGCAGTTCTCCTTAGTCTTATTTCTCTTGGCAAAGTATCCTTATTACTTTAAATGTTCTTTCTGACATAGTTCCAAACCTTTCTATATTGTGGAAGTGCTCCTTTGAACATGTTCGAGTCTGTCACTGTCCTACTTAAAATGAGTAAACAGAATTGACTTCTTCCGTACATGACCCAATACACAGACAATATCCTGGACACCATGCTTTTAACCTCCTTCATCCTGTCGTCCCAGGCACTTATGTCTTCCTTGTCCCCACACCCAACACCCCTCACATCCCTTACACCTGCTTCACCACACAGTTTCCGCAGATGATTTTCTAAACTGCAGCATGGAATTGTATATTCAACCCCAATAAATTTAATCTTCTTAATTTCAGTTGTTTAAAGCTTCAGAAAGTGAACCTTCAGCTTTTACGATATTATGACTCCTCTGAATTCTAAACAAGAAAGGAACTGTACTTCTGTATCATCATCCAGTGACTGACAGACATAGAAATCGCACTTCAGGTTGACTCTTGTCTTTCAGTGATGGTCCTTTAAACTATCATGTAACCACATAAACATACCAATATCTAAACCACATTTTCCTATATTTCCTTTATATGGACCATGTCAGGTGGCTCAGTGAAGTCCAGAGCTATTACATCTGCTCCTCATTCCTTATCAGCCAGCCTGGCCACCCTGTTCAAAGAAGGAAGTGAGCTTAGTTTAATAGGGTTCATTTTTAATGAACATGCGCTGGCTTGTAGGGACCACCACCATACGCCTATCCTTTCTCCTGATAAACTTTCACAGAAAAACAACAACAACAAAAACAACCCCTTTAAAATCAGCGGAACACTGTTCCAGTTAATAGAATTTTCTGCTGAAAAAAAAAGTTTTTTAAAATTTATGTATTATTATCATATAGATAAATATTCTCCTAAAATTGACTAGCTCACATTCCTGTCATTATCTTTTTTTCCTGAGGTACTGTCTGGAATCTTCAATCTCAGCATTGATTCTAATGAACAGGTCCATAGACATGGGAAGGATAAAAATGGGTGAACCCTGCACCAACCTGAGAGATCCTTGGGTGGGTTTTATAAACTTCCTGTTGTAGATTTGTATAACATTTATATCATTTATCTCTTTTTCATGAAAATAAAATACAGAAGAAGTGAGGAAATAGGGTATGGTTTTTATTAGTATTATCAATTATTTGCAAAATTAATTAATTTTCCTTATTAAGTATTTTTTGACCAAGCCTATAAAAGACAAAAGTTCAGTAGATTTTTAAATCTCTCCTAAGAAAAGGCTTTGAAGCTTAACATTCTTTCAAATGAATTTATATGCATGTATTTTTACACTAAAAAAGTGACTGTTACATTAAAAAGGAGAATGCCAGTGTCACAATACGGAAAGGGGGATGGGGGGCGGGTAGAAATCAACCAGGTTCCATCATCTGACAAATAATTAACATCATTGTTTAAATATTTCTGTCTGATTTTCAAGGTTAAGGATAATTGAGTCAGAGGGTATAAACATTTTTTATGACTCTTTTGTTAGACACTACCAAAATCCTTCCAAAAAGGCTGCATTAGTTTATAATGTCACTAGCAATAAATGAAAAGACCAATTTTACTAAACTTCTGCCAACTTTAGATGGTTCATTATTGCCAATTCTAATTTGAATTTTTATTAACACCAAGGCTGAAGATGTTTTTACATGATCATTTACTTAGTTAATTTCTTATATGTTTTTCTCCTTTGTAAGACAATCCAGATAATGAAAATAACAAAGGGCCAATATGCAAGCTTTTGTCTTTATAACTATTTTTCCTGTGAAAATAGCTCAGGTATTTTTTGCCAACATTTTAAGATTAAAACAACAACACAGCAACTGTAGGGCTGCCTGTCAGATCAGATTTCCTTTTCATGGAACTCAAGCGATTCCCTACTTGCTATTACTTAGGAGAGGAGGTAAAATTCAGTAATCACAATAGGTTTATTAGTTATTGATGTGAAACCCACTTAATAAGGGATTAAAATATAATAATGAAAAAATTATTCAGGTTTCCAAACTAAAAAGTTTCAAATACTGCCTTAAAAATTTTTTTTAACTAAGTGACTAAGCTAATTAACATTTTTTCAGATGTTAAGGAAACAAGGCAAGCAAATTAGACAAACAAGTAAAACTTAATAGCCACCTTAAATATGCCGAGAATTACCAGAAATACACCTCTTAAAAGACAAAAATAAAACCTTTTTTTATTAATAAGTGGCAATGAGGACAAAATCTAAACTCGCTATTTTGCCCCTCTACTTTCCTGCCCTCTCCTAACTCTACCCCCATCTCCTAAGCTGGAGCCTTCTTCTCTACACTTCTGTTCAGCCAGCCTTTGTCGTCGTCATTTTTGTTCCTTAAACATTCCCAGCTTGCACTCATCTCAGGAACTTGGAATTTACTCTCCTCTCAGTCTGGAGAGACCTCCTGGCTGGCTCCAGAGACCTCCTGGCCGGCTACACCCCGGCTTTCGGAATTCTCAGCACAAAGGTCCCAGCTGCCAGGGCTTCCCTGGCCACCTACCAATGTTATAACGTGGCAAGGTCTATGGACACCCCTCTTTTCTTTGCACATCACTGTTTGAAATTATTTCCTTTTTTATTTAAGGGCTAGCTGTCCACCAAAATGTAATTTCCTGAGAAAAGGAACTTTGTTGGTCTTGCCCATTGCTCTGCTCAGTTTCAGTAGCAGTATCTGGTACATAGTGGGTACTCAAAACTATTTCTTAAACAAATGAGTAAGTCAAACTCAAGCTCTGACAGGAATAGAAGTCAATCACAGTGAATGTTTCAATTAAACATTCAGATTTAAAAACTGTCAGAATACACATCAGTGGAGAGTTAAAATTCTCTTTTTCTGGATTTTATTGAAAGAAATATTTTAAATATTACAAATCTATTGGTAAAGATATTCTAGTAACATTTTCATTGTGCAGAGATTTTGTGATATAGAGATTATATATGCATCAAAAATCAAATGGCATCACCAAAATGAAAGGCCTACCTGCTGTTCATATCGTTGCTTGACATCCTCCATCTGCCACAAAAATTCCTTTGATTGTTTCTCACGAAGAGACTTGGATCTGGTTAAATCTGCTTCTACTTTTTCCATCTATGAAATTAAAAAATCAAATATCAAATTTTGGAATGAAAAATTATGTCCTATGTTTTTATTTGTCCATTCACTAAAATTTTAAACACTTCACCAATCATAATGATGAATTTAAAGGTGGTAAAATAATAAAAGATATATCAGCTATTTTGGTATATTTTAATAGTTGAAGTGAGGAAAATTAAAAATTAATACATAAATGAATAAATTCTAATATAAAACATTGTAATAGAAATAAATTTTGAACATTCAAATATATTCAACAAAATTTTATTAAGTTCTCAATATGTGCTGAATGGGAGAAAATATTTGCAAACTACACTTCTGATAAGGGACTCATATCTAAAATATATGAAGAACACTTACGACTCATAATAAATGAGCAATTAACCCCAATTTTAAAATGGACAAAGGAACTGAAAAGACATTCTAGATATACAAATGGCCAATGAGTAAGTACATGAAAACATGTTCCATATCACTGTTATTAGGCGATTTCTAAACAAAACAGTGACAAACCACTTTTGCACCCACAAGAATGGTTACAGTAAAAAAGACTGATAATAACATGTGTTGACAAGGATGTGGAGAAATACAGACACTCATACTGGGGAAGGGGGGATGTAAAACTATGTAGCCACCTTGGCAGAGAGTGTGGCAGTTCCTCAAAAGGTTAAACAGAGAGCTGTCATATGAACCAGGAATCCCACTCCCAGGTGAGAAACAAAAACATATGCCTGAACAAAAACTTAAATCACATGCTCAGAGCAGCATTATTCATAATTGCAAAGAAGAAACAACGCAAATATCTGTCCATTATGAATGGATAGACAGAATGTGGTATAGCCATCCAATTATTCAGTCATAAAAAGAAATGAAGTACTAATACATGCCACGTGGATGAAAACATTATACTAAGTGAAAGAAGGCAGTCAGGAAAGACCATGTATTGGATAATTCCATTTATATTAAGTTTCCAGAATAAGCAAATACATAGAAACAGAGTATATTAGTGGTTGTCCAGGGAAAAAGGAGGTTGAGGCGGGAATGACTGCTCAAGGGTATGACTTTTCTTTGGGGAGTGATAAAATCTATAATCATGGTGATGGTAGCACAACTCTGTGAATATATTAAAAGCCACTGAATTGTACACTTACAGCGAGTGAACTGTGCATATGTGAATTACATCTCAATGCAGTTTTTAAAAGTAAACATCAAAGACTCTCCCACATTCCATGAGGCCTCACATGACCTGATCCCAGTTCTCTCTCTCGGCACACCTCTTGATTCTCTCTATCGCCACAGCACCGCCACTCCAGCAAACCTGCCTCCTTGCTGGGCCCACAGCACTTCTGAGAGCCAGAAGTGCTCACACCTTAGGGTCTAGACTCCGCACCCCCCTCCCGATATTCACCTAACTTCTTTCTCAAAGATTAGATAAAAGCTGAATATTAGGGGAAATGACCCGTGAAAACGCTTCCTTCACAATTTTTCATGTTACTTTTTAAAAAAACCATTCAAATGCATTTATTCAGCATGATTAAACTTTAAGGTTCTAAGAGTGAAGATGTTCAGTGAGAAGTAACCATTTTCACTGCCTGAGAACAAAATACATATTACCCGCCCCCACACTGCTGCCATCTAACACCACCTTAAGGATTTTGGAGTATCTAGATTATGGCATTATATTTAGTACTGAAGTATTTCCTTGTAAATACCAAAGACAGCAACACTGACACTACTAAGTTATTAGCTTGCAAATTCAACAAAGTTCTAAGATTATTGGCCCACAGGTAATCAGCATTATAGTAAAAAATAAATTTACTAAGAAATTATTAAAGGAAGCACAGAGTCCAGCTCATTTTGTTTTCCTTTGTCTCTAAGTCAAAAAGTGGGTTCCAAGGATCTCCTTCAATGCTTTTCACATTAAACCTCAGGCAGGTGGCTCCTTAATTTGTCCTCAGCAATCTCTACTCCCTATACTCCAATATCCTTGGCATTTCCCAAACGAGCCATGGCTGCTCCCACTATCAGGAAAGCCCTTTCATGTTCATCCTCACCCAAACAGTCATCAATCTTCAAGGCTGACTTGAGTCTCCTCCCCTCCCTGGGGTGTTCTTTAATCCCACCAACTAATAGGAATGTCTTTCTTATCTCTATGCTCTAGGACATAACACCTTTATTTTTCTAGGACGTGGTGTTTTTCTCTATAGTGTTGAAGTGCTTCAAATGTTTGAGCTCTATTTATTCATTTAGATCCTGAGCTCCCCAATGAAAGGAACTATGACATAATTCTTTCTTTTGTATCTTAATTATTATCTAATTGCCTTGGTATGTGGAATAAATACGTATTCAGTTCTTAAGGATGAATAAAAGGGCAGGCAAAAGCAAAACGGGAAGAAAAAAGAAGATAAATCGAGGTGGAAAGACAGGGTTTATTTAGTACTTTTTAGAGAGATCTTTACATGAAATTAATTTTTGGTTCTTACTTTTCTTCAGCACAGGTTAAATATTAAAATAAATAATAAAATTTAAATATTTCAAATATTAGTTAAAATTAAGAACTTTTTATATACTCAAAGCTTGTAAAATAGAATATTTTCTATCCAAAAACAGGATTATCTTCTATAGTAAAAATAGCAGACAATTTAAAGCACATGAAAAGACCTTTTATACCTAAACATTAAGAAAAATTAAAAATAAATAATAGTTGATATTATAAGATAATTAAATACACGTTATTTTAGATTATACTGACCGAGAATGCAAACCCCCACTCCATTCTTATTCCACAATTTAACAAAAATAAGAAACAATTCTTGTAAAAGACTTAGTTTGTATAGACACACAGAGCTCTCAGTTGCCATAGATACAACAGATTCTGCTTCATCCTGCATCATTCCATACCCAGTCAACTCCAAGTGTTTAAAAACAACACCAACAACACGTTCCTTTACTGTGTAGCTCTGGGGTCCAAAAACCTCAGAGTAAAACTTGCCGGTCAAATTAGGGGCAGATAAGGGCTTGGGTCTATTTCTGTGAATGGTTAGTATTTAAAGCAGTAAGAAAGAGGTAAAAAGAGGTGCTGAATTTTCCTAATATGGTGCCTCAGGCAATACTTTAGCTACATGTTAAAGAAAACCCAAGTATCCACAGTTTAAATAACATAGGGCCTTTATGTTTTCCTCATGTAACAAAAAGTCAGAAATCGGCTGCTATATTTGGCAGTTCAAAGATGTCAGGGTTAAAAGTCTCCGCAATTCAACCTTCCCATAATGGTTGTGAAATGGCTTCTGAAGTTCTGAACATCTGGGAAGGAAGGGACAAAGGGTGAAGGGGATGGGATGAGGGCCAAGGGTCCGTATCAGCCGAGTCAAATATCCTTTCTAAGGGGCTTTCCTGCAGATTCCTGTCAATAGAAAATTAATTATTCTGTTTGCATCTCATTCACTAGAACGACATCAATAAAAGGTAAGCTCCATCTACAAGGTAAGTGACTACAGTTTTAAAGCTGTGTCTAATGTTGGCCTAAATAAAATCAGGGCTCTATTACAATAGTAAGAAAGTACTGCCTGTGGGAGTGGGGGGTGGGCTGAGTGGAGGACGGTGAAGGGGGGAAACATTGGGACAACTATGATAGATTAAGCAAGAATAAAAAAAGATTTTATAATAAAAAACAAAAAAGATAAAAACAACAAAAAAGAAAGTGTGAGTGACCAGTGGATCAACATTTGACAGTGTCTGTCAAATATGGTCATAAGTTAATGCTCTTCCTCTACTCGAGTATCTGTGTTACCGTACTGAGTAATTTGTCACGTACAATCATATGAGTATACAATTCAAAATATATTTTAGTGCATTTAATACATATTTAGATAAATTATAAGAAACTGTTCTTTAAATATTTTCAGGCATATATAAAGATAGGCAGCTACATAAGTAGGTAGCTAGCTAGATAGGTAGGTAGTTAGGTAGGTATACGTAGATAGATAGACTGGCAAACAGATAATTATTTCTGTGCTTTCAAGACTAAGAACTAATATCAACAGCAAAAATCAATGAACACAATACTAGATTATATCTAGTTCTTTTTGTGAGAGATCATAATTAATTGATATAAGACACAATATGTCTGATGTCTGTCCTTTTGTTGTTGATTTGTAGCGGCCTTTGTTAACTATTCTGGATGAGAACTTTTCGTTCAGTATCTGAATTGCACATATCTTCTACTCTGAGGTGGTCTTTTCATTTCCTACTGGTCTCCTGATGAACAGAAGTTTTTTTTATTTTTTATTTTAATGAGGTTAAATTTAACAATATTCTTTTCTATGCCTTTTCGTTTCTATTTAGAAAACCCTTGTTTAGTACTTCCAATTATCAAAAATGTTCCCACATTTTCTTCTGAAAGTTTTATTGTTTTACCTATCCCTGTGTAGCCACAACCCTAGAATTCATTTTGTGAATGGAGTAAGACAAGGGGCAAGATTCTTGTTTTCCCATGGGACCATCCAACTGACAATGTTTATGAAATGATTGTTCTTTCCCTGCTGCACTAAAATACTTCCTTTGACAGGAGTCAGATTGATCATATATGCGTGAGCCCATTTTTGGTTTCTTTCTGCTGTAACACTGGTCACCCTTGTGCAAAAAACACACTGTATTAATTACTATAGCTTAATTACAGTCTCAGTATCTGCCAGTGTAAGTTCCCTAGTCGTGTTCTTCTCCCAGATTGCCATAGCCGTTCTTAGCCCTTTGCATTTTCATATACATTTTTGAATCCCCTTGTCAGTTTCCCTCACTCCCTCCCAAAAAGGACTTTTAACATTTTGATTTTTAGAATTGTGTGGATTCTGTAGATTAATTTAGGGAGTGACATTTTTATAACATTGAGTCTTCAAACCCATAAGATGATATGTCTCTCAATTTACTTAGGTCTTCTTTGGTTTCTTTTAATAATATATTCTAGTTTCCAAAACAGAGGCCTTACACATCTTTTGTTATTCTTAGGTAAGTGATGCTTCCTGGTACTATGATGTCTCTTTCAAAGTTTATTTCCTATTTGTTGCTTACTGATATATAGAAATAAAAATGAATTATATATCTGACCTAATGGTTAATGACCTTGTTAAATTAATTACCAATAACATGTTAACATGTAAACATTTGAGAAATTCATAGTTACACGAGGAAGCCATAGATGCAAATAAATGTATAACTCTCTGGGCTACCTTAGATGTACCTCCTCTGTGTTATCTTAATGACCTATTTATTCCACTAGTTATACCACCTATTACAGTCATACACTTTTATGCATTGGTCAATTACACAAACCACAAACATTTCTTAATCTCTAAATTCTCAGAATCTATAAACATGGCTAATATAGAGCAAGTATTCATAAATTTTTGATAAATGAAAGGAAGAAGAAATCAAGTCTGTTGAACCCTTGGCCAGTACGTCATTTAAAACAATAGAGGTTTTAAAAAATAATAATGTTACTATTTTCAATATTGATAACCATTAAAATCAGCAAAGTACAGAAAGAATGACATTTTCTGGTCCAATGTTCACAAAGATTTTTTTCGTTTATTCTTCTGCAAAAAAGAGTAGTCACTGATGAATATTATTAAGAAAAAGTTTCACTTACTACTCTATTAAGCATTTAAGGGTAAAAGTGAAGATTTCTTTTAATAGTCGGTTTTGGGGGGCGTTGTTTGTTTAACACTGTTTTTTGAAACCAAATACTTGTACGTATTCTTTGGATGCTGTCATTGATTGCACTGAATTAATTATCACAATATTGAAACATTTAAATATAATTCTGGAATTCTACCATTGTTATCTAATCTCATGTAAAGACAAAATTCTGAATGTTAAAAGGGTAAAGAGATTTTTCATTGCCGTCAAAAAGTAACTGAGAGAAAATGCCTCAATTTATATTGAATCCAGCATCTTAAAACTTGTCTAAAAAAACTTGCTTAAAATTACATGAGCCAGCACGACCCTTAAAGGACAAGAGGACAAAGGCCTAGTCACACAGAATGGTTTGTATGCTGATTCTTTCTCTCTTTAAGTCTGTTTGTTATCCATCTACACTTAATGGCACAAATATATCCAGATGGCATTCTTCATTCCTGGTAACTTGAGAATGTTTTTTCACTAATTCAACAGCAATAACATGATGATGAACTAAACATATAATCCCTAAGAATGTAAAAAACTGCTAACCAGTTTCAATTGTGCCGGGAGCCAGGAGAAACCTCATTAGTCAACAGCAGTGTTTTACAATTTTGTTTTCATGGCAAACCAGTGGGTTTTTCAAGTATAAAGCTAATATCATGTATCTCACGATTATAAAGAAAAAGGAATAAAATTTAAAGCCAGATACTTAGCAGCAAATACCGTTTAATGAGGGTGTATTTTCAAGAGGAGAAAAATTAACTACAAAAGCGAGTTGGCTAGTGGAAGCCCCAGGAGAAACTAGTTAGCAGAGACTCATGCAGTCAGTTTACAAGATTAAAAAGTTTCACTTTAGAATTGCTGCCAATACTTCAAAAACATAGCTGTCTTTTTCAGTCATTTATTTGTTTTGCAGAGAACAGGTAAATATAGAACACCATTCCTTTAAAAAATGTGATTATATATATATATAAAAAATCACATTTATATAATCTTTATATATATAGAAATAACTCTAAGACAGTACTAAATCTTCACAATTAAAATATGTATATTTGACACAACTAATTGCTGACAGCTAACACTTACAGTGGACTTCACCTTTGGAGTAAAAATTAAGTTATTTAAGCAATCTTAAAAAAAAAGTTCTTCAAAGTGAAAGAAACAGTGTGTAGCTATTTTTTTTAAGTTTAAGCCTGTTCCATTTTCTCTCATGGGCCTCATTTTTGAAACAGCAATTCACTTTCAAAAACAAACACAAAGCTTTTATTTTTTTAAATTCAAATCCCATTGTCTGCTGTCTGCAGCAGTTTCCAAATGGAAAAGATGCCCTAAGCTCTGCTGGCTTTTACACAAAAGATTTTAGTAAGAAGAGAAAACAGCAGTTCCAAACAACAACAGAAAGGGGAGACTGTTAATAATATAGACTATGGAAAAATCCAAAAGCATTATGTCTCTCTAAATAATGAGTCTGCTGATTGATTTTCTTTTAGAATTTGTTCTACCACACTCACACTTTTTTTAATCAACTGATAATCTGGAATAGACGACCTCTAATTTACCATGTTTTGACATATATATTTTATTCAATGTTAGTTAAAATATGCCCAGTAAGAATTATTTGATTTGTGAATGAGCCTAACTCTGTAAGAATTCCATTATAAATGGGGTTCCTTATTATTAACCTTGCACCAAAGGTGCTTGCTCTATTTCAAAAACTCAATCACGCTTTGCAAAACTACTTATGACTAAAACCACTGCATTTATTCAACAGAGGACCATCAAGAGGATTTCCTGCTTACAGGTTGCCATCACTATTTTTTTCATGGAGTCTGAATCCGGCCTCACTGTACAGGCCTGATGAGGGTTGTCCACAATGACAGGACACACGTGTAAGGGCTGTGGGGCAGAAAGGGAATCCCAGAGGCAAGCACCAAGTAGGGTTTTCCATCAGGTCATTTAACCAGTCCCTGGAGATGTGACACCCGGAATCCCAGAATGCCTAAAATACATGAACTCTTAACATCAAGGCATGAGAGGGTCCAATGGGACTGGCAGGACAGGAGAAGGAACATAGAAGACAGGCCATGACCCAGGCACAGAACAGTCACACATGTGAAGTGGACCAGTGAAAGGGTGGTTCCAGAATCAATTCCACCAACAGTATCTCTCAGCTCTGGCTTTCTTAAGTTTATGACAGTCTCATTTTGTGGCTGGGTAAGGCTCTTAATTTAATGGTTTCTGAGAGGACATTATCTCCAGGGCTTTCAGTTTTGCCACATAACTCTCAGACTTCATTTTATCTTAAAGTTTTTTGTACCAATTTGCATATTTTCCCAAACTTTTTTGACATATTTTTTCTGATTTTTCACTATTAACAAATAACACCAGAATAAACATCCTGATCACACTTTGTAGTCCTGAAAAATAAAGTCCTAAAAGTAGAACAGGCAAACGATAACCCACAATGTTGAATCAGCCCTTCAGAAAGGTTATATAACTTTATACTCCCTCCAGAAATGCACGGATTTCTACCCATGTTAGCTGAAAAATAGCTCACTGCTACTTTAATTTACTTTTTAAAAAAATTTACTAGTGAAAACAAACATTTCTTATTGTCAATTTCTACAGAAAGTGTATTGGGATTCTGGCAGTGATTGCACTGGATTTATACATCAATTTGTGGGGAACTGGCATCTTGACAATACTGGGTTTTCCAATCCGTGAACATGGAATAGCTCTCATTTATTTAGATCTTTTAAAATTTCTCTTAGCAATATTTTATAGTTTCCAATGCATAAGTCTTCAAATTGTTTCATTGGTTTATTTGTAAGTATTTAATTCTTTTTACTACTATTGTGAATTAAATTGTTTTCTTAATTTCATTTTCAGATATTTCATTGCCAGTATAGAGGGTGATTGTATTCTGTTTATTGATCTTGTGTCCTTCAAACTTGTATAAATCATTAATTAATTCTAGTATTACTTTTATGGACTTTGACCATATAGGATCATCACATCTGAAGACATTTGTACTCCTTCCTTTCTAATCTGTTTTATTGCTGTTGTTTTGCCTTAATGCACTAGCTAAAATCTCCCATTACCATGCTGAATGGGGGTGGCAAAAGCAAACATCTTTTCCTTGTACTTATGAGGAAAAGCATTGAGTTTCAACATTAAGTATATTAGCTATAGGGTTTCCATAGATGTCCTTCTTAGGTAATGTTGAGTGAGTTCACTTTTAGTCCTAATTTGTCAAGATTTTTTTAAAAATCATGAATAATGAACTTTTTCAAATGCTTTTCCTTCTTTTTTTTCAGAGGCAGATGTTTTTTCCCCAGAGGTTTGATTTATTTTTAGAGAGAGGAGAAGTGGGGGAGAAAGTAAGGGAGAGAAACATCGATTGGTTGCCTCTCATACCCCCTCCTCCAACCAGGAACTGAACCCACAACCCATGTACCTGCCCTGACTGGTAATTGAACCAATGACCTTTCACTTTGCAGAACGACACCCAACTAACTGACCCACACAGGCCAGGGCAAGATTTCTTTTATATTTTAAATACAAGTTCTTAGGAAACTTTGTGGATTTTTTCTCCCATTCTTTGGCTTGTCTGATTTCCTTTTGGTGTTTTTTAATGGTGTCTTCGAAAGTGCAAAAGTTTCTAATTTTAGTGAAGGCTAATAGAGCAAGTTTAATTGAAATTTAATTTCTGGTTTTACTGCATGGTGGTAAAAAAAAAAAATATGTGCTCTCCGTCAAGTTTTAGAAATATATTGGGTGTTTCCTTATGGTCTACTGAGTTTTATAATTATTCCATGGGAGTAGAAATTTAATGTGGGAAGAAAGTAGAAATACAGCCATTTTATTAACTGTTATTTAGACCTCTTGTTTGTTTTTTCCCTATCTGTCAAAGATGGAAAAAATATGTATATTAAAACATCCATGATTATTCATGTCAATTTCTCCATATTCTCCATATGAAAAGGCACATTCCTAATGCCTTTTCATATTTGATTAAGTATCCTTGCTTTTAGCATGCAAAAATGTACCCTTTGTCTAGTTTATTGGTTTGCATTAATGTTGATTTGTGCAATAGTATTACATTGATTCTTTTTATCTGAATATAAGTGATGTAGTTTCATCATCTTTTTAACATAATTTTTGTGAAACTTTTAGTTGTGCCCTTTACCATATAAATAGCATATACATGGATTTAAGTCAGCTCATCCATCCCTTTTTTACTGGCAAAATCTAACCTATTAATATTTATTATCACTACTATATACTCTGTCTTACTTTGGACATTTTATTCTATTTCTGCCTCTGTTCCTTTGGCGAGTAAGTATTGTTACACATTTCCTCTCAATTTTTGCTTTTATCTTCTCAATATTTTTATGAGAATGTAACATCTTGTTAATTTTATGAATGCCTATGTTTCTATATTTCAAAATTATTTTAACCTACATTTCCCTAATTTTAAGAATCGTTTGAATCTCAACTCTTTCATGGCAAAGTGTCTGAGCACTCTATGCTCCTCTCACCCTCTCACCCACCTGCTTTTTGGTCTTTGTTCATATAATCTAGGGATTTAGATTTAAGTCATTATTAAATTTGTGTTTTCTACTTTATACACCTTCTTTTTCAAGAATCAGTAAACATTAGCATTGAACTAGATTTGTAACAATAAATTTGTTTCTGATTTGTTGGATTTCATTGTTCTCAACTCATCCTTTAATATGATGGATTCCCCATGTGTGTGATGTCTTTTGCTTGATCTCTGGATTGATTGATGTGTTCATATAATTTTTTCCAGAGAGGAAATAAGTAGTATACATTATATGAGCACTTACTAAGAAAATGTTTTTCTGTTGACTTTGCAAGTGAAAAACTCCTCAGTTATGTATAAAATCAGGTCATACCTTTCTTCCATACTCTAAAGTATCACTCTATTATTTTTCTAAAATTTTTGTCAGTTTCATCCTACTTAGAAGGTTGCAGGATTTTCATTTTATTCTTACTTCTATTTGAAGTTCAATTATTTTTCCAGACTGTATCCAGGTTTCATTGCATTAATTTTACTTCATCTATGGCCTCTTTCCTATAAATCATATCTTCTTATAAAGGTACTACTTTTCTGAAATTTTTTTCTGAATTATAAGCAGGTCATTTTCAGAACTATGATTTTCTTCTATGACTGCTGGATACAAATGTCTTTTTCTTGTCCTACAGAATGTTTTCACAAGCCCCACTGTTGTTTTCCTGTTTTTTTCTCCTTACTTACCCATGAGTTCTGTGATCCGTTAATATGGCATCATCAGCCCCAAGTGGTGCATTTACTGAGCTGAAGGTGCCTGTCACAGTCTCAGCTTTTCTCAGGAAGCTGTACTGTCAGTCTTAGCAGTTTCAAACACCTCATTTTTAGCCTTCTTAACTGTATACTTAAAACTTGCCAGGGTCCCTCCCCTCCTTCAGTGTTTTCTGTAATCCTTTCAATGTTAAGCCAATCAGGGTTTCCCATCCAGTTCCACTGCATATTTGGACCAGACACACTTTCTAGGCCCTGGGCTCTGATCATAGCAGGGATCTGGGAAGAGATACACATGCATGTGGCTGGGACTGAAAGTCACCCTTCAACACAGTCTCTCAACGGGAATCTAGCTTTTGCCCTAGGCAGTGAGTGGAGATACAAAGAACGAGATCTCAGACCCTACTTTCAGGACCCAAGTTCACACAACTTGATATGAATAGAAATCTGAATCAAGAAAATGACAACAGGAAGACACAGTTCCCAGCTAGTAAACTCTACAAGGATCAGTCATTAACCTTGCATAGGGATGTTTCCATGACCCAGTCATTGTGTGCTTGGGATTCCTGAGATAGGTAACTCCAGCTAAAAATGAAATCACAAGCAAGTATTGCAACATTCTTTATAATCGAGAAAACCTGAAAATAAACTAAATACCCTTGAATTGGGGACCTGCTAAATAAAACATGGCATATTCATATGATAAAATGCATTCAATGTTAAAGGAATTGGTTGCACTAAATCAACATAGACAGGTCACCGACATAAAAATTAAATATAAAAGTAAACAAGACTAATATATAAAATCTGTAGTACTTATCTTTTTAAAAAGTAGAAGCATAAAAATGTATATAATATATATCAACATGATACATGCATATAAAATAACAATGAAATATTACACGCTACATTAGTTAAAGTAGTTTTTTCAGAGGTGGAGAGGAGAGAGTAATGTGATTAGACAAGAAAAACAAAGCAAACTAAAAAGTCATCTGTAATGTTTAGTTTAAATGAACAGTGTTAACAACTGTTGATTCTTCCTGATGGGTACCTTGGTGTTTGTTTTCCTTTATTTTCCAATTTTTTAATTTTCTTTTAAAACTAAAAAACATACTCCTTAACTTGTATAAGAACTGAAGATAGCCTCTGCCTTCCTGAACTGCCAGTGGAAAATAATTTGCTGTAACTGATCAATAAAGCACTATTTATGGAACATGCACGCACCCAGAGGTGGTTAACTTGAGTCCTTGACTCTACGAAACCCATCTGCTCCTGGGATTTTACCTGTAGACTCATCTGTGCTCCCAAAGTGAGATACCTTCTTGCCATTGCTACATTTGTAGATGCAATTTTAAAATGATTATTCTGGCATTAATTTAAGGATGAATCAAGGAAACTTGAAGGAGGAAGGAGAACCCATTTCCTTGCCTGCACAGCTCCAGGTGGCTCTCTACCATCTCCCTCCACTTACTGTTTTTTTCTCCTTACTTACCCATGAGTTCTGTGATCCGTTAATATGGCATCATCAGCCCCAAGTGGTCCATTTGCCGATCACCGGGGAGCTGATGATCGGCTGCGCACCCAGTGGCCTGGGAGGGGTAAGAAGCACACACTCCAGAGCCACACACCACAGCCCCTGACCCGTCACATGCTCTGCCGGGGGTGGGGTAGGCCTCAGGCTGACTCCTTTCCACCAGGGCTTTTGTTCTTGGCCACTAGGGCCACCTCTTTCTTTGAAGCTCCAGGGAAGGTGGGTGCCCTCTGCCAAAGCTAATAATCCCTTTCTCATTCTGAGTTCCTGACCCAAGTGAACGGTTCATTTTGGTAAAACTTTTTTTTAAAGCAAATATGTTTCTGTCTTATTGAAGATGAGAATGTGCCTTGCACTGAGAAAGTGACTTTCAAAAAGGACGGTATGGTGGCCTCCTCACCTGCTCTTTCATTTCTGCATAGACTTTCTCTGAGTTCAGTTCCACCTGCCGCTTAAACTCCTCCAGGGCAGCATCTGCCTGCTGGGCCTGCAGCCTCTGAACTTCAGTCACATGCGTTAGCTGCTCCTCTTTCTCCCTAGAAAAGTTCAGAAAAGCCTCAGAGTTAAAATATAAAAGAACTCAATTTGGAAGAATAATATTTAACCTTCTCTAAAATAAGGCTCAGATTTCAATTTTTTGATCCAAATTCTACAAAACTTCTCTTTAAAAATTTTGACAATAACATAACTTGTCTTGGGAGAAAAAGGTATAGAATCATAATATGTGTTCTGATGAAAGCATAACTATTCTCAAAGATTTCCCTAAAAACAAAATTATTTAGAACCATGTATCGCCATCAACTGATGAATGGGTAAGCAAAATGTAGTAAACCCATACGTGGAAAATTATTCGGCCTTCAAAAGGAATGAATTTCTGATACATGCCACAATAGGGAAGAACCTCGAAAACATCCTAAGTGAAAGAAGCCAGTCACAAGGGTCACATATGGTGTGATTCTATTAATGTGAACTATCCAGAACAGATGAATCCATAGAGGCAGAAATAGATTGGTGGTTGCCAGGGGCTGAGGGGAAGGAGTGGGGGGAATGGGGAGTAATAGCTAATGCATATGGAGTATTTGGAGGGTTTTACTGGTGATGAAAACGGCCAGGAATTGGATAGTAGTGATAGCTGGACATTCTTGAGAATATACTGAATTGCACACTTTCCAAGGATGAATTTTATAGTATGTGAACCATATCACAATTTTTAAAATGTGCCAGTAGAAATGTCTCTAATGTGCATGTCCAGCAGAAGCTACGCTGTAGGGTGAAAGGTTCAATAGAGCAACGCGATGGCCTGAGACTGCTCTACTGCCCTCCAGCAGACTTGCCTCAAACAACTGATAACCACCTCATTTCTTTATACCTTGAACTAAAATTACATAGTGAAAAGGATCCAATAAAACAAAAGACATCTTTGCATGTTGATGGAATAAAAAATAAATAAAGGTTTTAGGTTATAAATGCATGAAAGTTAATAATGGCTAATGCTGAGTTCTGACTAGGTACTGGGCACTGTGCAAAATATGCTTGTTGGTCTTCTCTCATTTATCCTCTCAATAAACCTGTACAGAGGTATTATTAGAGAACATGTCCGATGCCACGCACCTAGTAACGGGTCACGCCAGGGCTCTGGCCCTGGAGGTCTGCTTCTGGAGCCCACGCTGTTGGTGACTACGCTGTGCTGCTTTCCTGATTTCCCAGATGGCATGTTCTATGGTCTGAATGTGTCCCCCCAAAATGAGACTACTGTCCTTATAAAAGAGGCTCCAGAGAGATCTTTTGCCACTTCCATGATGTCAGGACACAGCAAGAAGGCACTAGTTATGAATCAGAAAAAAGGCCCTGATCAGCACATGACCATGCCTGTGCCCTGATCTTGAACTTCCCAGCCTCCAGAATGGTGAGAAAGAAATTTCTATTGTTTCTAACCTACCCAATCTGTGGTATTTGGTATAGCGGACCAAATAGTCTGGACCGTCGTAAGTAGATTAACTTGGCTCACATTCCCAAATGGGACAATTTATACATGTGTAAAACATTACCTTATTATCAACTATAATACTGAAGAATGCTGACGAATAACATAATTTAACTCACACAAATCAAATTTTAGAGAAACATCATAATGGGGGAAAGAAATTTTCCAAACATTGATGCCACTGTCTTTTAGGATGTGGACAAAAAGTAATTTGAGCTTTTTGGAGTTATTCAGATCTGAGTTTAAAATCCCCTCTAAGACATTTAATTTCTAGGCTTTCTAATAGGACATATATGTAATATAAATTATCAAAATACCAAACTCTTCTCAAAGCTTAAATGGAAAAAAGACAGATAAGAAAAAGTGCCATTTCGTTTCCACTGCAGCAGGGCCCTCTCCTCCCTTTGTGACAACATGCAGCAATGGTCCGCAGAACAACCTCTGCTCGGACTTGGAGTATCTGCAGATAGACAGCCCCCTATGCATGGGCTGGAAGAACATACTCTGCTTCTATCTTTCCTTTATTTTTCATTGTAAGCACCACTTATCTGTTCAGAACCAACTACACATCCTTCTACCTAAAGATGACGATCATCAATACATCTGTGATAAACTAATCAACTTTTCCACTGAAATCCCTTTTCTCCTATCTGTCTGTGCCACAGTCTTAGACACCATTTTAACGACCTACAGGGTTGAATGCTCGGCCCCAAGGCATGTGAGGCCCATGAGAGTGAAGCTGTCCCAGATCACCCTGTGCGTCAGATAGAGTTTATAGTTACTGTGTTTTGCAACCATGTGGCACAATCTGGAACATTTTTAAAACTTTTCTTTAAGTTGTCCACTTCAGTTCACTATTAAACAGGAATGCGATATCTTGTTGTCCTCCATTTTTCTTACACGTTGTTAAAATAAAATGTCTTTAATGTTAACTGGTTGCCGAATTCCAAGGCCTTAATATTAGCGATGCTCTTTTTGCCACTTGATGTTAATATTAGCTCATAGACAGTGGTGATAAATGGATGTCATACTGAAGACTGATTCAAGGGACATCGCTACATAAGACTGAGTACTCTGACGGCTATCGGAAGTTTGAATTTGGACTGGTGCATTTTTACCCTTCTTATATTATTCTGCTCAAGAAGCAAGAAGCCTTAAATTGTACGTAGGGCGTCCTTGAGACACATTGGTTATTTTGTTTGAAGACTCAAATATTTGAATATCAAAACAGCATATGAGAAAAATAAAACATCGTGTAAGTCATATTGTGCACCATGGCCTAGATCTAAGTTGGCAAACATGACAGACAGTTGTTACAAATGTTTGGTGGACATTTGCTCTGGTGTGACTGACCGAAATGATTGGAAGGGGCTGCCCAGGAGCTCCATCAGAAGGACTCTGAGACCAGGCTCAGAGGAAAACGCTACTGTGGTTGGTGAATAAGTAACATTCCCAGGGGCTGGGGTCAGGCAGAGCAAGAGCTACTGCTGTGCCACACTATAGAGGACAGTCCACCCTGTGTCACTCTTACATTTTGGGGGCCCTCCTAAAAGCACTTGGGAAAAGTATTCCATGATTGGGACTATAACTTTTCAAAGGTCTACTCTTGCCTGTTCAGTCTGTCTATAAATAGAAGGTATGTTGAACAATATTTGAAAACTTTAAAAATGTATATACCATATTATTTTAAATTATGTACCATCTCTTAGCCAAAAGAAAATTTTACTAACATATTTTATAAAAATGCATGACATATGAATAAAATGTCAACTTTGTTCTATAAATGCTGAAAGTCGGTTGTTTTATATATTTTTTTGTCCAGCAATTCACCAGAGTCATTTAGTAAAACACTGTCAATTTAATGGAACCAATGTTTTCTCTATGTCATCCCATTCTTACCTACTGAGTGTAGTTCATTTACTTTATAACTAACGTATGACCACATAAGTCAAAGTCATAAACTTTAATGATAATCAGGTTCATATTACAGACTATATTAAAATACATATTTTTAAAATATTGTTAAAACCTTGTGCAATAAGGCATGTTGCTTTTAACTGATATCTTCTATCCTGATTTACAAATAGAAAATATTGCTTTATACTAAATAGCAAGCGTGAGGAAATGTGTGAAATCTCCCAGCCAATTTTGGTCCTTCCACGTTCGCTGAGCTGATTTGGTAGTAAAGTTAAATATCAAAGAAGGCTTTACTCCACGTAAATCAATGTTCTTGTCCTGTTAAAGCATGGCAAACACAGTGAGCACCACTAATATGGAGGAATCTTCTGTCTTAATATAAATAAAATATCTGTCTTAATGTACATAAAGAGATGATATTGATTTTAACAGGGGACCCACTCTCACTTCTATCAAAGTAATGAAGTAGAAGTAAAGGCTGTAAGTGTCTGAAAAGAGAAAGATCTGTTCCTTCCTAACATAAGTACAGTATTCCTTTTTATGATTCCAAATAGTGTGTCCTGTAAGAAGCAGGAAAAAAAAAGTGACTTTGAAGATTTTTTTCAGTGGAACTAGTTGTGGAGCCGAGTATAAATGCATCACTCAAATGCCTTAAAGCTGGGCCTCCATGAAGATAAAAAGGTGGGAAGAAGATTTGCTTTTTAGCTCTGATTTATTTATAAAAATGCAGTAAATTTTCCTCATCTGAGTATATAAAGCACAAGGAAAAAGAAGCTGCATTCTTATATAACCACAAGCAGCTCAGATTAAAGGATGTGCTGAAGCACATGATTATTCCAAAAAGGCAATAAAATGTCGGCAACTAATGGAGTACAATTTAGTATTTCTCGAGCTTTACAAGCTAACATTTATATGTACAGGCCAACCTTAATTTGAAAATCTTCCCTTTGCACATTTCTGTCCCAGCACTTTTGATAATGATGGCCAAGATCCAACATATATTTATAAGGCCTCACATTACAGTATACTTCATTTGCTGCCAGCTTGGCATCTCCACTGGAAACTCCAAGAAAAACAAAACAAAATAAAAAACTTCAAACAAGTCTGAAAAGCAGCTACAAGAGTCTCCATTCCCTTTCCAGCTGAGCTGGAAAACAAGACTTTCGAACAGCTCTGTCATCTATGTTCATGGCTGCCCTTGGTCCTTAAACTGATTAAAGTGAGTCAAAAACATTAAGAAACAACTATGCTTAAAAGGCACTAAAAATAATACCTTTCACTAAGCATGATAAGTGGTCTCTTCTTCACACAACTGCTGAGACTAGTGGTCTCTGCTAAATTCTTGTTAAAAAATGGTAAACACTATGGACATCTAAAAAGTTGAAATGTAAAGAGTCAGAAAGGAATACCTGGTAAAACAGAAATTTGTATTGGTCTTAATCTTAGAAAAATGACAACACTCCTCAAAATGACCTCCAGATTCAACACAATCTCTGTCAAAATCCCAGGTGGCGTTTTGAAGAAACTGACAAGCTGGTCCTAAAATTCATATGGAAATGCAAGGCACTCAGATTGGGTGAAACATTCTTGGAAAAAAACTTATTAAAAAACTAGGGTTAAAAAAAACAAAAAAGAAACAAACAAAAAAACAGTGTGCTACTGGCATAAGGATAGACATAAAAACTAATAGAACAGGATTAAGATTCCAAAAATAAACCTTATCGTTCATCATCAGTGGATTTTCAGCAAGGGCACCAAGACAATTCAATGGTGAAAGAACAGTCTTTACAACAAATGGCGCTGCCACAACTAGATATCCACATACAAAAGAATAAAGTTGGATTCCTTCCTTACACAGTAGACAAAAATTAACTCAAGATGGGCTACAGACCTGTAAGCTAAAAATAGAAAACTCTTAGAAGAAAACGTTGGAGTAAATCTTTGCAACCTTGAACTAAGCTAAACCTTATTAGATATAACACCAAAAGCAGAAACAAGAAAATGAAATATAGATAAATGGACTTCAGCAATTATAAACAAAAAACAAACCAAAAAAAAGAACTCTTGTCCTGCTAGAGGTATTATCAAAAAGTGAAAAGAAAATCCACAGAATGTGAGAAAATATTTGCAAATCATTTATGTGAAGGGACTTGTATCAAGAATATATAAAGTACTCTTACAAGCCAATAATAAAAAGATAAAGAACACAGTGTAAAAATAGATGAAGAATCTGAACAGATATTTCTCCACAGAAGATATACAATTGGCCAATAACACTCGGTATCATTAGAGATCAAGAAAATACAAATCAAAACCACAATGAGATACTATTACACAACCTAGTATGGCTGTAATCAAAAGACAGATAATACCAAGTGTTGTTTGCCTTGTTTTCATCAGGGTAATGTAAATCAAAACCACGATGAGATATCACCTCAAACCTATTAGAATGGCTGTCATCAAAAAGACAAGATAACGAGTGGTGAGGGTGTGAAGAAAAGGAAATGCCTGCACACAGTTGGTGGGAATGTGAATTGGTGCAGCCACGGTGGAAAACGGTGAGGGTTCCTCAAGTAATTAAAAATAAAACTACCACGTGTACCAGCAATTCTTCTTCTGGGTATATATCCAAAGATAATGAAATCACTATCTTGAAAAGATATCTGCAACCCCCTCATGTTCATTGCAGCATTATTTACAATAGCCAAAACATTAAAGAAAACCGAAGTGTTCATCAACAGATGAATGGATAGAGAAAATGTGTAACCCTCCCCCCACACACACACACTGGAATAGTATTTAGGAATAAAGAAGGAATCCTGCCGTTTGCAAGATTTACTTATGCTAAGTAAAATCTGACAGAGAAAAACAAATGCTGTATGATCTCACTTATTTATGGAAACTAAAAAACCCAAACTCAGAAACAGAAAACAGATTGGTAGTTGCTAGGAGGTCCATAAATCCTTTGAAGTCAACCGGATTTGAATCATGATTCAAAAGATCCTGGCATCAACCTCCTAGTAACTTAGCATGTTCTAGTTGCTGAGGCAAGGATCCTGCAGCAAAGCCTGACATTCACACGGTCAAACACAGCAGAAAATTAAGAAGTATTAAAAAATGGTTCTTATATTGGAGAAACTACAATCTAAGGTTAAAGAGAAAAATGCAAGAAAAAAGTCAAATGGTAGTGTAATTTTATATAAGCTTTGCGACAAATTCTAAGTGCTTTAGGAATACACAAATGGAAAGAGGCAGTGAGAGTCCATACAAGAAAACCAATCTCAGGAGATCAGAAGATTTGTGTGTAAAGTATAAAATAAAGCAAAATAGGTAAATGTAATGAAACATTTAAACAGTTTAAAGTTTACCATAATAATTTTATGCTAAAATAACTTCTGCCTATAGTATGGGTTTATAAATAAATTAAAAGAACTCTACCTCAGCCAGTAGGAAAGCAATTGACATTTTTACGATAAAATAATAAAACCTTAAGAAAGTGATCCTTAAAGATAAAACAGCTACCATGTATAGTGCAGAAAACTTCCTTTAAAATCTTTAAACTTCAAAACAAATACCAAATCTATGTTGTTTCTTTTTATGTTTCTTATATTTAAGAAAGTACTGGTTAAAAGTTCCGTATATAAATTATACATCGTACATGCAAAGCTGCATACACACCCACCAACACATCTTGCTTAACAGGCAATGGTATATCATTAAATAATAGGAAATACATGTTCATCCCATAAAATGACAAAGCCTAAATATTTTGAAATGGGAGCAGTACCACTTCTTGTTACTAGGGAGAAGAAAAAGGCAGTGTGAAGCCATTCAAGCAGAATGATAAGTAAACCAAAGCCAGATCAAAGGAATAAAGGAAAAAACGCTGAAATGTGAAACTGAAATATTTATTTCCTTCAAAATATCATCCATGCCTTGTCCCTGGGCAGTTCAATATTTCAAAGTAGCTGAAAAACATTCTCACTGACATTCACTGCTATGCACAGTAGATCAAATTTTAAGTAGAAAAATTGTATTTACCAACTATAAATGTAATATCAATAAGAGAAGTTTCTCTGCTTATCATAAATGATTTCTAAATTATGTGAAATATTTTAAATTCACAATAGATATTTTCCAATACTTTTAGTGACTGACACTATTGCAAACTGTAACATTTACAGAGTAACCATAATTTCTAAATGTCTTTGCAAATAAAGTACAATGAACATTTATTGAGTGCTTACTATGCTCGTCACAATTTAAGCAGTTCACATAGTATTTCATTTCATTTTTATAACTATAAAAAGCTATTTACTTTTTCCCACGAATGAAAAGAATAAAGTTTAGAAGAGTTAAGTGATTTGTCTAAGTTTACATAGTTAATGGCAGAAACAGAAATTAAGGCAGCCCATCTGACTTCAAAATCCAAAGTTGTTTCACTATATCATGCTATTTCTTTACATCAGTACATATATATGTAAATTTTAAATAAATCACTGTGTTAATTAATTGAAATTACTAGATTCTTACTATAATTTATCCTTACACAACATTAATAATTGCATACCAAATTACTTTTAGAACATTTGGAAGTTTAAACGTTCATCAAGCATTTACTTGATACCTCTTGTATGCCCAAATCTGTGCCCGGAGCTAGAAATACAAAAATAATCAAGGCATTGTCCTTGTTTCCAATGTGGGAAAGAAAACAGACTCTGCACTATTGTCAGTATAATAAAAGCTACACAATGATATGAACACAACATTCTGAGCAAACAAGGACCAGAGGAATTCACTGTGCCCATAAAGTAAGCATTCAACTCTTTCAAAGAGAAGAGAACTGCCATTTGGTCATGCGCTCTCCCAAGCACGCGAACAATTGCTGGCTTTGGAGAAGCAACGGTAAAAGCCTGTTCAGCTACTTTCCTCTCTCTAGGAACGTGGCCCCCCTCTGCCTTGCAGGGGCTCTGGCTGGCGCCTCTGGCTGTGACCAGGTGAGCACATCTCATCCAATGCAGGAGGGCTCCCAAGCCTCATGTTGGCCACACACCTAAACCACAACTCCATCTATCTGTCTTCTACTTTTTCATATTTAGTTCTAAATTTGAGAGGGGAAAAGGGTGTTATTTATTGGCCACTAATTCCTCTGGGGAAAAAATGTTCAAAAATGTTCATATTTTATACAAGTTTATATGAAGAATTTATTCCTACTGAATAAACCCCAGGTGTTCCTAATAAAATTAACTATATTTTTCATGATTAACCTTCCTTAAAATTCTTGAGGAATCTATAGAAGTATGCCATTTCCATCTTAATTCAGACTTTTTTAGTAAGAATTGGTGATAATTTTGACAGAGGGGACTTTAAGCTCACCTTTATTTGATCTAAGATAAGTGTGTTTTTAAATAAATATTTTGTAATAACATTGTATAGGTTGCATTTAATCTGTTTTTATAAATTAACATAACCATTTAAACAAAATTTTAAAACACCTTCCAACTTACACCACCTAAATAAAATGGCTGTATGCCATAAAGATGAGAGATCTCAAAGAAGTGTTTCTCTGGAGATGGGACTGCAATGGACAAAGCTTTTCTAAACATGCGTTGCATGTCTGACAGCTTCTCTGCTGCTCTGTGTGCACCTGCTCCGTTTTCCTCTTGGCATCAACATTACTGCTCCAAACCTCAGTTTGAGTGTGGCCCATGGTGGTTGCACAGCCAGTCTTCATCATAGTAATTTTCCATGTTTTCAGCTTCTGCATTGATTTAGTTAGCCTCTAGGTTTTCCAGTTCCTAATTCCTGAGCTCAGGGAGGAGGGCAGTGCAGTACAGTACAATGTTTAAGAATAGAGGCTCTAGAGTCAAACCTGGTACCTCTACCTATTTTCTGTGTGACCTTAAACTCTTTGTACCTAATAGTAAAATGAATGTGCTGCCTTTAGATCAGGTGCCCACTCTAGACCCAATGAGTGTGGCAGAGACGGGGAGGTGGTCCTATGCCGAGAGCATGGTAGGCGGTTGTCAGAAGCTGCCAACAGGCAGGCTCTTCCATTTGGGAATTGAGAAATAAGTGATGACATAGCCAATATACGTTGCCATCTATGAGTCATTTTGATCAAGTCATGTAAAAAAGCAGAAAAGGAAATCTCCTGGGTGACGCGAAAGGTAAGAGTCAGCACTCTATCAGGAAAAGAGGAGTCGGGAGGCCCAGGCGGAGCGGCCAGCTCCGTACCAGCTAAATTGCTTAATTTCTTTGAGCCTATTTCTCCCTTTAAAATGCAGATAATAACTAACAACCATGTTAACATTCTTTTGAAGACAAAATAAGAGAATATATATTAAAGTTATTTTGTTAACTATAAAACATTAAGTAAAATAGTGCTATATTTTCTTAGTTTATCAGCTCACCACTGGAATTGCATTTATTTCACATTTCCTTGCTGAAGTAAATTCTGACTGTAGTAAAACGCAAGAAGTTAAATATATAAACTACTTTTTAAAAATGGGATTTGCAAAATGAATTTCTAAAGGAAGCATCCAATAAACCTATAAAAATTTCATGTTACAAATTAAACCTACTGTCCCCATCGATTGAGGTCTCTCAATGATCATGCTATACTGACGCTCATCTAAAGCACAGGGTTCTGGGGAGAAGAAACGCAGAACTCTATGAAGACGTATCTACAAAGAAACACTTAATAGAATAGAAAATTCCTTTCAACTTGAAACAAGGTCACCACATAGCTCTGTCCTCTCTTCCAGCTCTCCATCATGCTTCTGAGAGGGAGGGTTATGTCAGCACGCTCACTGGGGCTAAGGAATGCTTACAGTAAACTGGAAACTTTGACTGCCCTCCATCTAAAATGGTTTCAGATGCTCAAGCAGACTGCAGAAAAGAGAACAGATGGGCCCCCACCACCACCATTGAGACTTAAGGAGCTATTTTTAAGAAGAACATTATATTCAGAGTTTTTAGGCACTTTCCAAAGGATGAGGATAACTTTTCTCAACATCACACAAATGTTCGCATCAATGAAAAATTGAATACTGTTTAACAAACTTAAAACTTTTTAAACAAAAAATGCAAATTTTGGCAGTGCCTTCTAGTAATTTATCAATAATTTCCAACCTCAAACAAATGGTACCTATTATATTTCCATTAATTACTTAGAAAACTATTAAAATGAAACATCTTAAATATGTAACAAATATATGTTCACATCACAGCCACAGCCTGCAAAATGAATGACTACATGTTAGGGGTCTGATAAAGCTTTCACGATGAACTGGAACTTTCTCTGCTAAACAAGGTGAATGCCCTTAGTAATAATTTCAAACACTGCTACCATTCAAAACTACATGAATAGTCACAATAGAGCAAAATAAGGAACAATTAACTTCCCAAGTAAAGAACTTGAAATGTTTCTAATTATAATCACATAGCACCCTTTAAAAAGCAAAAGCCAAATCAAAGAAAGTCAGACATCAAAAGGCCATTAGGTCTTTCAATGTAGACCATTTCCAGACCTGGTTTACTCCACATAAAACCTCCTTTGGGGTGTTTTCATTTTTCACTAAGAACAGAGATATATGGTTCAAATTACTGTAAGTTTCTTCAAAAATTCCTTGACATTTCTGTATTCCACACCTAAAATGAATAAATTTCATATCAATAATTAAAACCTAAAGAATCTGAATTTTTATAAGTCACCAATTTTAAAATTTCTTTATAAAATTTCATGACATCGAATTTTAGGAACTATGATTTGGCGAGGAATAAAGGAAATTCAGTAAGGAAATAAAAGCATGTTTTCTTAAGGATGGAAATGTTTGACATTTGCTTATCTATTGTTTATTATACTCTGAAAAATCTTTCTTCCAGAAAATCAGATGTATTATCTTTACTCCTAACCTCATGCTTGGACATTAATATGTTACCAGATTCATGTCCCTGAAACATTTTAGTCCCCCAGGCAGGGAGGCTCTCTCTTCTCCACCAGCTCATTTTCTGTCCTTCCTTCAAACCTAGTTTATTGCAGAGAAATATTCAGGAGAGTAAGTCTTCCTCCAATGTCACTTTCACCGTATACCACACTGCTACCAATCCATCAACCATACCCTATTCCCTGTGGGAAAAAGTCCATCCTTCTGCCCCACCTTTGGGGGGATCTGGGATCCTCCTCAACCTGGACCACTCCTTCTGCTCCAGCTATGCTCATCTTCATGGGTTTCTTCATATACTCTCTGCGCTCTCCATCTCTACATCTAATGTTCGTCCTCTTCCAACTCCCTAGATGACTTTTACTATGTACAGGAATACCTATATCAGGTATATAAGCCATTGTACTCAGATTATACCTTGGGGACGCCATCAGAAAGATACCTGCTATTAAAATTAATACCAAATGGAGAGATTATACAAATTTATTACTGATGAAACTTATCTTCTGAGTCCTATGAAGAAAGCTAAGCATCTGATAGCAAACAGCTAACACAACTGTGAGAAGTAACCATCATCGACGATGCTTTTCTGGTATTTCAGTTGTATTATTATTATTTAATTTTGCTTTTTTCCTTTACACTTTACCACAGAGGCTTAAGGCCAATGTGAAATTGAGATTAAAGAGGCATTGCTTTCCACATGGCCAGTGATTTCTATCCCCTCTAAATTATGTTTTGTTTGTCAGATCTGATTTCTTATCACTAGCATTGGCACTGTTTTTCTGATTTGCAAAAATACAATAAAATATTAAAACTACTATGTAACTTAACTGCTCTAGCAAAACGAGACAACATTCTCATACTGCCCAAGGGCCAGAAAGTGTAATAATCTAACAATTCTATTGTTACCCTCCTGGCATAAGGGGGTGATGTTCTTAATTTACTATTTTTATTATAATAATTATACATGGAAGGATATGGACAGGAAATATCTGTCAGAGTACTTTTAGTACAGATTAGAAGAGAAAAATTTTATTTATGAAACCCAGCAAAGGAGACACAGGCAAAATACCCCAAAATAGGGAAGGACAGCTTGCCCAATTTAACTGCTTACCTAATTCGATAGGAATACCGCATAAGAACATCCAACTCTCTTACTTATAATGCTGTTTTTATCACCAATAGCTTAATCAATAGCTTGAACTGTGGAATAGACTAGTCCACTAGAAAAGAATATCCTTACCAAATGTCTAGAAGCCCCTTACCTAATTCTCAATAATTGCCCTTTCATGGGCTATGGCAGCAGTTGTAAGTTGTGTAAAAGGGAACTATGTCTGCTACCTCCCAGAGTATCATTTTGAAGACCAATAACAGAAGCTAAGTACAGGAACAAACAGGTTTCCCAGCAACTCTGCTCATAGGTATATACCCAAAGAACTGAAAACAGCACCCAAAAGCTTGTACGTGAGTGCTCACAGTAGCACTACTCACAGTAACCAGGAGGATGGGAACGCAATGCTCATCAACAGTTGAGTGGATAAAAAAATTATGATATATACAATGAAATAGTATTCAGCCATAAAAAAGGAATAAAGGAATGATACATGCTACGATGCGGATGAACCTGGAAAGCATCATGCTCGTGAAAGGAGCCAGACACAAAAGGTCACATATCGTGTGATTCCAATGACATGAAATACCCATAATAGGTAAATCCACAGAGACAGAAAGCAGGTTGGTGGCTGTGAGGATCTGGGAGCAGGTGGGGAATAGGACTAGCTTGTTTAATGAGTATAGAGTTTTATTTGGGGATAATGAAAATGTTTCGGAACTAGATATGGGTGGTGGCTGCACAATGCTGTGAAGACACTAAATGTCACTTTTAAATGGTTAACTTTATGTCATGTCAATTTTACCTCAATACATATGAAAATGTGGAGCAGGGACCAGGTAACAAAATGAGAAGAGTGGGCCAAAATATCATGCTCTCCATGTACCAGGTTTTGCCCTGTAGCATGCCCACATTTTTGTTACCATTATAATGAGTATAATAACAGAATTATACCCATTATCATACACATGGTATGTAACCATTATACCCATGTATAATATGCATCCTTATTTTTTCCTCAAAAATTTGGGCAAAAAGTGCTCATTATACATGGTAAAATATGGTAGTTATGCCCCTGGCTTAAGTGTTTTCTAAAGGTTTTTCATTTTTTCCTTTTAGTTTTTTTCTTTTCTTGACCAGTGTGATAGAGACCCATATAATTTATTAATTACTTTTCAAAGTGATTTTGGTGATGCTCTGCCTTATGTTTCCAGTTTCACTGATTTCTGCTCTTTATTTATTATATTTTCTCATGTTTACTTTGTTTTTATCTAGCTTCTTGAGGTGAAGGCTTAGCTCACTTCAGTCGAGATACCAGATTAGAGATACTTTGTAACATCCGATGAATAATACCTTTATTATCTTTCAGTTTTTAATATTTGTTGTTTAAAAGTACAACTTCAAGTTTCCAAACATGAGGGTTTTAAAAGAAGACTGCTGTTTTATGATGACTAACTGCAGATCATCGACGACAACGGTTCTTTGAAAATTTGTAACTTCCCTATGACTTAATCCAAGCACTGTCCAGTCAGCTCCAGCTACCAAGAGAGAAGATGACTTGGTGTTGCCAGATCTTGCATGTTTCAAGGGAAAGCAGAAATCCAAATTTCATGGGAAATCTCCTGATTTTATCATGTTGAGGGACAATTCAAATTTTTCAAAATATTTCACAGGCCTAATTGAATACATGTGCCGAATGACTCAGCCTGCAGCCCAGGAGTTTGTAAGCACCATTAGAGAGCACGAAGTTGACAAGGAGAACATCAAAATGGGCAAGAAAAAAGCACAGAGGCAGCAATGTTAAGAGCAGCAGGTAGGAGAAAAAACAAAGGGAAAGGAATGGCTTATAAAACATCCTAGAACTCTACAGAAAATGAATTTAAAAGTGAAATTTAAAAAGTAAAAATAAATAAAAATACTAACATGTCATATAGCAATAAATCCTATAAAGAAAATTAAGGAAATAAATGGTCTGAGACTAGGATATACATTTGTCATTTATTGCTATAAGGATGGTGTATGAGGTTGGTTTCTACAGCGACAGTCTTGGATAGGATTGTCTAAGGAGAGACTCTACAGAGAGTATAGAATGAATATGCAAAGAAGTCTGAATGGAAGGAAGGAAATCAGAAGCTTGTGTGTCACAAAAACTGAAGAGAAGGTTTTAAGGAAGGGAGACTGAACAAAATCTAGATTGGAGGTCACCCTAAGTTTTGGTGATACAAGAAAAAAAGCCAGACTGGGTGGACTGAAGAGCAAAAGTGTTAAGATGAGCAGATGGAGGCAATAAGTAAAATCACTCTAAAGAAATCTGAGTACAAAAGTAAAGGGAGAAAGGGGCACAGATGAAGGTGGGGGAGGCCGAGGAAGGGGTTTTTAAGATGAATACCTCCAGCCAACTACGGGTTAAAATGATCCATGCAGTTAGACAACAAGGGGTCTAAATTAGACTGCACGTGAAGAAACACGCAGGAATTGTGAGAGGAGGCAAGGAATCATCGGAAGGATTGGTATGAAGGACACACCTTAGAAGTTAACAGAACACAAAAAGTAAGGGTTTAAAACAAGGACATTATTGTAATTAGAAACAGTATTTTGGTTGGAGTTGCAAGACTAGAAATAGCACTAATTTCACATGCAATTAGTGATAGGTTACTGGAGAGCAGGAGGAGGTGATGACAAAGTGATGACAAAAGCTTCCCTAGATGCTCCATGAACAAACAGTGTCAGGAATTTTTTTAAAGGGGGGGGAGGGGAATAAAAGCTCAGAAGGAGTTGGCTGTGGTCTATTATATTAATAAAGCATATATTAATGGTGTGAAAAATCAAACAACAGTCATGGCAACAGAAAACATGATTTTCTGGAGTTAAAAAAAACCATTTGGGAGAGCTGAGTCAGTCTTTGATTCTCTTACTAATTCTCTAAAAATATTTTTTAAAGATTTTATTTATTTATTTTTAGAGAGAAGGAAAGGGAGGGAGACAGAGAGGGAAAGATACATCAATCGGTTGCCCCTCTCACATGCCCCCAACCAGGGACCTGGCCTGCACCCCAGGCGTGTGTCCTGAACAGGAATCGAACCGGAGACCTTTCAACCTGTATGATGATGCCCAACCCGCTGAGCCACATCGGTCAGGGCTCACATACTAGTTCTGCAGAAAGCTAACAGCATCACACTGCTCAGGAGGTCATACAGCTCTAAAAGGTTCACTATTCTCGTGAAAAAGAGTCAAAAGACGACATGGCAAGCTGAGATCAAGAACATTTGTTTTTTAAAAAAATCAAGTTTCATGGTCACAGGAAGATTTAGTCACATATACTAATCTATAATTGAACCTATGGCAAATCACAATAATTGATTCTAAAACTGATGATGTAGACTTGGCATAAATTGTTTTTATTATGCAATGATAAAAAGAATGGGAGTGTATATAAAACATTTCAAAAAATTCTATCAAAAACTAAGTTAACAATAGCTGCAATTTTCATATACAGAATGACATGTGGCTGGCATTTCCTGAAGAGCCCCTCTCAGTGCTCACCATGAAGCTTAGAAAGAGAAAGAGGAAATAAGTAGGTGGGGGATCCTAATGACAACAAGAAAATAAACAAATAACACAGCACAATGAAAAAACCTGGGAAGACTCATCAAACATATAAAGCAAGTGGAAATACATTGATTAAAAAAATACACAGGTCCACCTGAGAGCAAATGTAACAGTGTCAGGAAATAAAATCTGAGAAAAATGATCTAGAAAGACAACTCCTTTATTCCTCAGTTCAAAAATTCTGTGTCTAAAAAAATTTTTTTAATTGATAGCTGGGATTCTTCCACATAACATAAAACATCAGAGTGAAATGTATTGATGTTTTATGTACATCCATTCAGAGCCTGTAAGTCCCAGAAAACACCTGGATTGAGAGTAAAGGATGAATCATGGTGCACAGTGTACAGGGAGCTGCATTTCCATAGCTAAAGCAATGTACATGGGTATGAAGAAAAGAAGAAACCTGAGTTTAAAATACGAATATACCGAGCAGTATAGGACTCACATTCATTCAGAAAAAAAGAGCCTCACCATATAGGATATAAAAAAGTATCCCATCATTAGAGCTTCTAAAGGTATTTTCCTACAAACTTGGAACTTCACTGGCAGCTGACAAATGACATTTCTGTCCAGCTGCAGATCTTCAAGAGACTATAAACAGTATAAAAGTCAATATGGAGCAGAGACAGAACAGTCTATAAACAAATATTCAATACGCAGAACACTAATGCCAGATGGTATCTAAAAAATTTCACACACAGTAGAAATTCAGTAAGTGTTTGTCAAATTTTTTAAAAAACATCAAAATTGGACAAAATTTACCTTGCACAAGATTGAATAACAAGGTAGAAATATACCGGTTGAAGTCAAAAAGCTATTTCAAAACCTGGGAATAGAAGCTAGGGGAAAAAAACATTCCAGATATACAGAAGAAAAACCTACTGTCAAAATGATCTAATATATCCAGAAATAAATATCAAAAAACTGTGAAGTATCTGAATGATGGTATATAGTTTCTGTGAAATAGAGGATAAAGTCTTAAAAATTATCTAAGACAAAGAGAATACAATAAGATTAAAAATGGGGAATGGTTAAGGTTAAGGAAGGATAAAAAGAAGGGAAAATTTAGAGCAGAATAAAAATTCATAAGGAAAGTGGAGATAAGAATAAATGCAGGTAGAGAAACTCAAATCAGTGATGTTATAAACCAACCTGAACAAACACTGAGGAGACAAAAAAGAACAGATGAAAATATAAGAATGAAAAGTAACAATACAAAGGAATGATAAAAGACATAAAAATGGATATGAAAAGGGGATGCCAAAAGTCAGAAAATGAACAATTCAATAACAATGTTGAATAAATGACTCTGGTGTGTAACAGACAGATCTGGACCAGAGATAAGGATGTGAGGTTTACTAAATACGTATATGGTACTTGAAACTAGGGAACTTGAGATCACTTAACAAATATAAACACAGAAGAAAAAAATGGTCAAGGATTAAACCTGCGGAACTCTGAAATACAGAATCCTGATAAAAAAGGACTCAGTTCAGAGGGAACTGAGAAGAAGTGCGCAGTTAGTCAGGCAGCAAACCGTCAGATGCCTCTGGTACTGTGGAAGCACAGAAAAGAAGGTTTCAGGAAGGAAAATCCCTCCAAATTAGAGGCGGACAACCAAGATAGTGACACAGGAGGCCCCTCCTTCCACAGACACACTGAATGTACAGCTACACATGCAGTGATTAACTCTGAAAGAAATCCAGAAATTAGCTGAATAACTCCTACGCATCACAGGGTTCTGGGTATAAGCCAAACGGTATAAGGTGCCTACCAAAAACCTTTAACCAAAAATTACACATTACAGTTACAGTGTTCCCTATGCACAAGGATGCCTACATTCACCATGATATGCACAATGTTATTGGAAATCCCAGCCAGTGCAGAAAGGTGAGGAATGGGGACAGAGGAAAAAAATAAGCTGAAAAGGAAAATAAATTATTTATTGGTTATTTTTTATCATTTTCCACACAGCAGATCCAAGATAATTTACAGACAAACTTTGAAGGTAAATTCAGCAAAATTGCTAGATACCAGAGTTCAATATCAGCTAGATCCATCAAATGGAAAATCTATGTTAAAAAGGATAAAATACAAAATGGTAACATAAACTATAGAATACTTAAAAATAACCTAACAAGCCCTGGCTGGTGTGGCCCAGTGGATTGAGTGTTGGCCTACAAACCAAAGAATAACCTAACAATAATACATAAAATATATATGGAGGAAATTATAAACATTAATTAGCAGACATTAAAACAGACAAATTAATTGAGAAATATGCTATTTGTGGAACAGAGAAAATGATAATAGTAAAAATTCTAATTCTACTTAATCTATAAAATAATGCAAGTATAATATAATCCCAATAGAATTTTAGTAAAAGCTTATTCTAAAATTGAAATAGGAGAGCAAATGACTAAAACAGTTAAGAAAATTTTGGAGATAAAACATAGCATGTGGGGGGAAGAACAGAGCATGGGAAAGAGTAGAGTGTGGGAGGGGATGCTCTCACTCTATGACTGACAGCTCAAGATTTAATATGCATGTTAAGTAATTAAAATGGCATTAAGAGTAAATAGCTCTATTTAAATGTGATCAAAAGCTATTTTGATTTTCTTATTTGTGCTCTTCAGTAATTTTCCAATTTTCAATAGCAAATATGTGCTAGTTTTGGGACACAAGTAAAGCTAAGGAACAGATACTCTGAAAACTTTTCTCACTGGACAATGGCAGGGTCTAGGGACCCTCCAAGGACACTAGATAGGTTCATTTAACATAAACCCTCTATTACAATGGCAGAAAAAAATCATTCCTCTTTTGGGTTAGCCTAGAGCTTAAAGGGCAGTGACAAATAATAAACTTTTTAAATAACTCAACTATAATTTATTTATTTCTGTTTGCATTTAATCCTACTTCGATACATTTAATCTAATTCTAGTTATGTCAAATCTAAAATGATTTCATACATGTCAAATAACTTCTTCCTGCTCCCCAACTCAATACAATATCTAAATTGTTAGAGGTAACATTATAAACAGATATGACTGACATATTTTCATGGAATAATACATTATAAATTGTATCCGTTCTTAATATTAGTAACAATAGTAATAGAAAAAATATGCTGAAAATTTACAAATGCAGCTAGTCTTTAAATTCATATGTTTTTGGTTAAAACCAACACCACATATCCTTTAATAAGTATTATAAGTTACAGGCTACTTTAATATTGTAGTGGAACAGGTTTTGTAATTCCTCTTATAAGGAAACTTTTTAAAAGTACAAATCTTTTTTTTTAATATAGTTTATTGATTATGCTATCACAGTTGTCCCGTTTTTTTCTCCCCTTTATTCCTCTCTGCCCTGCACTCCCCCTCTCACCAGCACTCCCTGCCTTAGTTCATGTCCATGGGTCACACATATAAATTCTTTGGCTTCTCCCTTTGCTATACTATTCTTAACCTCCCTCTGTCTATTTTATACCTTCCATTTACGCTTCTTATTCCTTGTACCTTTAACCCAATTCTCCACCCTCCCCTTCCCCACTGATAACCCTCCACGTGATCTCCATTTCTGTGATTCTGTTCCTGTTCTAGCTGTTCGCTTAGTTTGTTTTTGTTTTTGTTTTTTTAGGTTCAGTTGTTGATAGTTGTGTTTGTTGTCATTTTACTGTTTGTATTTTGATCATCTTCTATTTCTTAGAAAGGTCCCTTTAACATTTCATTTAATAAGGTCTTGGTGATGATGAACTCTTTTAATTTTATTTTATCTGGGAAGCACTTTATCTGCCCTTCCATTCTAAATGATAACTTTGCCGGATGAAGTATTCTTGGATGTAGATCCCTGTCTTTCATGATGTTGAATACTTCTTTCCAGCCCCTTCTTGCCTGTAAGGTTTCTTTTGAGAAATCAGCTGATAGTCTTCAGGGAACTCCTTTGTAGGTAACCGTCTCCTTTCTGCTTGCTGCTTTTGAGATTCTCTCCTTATCTTTAATCTTGGGTATTGTAATTATGATGTGCCTTGATGTGTACCTCCTTGGGTCCAACTTCTTTGGGACTCTCTGAGCTTCCTGCAGTTCCTGGAAGTCTATTTCCTTTACCAGACTGGGGAAGTTCTCCTTCATTATTTTTTTCAAGTAAGTTTTCGATTTTTTGCTCTTCCTCTTCTCCTTCTGGCACCCCTATGATTTGGATGTTGGAGCCTTTAAAGTTGTCCCAGAGGTTCCTCAGTGTCTCCTCATTTTTTTGAATTCTTGTTTCTTCATTCTGTTCTGGTGGAATGTTTATTTCTTCTTTCTGCGGCAAATCGTTGATTTGAGACCCGGTTTCCTTCCCTTCACTGTTGGTTCCCTGTATATTTTGCTTTATTTCACTTTGCATAGCCTTCCCTTTTTCCTCCATTTTGTGACCATACTCCACCAATTCTGTGAGCATCCAGATTACCAGTGTTTTGAACTCTGCATCTGTTAGGTTGGCTATCTCTTCATCGCTTAGTTCTATTTTTGGAGCTTTAATTTGTTCTTTCATTTGGGCCATATTTTTTTTGTCTTGGCACATCTATTACATTGTGAGGGGCGGAGCCTTAGGTATTCACCAGAACAGGCAAATACCTACATCACTGCCTTGTGACACTGTCTGAATGAATGTTTCTTCTTTAACTCCTTAGTTGCTGGACTTCCATGTAGTTCGATTTTATGGCCTTTCTGGTTATTTTTTATTTTTAAATTTGTTGTCCTTCTTTTGGTTGTGTAAGGAGACAAAGGGTATTTACCTATGCCTCCATGTTGGCCGGAAGTCCCAAAGTACAAATCTGTTTTCTAAACAGAATAAAATTGCCTATCAAGGTGACCCTGTAAAGATATTTTCATTCACTAATTAAGGATAGAAGTCTTTATATTAACTATTCAAGTTTGCATGCATCCTTTTAGCTTCTTCTAAATAGCTCCTTTAATTAATATTTTTATCATTTTAAAATATATATTACTATTGATTCTTTGAGATAGTTTCACCAACGTTACAAAAAAAAATGATTAAGGCACAGTTCCCCACTTTGGCTATAAATAAAACTAAATTTAGCATTATATTACTCAGCTGTACTTTAAAATTCCTACACAAGGCTGATTTAACCTAGCTTTCCCTTTCCACCAAAATTCAAAATTCAAGTTCCTGGGTAAACAGGAAGGTTATCTGTTTTTAATGCAACTTCATCCAAATTTTTGCAGTAAGCAATGTTCTATTAAAAAACAAACCTAATCAAAATGTAGCCCACTCCTTTGAATCATCACAAGATTGTTTAGTATTCCATTTAAGTCTTCTTTTAAGATTAGTTTCTAGCAAATAAAAGTACAAAAACACTGCCATTATAACTTTGCAGTTTTATTATCTTTACTCTAAGGCATTCCTATTTGAAGATTAATCCCTATTCCTCGTAATATAAATGTTGGTTTATAACAGCAAACAAGCAACCAAAGATAAATGAAGGAGATTTAAAAGAACCTTATAGGAAAGCTTTTTTCACTAATGTTTAAAAATATAACTTCTTTAAAAATATAACTTTAGGGATAAATAATCTTCTTTCCACTGTAATGGGAGATTATAAATACTATGTATACTGAGCAAGAAAAATATATTTTCAAAAGCTTATGACAGTTTGTTGGAAAAATAACACCCCAAAGCTATTTTATAAATAGTTTTTAAACATTTAAAACAAAACTATAGATAAAGTCAGGCAAAAGAAGAGGTGTTGCTAATTTCTGTATAAAGAAATAATTTTATACAATGACTTTCAATAAACCAGATGGTAAACATTCACTAAGTATCACTAACACTGAAAGTTGACTTCAAAATGGGTCAAATAAAAATATAATTCAAGCACATTCTGAATTACCTAGAAAATATTGAGAACTTGTTTTTAAAAATTCTGTGTGCAAGTGAAATTGTACTTATAAAGGCAATGGTATATGAAAATGATTATACATTTTCAAACAATAAAAAAGAGCTACCAGTAACAGAAGTCTTTATTGAAGGGAGCAATATAAAAAAGAAAACAAAAATATATTAAAATTAAGCCCTTAATAAATTTTAAGATGCTGGCAGTGGGGTTGTCATATGTAGCCTTTATCATGTTGAGGTATGTTCCCTCTATTCCCACTTTGCTGAGTTTTTGTCATAAATGGGTCCTGGATTTTATCAAATGTTTTTACTACATCTATCGATATGATCATGTGGTTTTTATCCTTAATTTTGTTTATATGGTGTATCACATTTATTGATTTGTGAATGCTATACCAACCTCGCATCCCCAAATAAATCCTACTTGATCATAGTGTATGATCTTTCTGATGTATTCCTGCATTGTTTGCTAATATTTTGTTGAGGGTTTTAGCATCTATGTTTGTCGAGGATATTAGCCTACAATTTCCTTTTTTCGTAGTGTCTTTATCTGGTTTGGGAATTAGGATAACACTGGCCTCATAAAATGAGCTTGAGAGTCTTCCCTCCTCTTGAATTTTTAAAAATATTTTGAGAAGGAGAGGTGTTAGCTCTTCTCAGAAAGTTTGGTAAAATTCACCTCTGAAACCATCCAGTCCAGGGCTTTTGTTTGCTGGGAGTTTTTTGATTACTGCTTCAATTTCACTAGGTGTAATCTGTCTATTCAGATTCTCTCATTATTCCTGATTTAGTTTTGTAGTATATGTTTCTAGGAATTTATCCATTTATTCCATGCTGCCCAATTTGTTGGCATATAGTTGTTCGTAATATTTTCTTACAATCCTTTTTATTTCTTTGGTGTCAGTTGTTATTTCTCCTCTTTCATTTCTGATTTTATTTATTTGGGTCCTCTCTCTTTTTTTCTTGATGAGTTTGTTTAAAGGTTTGTCAATCTTGTTCATCTTTTCAAAGAACCAACTCTTGGATTCATTGATCTTTTGTATTTTTTTTAGATTCTAGTTTATTTATTTTTGCTCTGATCTTTATTATTTGCTTCCTTCTACTCACTTTAGGCTTTGTTTCTTGTTCTTTCTCAAGTTCCTTTAAGTGTAAAGTTAGATTGTTTATTGGAGCTTTTCTTGTTTCTTGTAATGTTATGAAGTTCCCTCGTAGGACAGCTTTCCCGGTGTCCTCAGATTTTGGGTTGTGTTCTCATTTCATTTGTTTCAAGCTGTCTTTTCATTTCTTCTTCGATCTCACTGTTAATCCATTCATTGTTTAATAACATGTTATTTAGCTTCCATGCTTTTGGGTATTTTTTAGTTTTCTTCTTTTGACTGATTTCTAGTTTCATAGTATTATGGTCAGAGAAGATGCTTCATATGATTTCAATCTTCTCAATTTTTTGAGACTTACTTTGTGCCCTAAGATGTGGTTTCTCCTAGGAAATGTACCATGTGCACTTATAAAGAATGTATATTCTGCTGCTTTGGGGCGAAATGCTCTGAGGATAACAATTAAATCAATTGATCTATTGTGTCATTTAAGGTCTCCGTCTCCTTATTGATTTTCTGTCTGGAAGGTTTACCCATTGAAGTCAATGGGGTGTTAAAATCCCCTACTATGACTATTTCTGTCAGTCTCTCCCTTTATGTCCATCGAGATTTGCTTTCCATATTTAGGTGCTCCTATGTTGGGTGCATAAATGTTTACAAGGGTTATATCCTCTTGTTAGATTGTTTCCTTTCTCATTCTGTAGTGGCCTTCTTTGTCTCTTCTTATAGCCTTAGTTTTAAAGTCTATTTTGTCAGATATAAGTATCGCTAGCAATGTTTTTCCTGACATAGCTCCTCTGGCAAGGGAAACAAAAGAAAAAATAAACAAACGGGACTACATCAAACTGAAGCTTTTGCACAGCAAAGGAAACCATTGACAAAAATAAAAAGAAAGCCACTGAATGGGAGAATATATTTGTCAATACATCTGATAAGGGGTTAATATCCAAAATTTATAAAGAACTTACAAATCTCAGCACCAAAAAAACAAAGAATCCAATTAAAAAATGGGCAAAGGACTTGAATAGACACTTCTCCAAAGAGGACATACCGCTGTCCAATAGACATATGAAAAGATGCTCAATGTCACTAATCATCAGAGAAATGCAAATTACTGGATAAAACCACAATGAGACATCACCTCACACCTGACAGAATGGTTATAATCAATAAATCAACAAACAAGTTCTGGCGAGGATGTAGAGAAAGGGAAACGCTAGTGCCCTGTTGGTGAGGGTGCAGACTAGTTCAGCCACTGTGGAAAAGAGTATGGATATACCTCAAAAAATTAAAAATGGATCTGCCTTTTGACCCAGCTTTCCCACTTCTGGGAATTCATCCGAAGAAACCCAAAACACTAATTTGAAGAATATAAGCACCCCTGATGTTCACTGCAGAGTTATTTACAATAGCCAAGTCTTGGAAACAGCCCAAGTGCCATCAGTAGATGAATGGATAAAACAACTATGATACATTTACACAATGGAATACTATTCGGCAATAAAAAGAAGAAAATTTTACCCTTTGTGACACCATGGACAGACCTGGAAAACATTATGTTAAGTGAAATAAGCCAGTCAGAGAAAGACAAACTGAACTAACAAGAATAAATTATTTTAAGGTTTTCTATTCGGCAACTCAGCCAACACATTTTAAGAAAAAGTGAGGGAGAGAGCATAGTTATGTAATCTTCCCAGACAGAATTCGATACTAAGGTTGTTTGATCCTGGGTTTATTTTTTTAACCTTTCTATAAGTGATTCCTGTTTGTAGGTTTCGGGAGCAAGAAAAATAGCATTCACTGATTCTCTGGGAGTTAGACAGATATACTGAGCTCAGGTAAGCTTCCCTTCTTAAATCACTGTCTTGGGTCAGGTACCCTGTGAACCTTTCTCCCATTAAAGTTCTTATCACTCCATAGTAAAATGCCAAAGTTCTTAGATATCCTTCCAACTGGACTATAAGGTCCTCTGGGAAGGGACTACACATTGCCCGAGACGTGGTGGGAACTCAATATTTACTGAATAAATCGATGATTTCCACCTAAAAACTGTGAGATAAAACCTAGTAATAAGCAGGGCCTAATTACTTTAGTGAACGAATGGAGAAGACAAATAAAATCTAATATTTTAATTTTATGTTATGAGACAAAACCTTTCCTAAACAATGCTTGTATAGTAGTTAATTTTCAAACATAACTGAAAGATTTCATTACCCACATTTCTCCAAAAATTCTACAGTGGAATTTCTCAATGTTCTGAGACCTAATCTTACTGTTTTGTTAAATCGGTTTTCATTTAAGGAGAAGAAAGTATATGAAACTACTACATTCTATTTTCTTACATTCCTATCACTTAAAAACAGCTGAACTAATTTTTACTTCTTATTAAAAAAGAATTACTGGCTAGCAATAAAATTCTGAAAATAGAGATTCATGACAGAAAAACGACTCAAACAAAATCATAACAAGGCTATTTTTAAAATATGATATTTAGGCTCTAGCTACTTAATTTGGCTCACAATTTAGAATAATTGTCTTTTAATTAAATATATTACAATTTTACTCACTTCAAAGCTTCCTCCAATTTATGGATTTTCTTTTGAGTATCTTCTTTTTCTTTATCGAGCTCACTCTGTAAGTCATGAACCTGCCATGACAAGACATGTCAAATTTATTAGAAGACAAGTAAAGTTTACTCAAAGGAAAAATACAGACAGTGAAACAGCAATCTTAAATTCATTTTCAATATAAAATTAGATTTAGATATTTCAAGATAGAGACTTGGTTAACCATAATAATTTACCATGTAATTATTTCAATACTCTACCTCCAATACCAATTTTCTAGTCAAAGTTAATAACTGTTTGAATCTCCCTGTATGTAGATTCCCTGTAAAGTAAAATGATATGTAAAAAATTCAAAAAGGGTCCCGGCTGGTGTGGCTCAGTGGACTGAGTCCTGGAGTGTAAACCAAAGTGTTGCAGGTTCTATTCCCAGTCAGGGCATATACCTGGATTGTGGGCCAGGTTCCCAGTTGGGGGTGCACAAGAGGCAACCACACACTGATGTTTCTCTCTCTTTCTAACTCCATTCCCCTCTATCTAAAAATGCATAAATAAAACCTTGATTAAAAAAAAGAATTCCATTTTAAATAACTCAAAAAGGGAATAATCACTTGAATTTTTAAAAAAATTACATATTGGCCAAGGGAAAAGAATCACATGTGATTCAGGAGAATACAGTAAATAATGTGTCTGTATTCCCAGGCACATACAGGTTATGATGAAATAGTCTTGCCTTCCACTGTTGAGAATGACTCTTGGTAACTATTGACTGAGTTTAGGTATGAGTCCCCCCGCCATGAGTATCCATTTCCTAAATGTGGTATCCTTAGAGTAGGTGGGTTGGCAGCATGAATCATAGTAACAAATGAAAATATTGCTTCACAGAAAACTCTTTATACGCAAATGCAGGTAAGCACACCCGATGTGGACCCAAATGGCTCTAGATACAGAAAAAGAAACTCTGGAACAGCTGGAGGGAAAGCGGGGGGGTAAAACAGCAGCCACGGTTCCATGCACATGGCTACGGAGGGTGCAGAGCCAGCTGGTAGGAGACAGCTCAAGGCGGTGGGGTGGCGACGCCAGCCAGCCACACTCCTGCTGGCAACCCAGTGAGGCTGCAAGTGCAACTGCTAAGTACAGGGGATAGGAGAGGGACAACACACACAAAACCAACAAAACATACCACCCCCCACACACACACACAATCACAAACCTTTCCAAACACTGAATCACTGCTAGCCAAGAATACCTGTTGTTAGTTTAGCTATTTATAATAGTTTGGAGGAAGATCTACTTAACTCAAAAACCCTACATTCTTTCACCTTTTCCTTTTATAATTCTTTTGTATTTTTTCCTTTGGTGTTTGAGTAAAATACAAACACATATACATAAAATGTCTGCTTGTAAAACAAAAGGAATGAAAGAGGAAATTTTCCATGAGAATATCAACAGGCTTCACCCAGCTGCCATGAAGGTAATTACCAAAGTGAGAAAAAAACTGAGAGACAGAGGAACAGGTCCAGTAGTGGGGAGAGTGGGTCATCGGGAGGATTAGGAGACAGGGGCTCCTCCCCCATATTTTAAATGGCAAAATTAAAGCACCTCATAAATATCTACCTTATTAGGAAGAGAAAGAGCAACTAGCTGGGCATTGCAAATATTTGCCACTAGATTTTACTTTACATAAGAGGAAAATCTATTGCCCCAAATTTTGTCGGGTTCAAGATTGAAATCGGTCTTACTTATTGTGGGCCCCTCATACATGTTAAAGTGCTTGGCACATAGTAGACTTGCTAAACTGGGGTGAATAGATTATTAAAGCAACAGACCATTTTCTTTGTATTGCAATTCAAATGCATTTTAATCTCTTTTTATTGATCTTTATCCGACACAGGGTGGATCTTCTAAAATCTACATAGAGAGACATCCAGAAAGGTTTCCTCCCATCTTTAGTTATATGTCTGCATTCATTTATTCTGAGCCCCCCTTCAGGAACAGCAGTCGTTGTACCCTGGTTTTCTATTTTGCTGCCTTAATATCTGTCTCCTTTATCAAAAATTTTTGTTCTTTGCCCTCTTCCTTTGCAGTTCAAAAAATAATGGTTTGTCCTTCATATCACTGATTTAATTCTTTATAACACCTGTTCTACCCCTAACCAGTTCCTTTGTGGATTTTAAATCTGTGTTTCAGGTTCCTCACAGCCCTTCCTATGACAATTAGTTCCATCTTCACTTCATTCTTTTCTTTCCTTATGAAATCTATTCCTCTGTCATAGACATCACATTTTATGGTATTCTACTGATAAATTTCTTGACTTTTTCTTTTGGGATAATACATCTTCAGAAGAAAGTCCTTTCTCTAAGTTGTCAGGATAATGCTCTCATTCCTTGACTTTCCGATATTTTTCCACAGGCTCCATTTTGACTTTTTTCTGTTACACATTCTTTCTTTTTAAAGATTTGCTCTTTAAATTTATTTATTTTTTAAAATTTGTTAATGTTTATGCTATTACAGTTATTCCAATTTCTCCTCTTTGGCCCCCTTCACCCAGCCCCCTGCGCTCCCTCAGGCAATCCCCACACTGTTATTCATGTCCATGTACATATGTTCCTTGTCTGACCCCTTCACCTTCTTTCCACCAGTACCCCACCCTCTTCCCTTACAGCTGTCAGTCTGTTCCTTGTTTCTGTGCCTCTGATTTTGCTCATTAGTTTATTTTGTTCCTTAGATTCCAGTTATAAGTGAGATCAGATGGTACTTGCCTTTCATTGTTTGGCTTATTTCACTTAGCATAATACTCTCCAGTTCTATCCATGCTGTCATAAAAGGTAAGAATTCCTTCTTTTTTACTGCTGCATAGTATTCCATTGTGTAAATGTACTAAAGTTTTTTTAATCCACTCATCTACAGATGGGCGCTTAGGCTGTTGCCAAATCTTGGCTATTATCAATAACACTGCTATGAACATAGGGGTGCATATATTCTTTCGAACTGGTGTTGTAGGATTCTTTGGATATATCCCTAGGAGCGGGATCACTGGGTCAAAAGGCAGTTTCATTTTTAATTTTATGAGGATACTACACACTGTTTTCCAGAGTGGCTGTACCAGTCTGCATTCCCACCAGCAGTGCACTAGGGTTCCCCTTTCTCCACATCCTGATCAGCACTTGTTGTTTGTTGATTTATTGATGATAGCCATTTTGGCAGGAGTGAGGTGATATCTCACTGGGGTTTTAATTTGCTTCTCTCTGATGGTTAGTGATGTTGAGCATTTTTTCATATGTCTCTGGGCCATCTGTGTGTCCTTCTTGGAGAAGTGTCTATTCAGGTCCTTTGCCCATTTTTTAATTGGACAGTTTGTCTTCCCGGTGCTGAATCTTTATATATTTTGGAAATTAAACTCTTGTCCTTCTTGAAGAGTATTATCTGTTAAGATTTGGTGTTTGACAAAAAGAACAAGGGACATAGCCTTGCTTCTGTTATATGTCTCCCAGTGTGGTCTCTTCCTCAGAGCTGCAGCTAAAATCCAGTTCCCAGGAAATCCCCAGGAGGGTTTGGGGATTTCTACTGAGGAGGTTTCCTCCACAGCCCACAGCCTACTTCCCCAGTCCTCTGAAACAATACATTACATATATGGAAAACTAACAAGGTGCTGCTATCAGAGCTGCTGCTGGTGAGTCGCCGCAATTTGCATACTGGGACTGTGCCTCCAGTGTGCTGTGTTGTCAGGGGTTTCCCCTATATTTGCAGCTCAAGTTTCTCCTGGGACTCAGAACTCTGCATGAAAGCATAACTGAGATTTACCCAGTTAAGTGAAGACTTCAAAAAATAACTTTTGAAGAAAAAATTTATCTAAAATTACATGGTGATTATGAGTGTGAGCTCTGGAGTTAGAGTGCATGTGTTTGTCCCCACTCCTCACAAGTTACTTAATACACTGCGCCTCCGGGGCCTCATCCGGGAAATAGGGACAACAGTGTTATTCCATGTAGAGCTCATAGAAAAACACTGGGAACATAATAAATGCTCAACAACTGTTAAAAATTATCATTACCTTCTAGGATTAAATATTTCTACACACATTTTCTTGAAAACTCAAGGTTGTTATGAATACCCAAAATCACAGTGTGCCACAATACAGTAATTCCTTAGACAGGCTGTTTGCCTTTCAGAAAATGGACCCTGGATTGCTAAGAAATTTGAGTTCTTGCAAGTGCTTTTTATCATTCACAATTCACTCTTAACCTCTGTCCAGGTTTCAGCAGCCACTTCCTGATGCTTGGTCAGTGTGCTAACTCAAGCACCTTGATCTAATTATGCTTCTAAAACTATTAGAACAATTTCTATTGCAGGAATAGAACTATCTGAATGACAGAATGAGAGACTTCCCTCTGAGTTAGACATGCGCGTGTCAAAGCACAGACTGTTGAGCTGGAGGTTCCTTAAAGCTAGAAGCTGTTTCTCATTTATTTTTATATGCCCAGCACTCAGCACAATCAATATACCTGGCTTACACTAGAACTGTCAATAAATGCTTTTCTGGGTTGGTTTGTTGGTTGGTTGGTATGCTTGTTCTTTATTGAATATATTTGTATTGTACACTTAGGGCATTTTTGGATTATATTTCTAGTTTTTACCTATGTTTCTGATCATTGTGCTTTCCTTTTTAATATATTAATGGCAGTGGGGAATAAAGCTTGAATTAAGTTGCTTGTAACCCTTTCCCCACTATATACTGTCAATACCAAAAATGAATTTTAATAATTTAAATAATGAAAAAAATGAAAATCAAAGATATAGTGTATATTCTCAAACATGGGACTGTTGTAATTTAAGTTTTAAATAATTTAAGACATAAGAAGTGAAACACATATTTATCGAACATTTATTAAATGTCTATTTTACTCCCTTTCACCCTAAAATTTTAAGCAAGCAAGAAATGTGTACTTGGGTAAATAAAAGAAAGGGATTCTGCTACATATAAGGAAATAAACTGCAGCAGGCACCCCGGGGCAAGGAAGGGCGCTGAGCAGCTGCCGCCCCGCATGCGTCCACTGGCTGGAAGCCCACTGGGCCTCCTAACTGCTCCGACCACCACTTCCCAATGTGAAAAACATGGCAGTGGGATGCAGGGCTTCTATACAACATTTCACTGCACAAATTCATTTTTAAAGGCTTTACTCAGGCACTCAAAGAAAATCATGCCAGTAGTAGGTGGAAAATACTTCACAAAATACAGGGGTAGGCAAAAGTAGGTTTATAGCTTTTCATAGGGAAAATAATACAATAAGTAATAAATAATAATATAAGGACAAACTATGTTTTCTGTACTTATAACTGTAAATCTACTTTTGCCCACTTCTATATTATATGTAAGGCTGTGGAAATTTAAAATGATTTTTAACCTAATTAAAGGAATTACATATGAATGCTAAACATTGGCATAGCTATTTTTATTGGTTTTGAACTCCTTCAAACTTTATATCTCATTTTTTTTACAAAGCTACATCAAAATTACTCTAAGTAGATATTTCGATTCTAGCACATTCTTGAATATATATGCTTAACATCTGTCTCATGAACTTCTTTAGGTAAACACCACCATCTTTTACTTTCTGGTACCTGTTTGGAAAACAAGCAATGGGTTATTTGTAGGAGGCAGGTGTTTCCTTGCTAGTAAAATCATTTAGTCTAACCATTTCCTGATTTAACAGATTAGGACACTTCATCAAACAATGACATTTAGTTTTACTACCTATTATTTGTTTGATGTTCAAAGATCTTAAGAGCAGGCAATAGCCGCTAGAGATCAATAAAGACCATTAGATAATGTGTGTGCTTAAATTAGGGACAGCATCTGAGGCTGTTTCTCTTACCTCAAAGACAAGTTAGACTCTCATGCTGCTTTCTTACTGGCACGAGGAAATCATGTCATTCAAATGGCATTTCCTCCTCCTGAACAGACATTCAGAACTAAGTTTTATACCCAAAGTTATTGACTGTGCACACCTGTCACACCTGTAATTCTGTCTCACAAACAAAAGCCCTACACATCCCATCTCACTATCCAGTTACACAGTCCAGGACTGTGTAAGATTTATGTCAGCTATTTGAGCAGTCAAAAGGGATATTCCCTGAGGGGGGCACAAGACATCAAATCTTCAAGGACTGAGATCACAGCAGGTTTAATAAAGAAAGAAGAACAGATGTCAATTTAAAAGGGGGAGATTACGGAATTAATTGTGGAACAAAAAGTGACATGCTGAGCAACATTTTCTTTTCCAATATAAGGAATGTGGGAACATACGCACTATGAACAAATAAGCTTATTTTTCTTGTAAAGGTTGATAATATTTTAAACATGTCCTTATTTACACTGAAAACTATTAACACACTTCAGCTAGTTCCATTATTAAAAAGCTAGGCCAGTTGACACCTTACTGAGACGGGAAGGCGGCAGTGAGATGCCCAACAGCGGGAGTGAGGTCTGCTCCCTAAGGTGAAACAGGACAGGAACGGCTGGGAGGTTACTGGATAAGGACGACTTGAGCTCTAACACTGTTTCTTGTGTGTGTGCATCAGGCAGAGGAGCTGATCCAGTAGCCTTTGGTCACCTAGTGGGTAATCTGGGGCAAAGGTAGTGGCAGGAGAAAGACTCTTCCCAGCTCTATCTCTGTATCTAACAGTCCACAGTAGGACTTAAGAGAAGTTTTGGATAGGAATACATTCTTTTAAAATTACTGCGTGCCTTTGTCCTGGCTCCCAGCCCTCTCTCTGTCTCACAGGTACACAGATACCATATCTCTCAGGAAGAGGGCTGACCTCAGAATGTAAGGCCAGGAACAGGAGGCCTGGAAGGTGTTCCTTAATGGACGGGAAGCCAGATATCTGCCCAAAGAATGAACAATGGACAAAAAATACACCCAGAGGATGTGGCTGCCTTATACAGTGGGGAGCGAGGCTTGTCATAATATATGGTCTTCTTTTGTTTAAGTAAAATATTTATGAAGTTGTATGGCTCAACAGTAGAAACTGAAAAAATTCTACATTTCAGTGAAAGTAATATTTTCCTTTCCTGTTCAGATACCATTTTATAGATATAAAGTATATTTAAGATCTTACATTGAGCTGTATTCAAACTGCAGTAAAAAGAAACCCTTCAGCAATAAGAAAATTTATTATAATTTTAAAAAGCACATATTCAGATCAATACATGTCCACAGAGTTACCCACTTTTCCAAATGACAGAAACATTCCTCTGCCTGGACATTAAGTTGCCGGAGAACAGAGCCTGTGTCTAATTCATCCTCTACCCTTTGCCCAGACCCAGGATCTAGCATGATATTTGCCCAGTGAAAGCATTTAATGAATCTGCTGAGTGACTATACAGATAGGTAAGATGTGATATAACAGTTTTTAAAGAATTTTGTGCTATAAAAGCTGTTTAGTTTGTATATATTTTTAAGCAGTTGAAAGTTAGCTCTTTTTGTGTTTTCTATTATGTGTGTATTTTACAATTTGATTAATTTGGTAAACATTAGAACAGTAAATAATTACAAAAGAAGTAATAAAATCTTTGCTGTTCAGCTACGCTTTGACTTTCTATGTTATAAAGCAAACGAGAAGTTCCAAACTGAAGTTTAAAAGTCACAAACTATAGAATTCTGCACTTTATCACCAAAGGCGTCAATAGTGTGTTAATGACCCCTGTTATTACTGATGACAGGGCACCAACTTATTTCAGTAGAAATATTCACTATTCCAAATGACAAGAAACAATTAATTTTTTAGTAGACAGCTCTTTCATTGTTTTATATCCTCTGGTTAAATATTTAGAGTTCCTAGTATGCATATGATAAGACAGAATACAAAATAACTCTCATCAATTGTATATTTTTCAAATAATAGAAAGGAATTATAATTTTATAGCATTTACGAGAGCTTAACATATATACTCTTTGCTCATTAAATATAACATACAAGTGGTATTTTAATGTTGATATAACTAATACTAGAACTGAAGCTGTTTATAAACAAAAAATAAGAAAAAGTACAATTTGATTACTGGCTAGCTAGCTGAAATAAACTTAGAAATAAATTATTCTAGAGAACTTCCAGTCAAGATGGTGGTTTGGGCAGGCATGGCTCACCTCTTCACACAACCACAACAAAAATACAACTAAAATATAGAACAGCCATTATATGGAACCAACAGAAATCGAGTTGAATGGAAGTCTGACAGCTATGGAATTAAAGAAGCCACATCCATCCAGGCTGGTAGAAGCGGTGCAGATGTGGAATGGGCTGGTCCCACACCCATGTGTGGTGGGTAAAAATTCAGGAGTGATATTCCAGAAGCGAGGAGTCCCAGCCCCACACCAGGCCCCCCAGCCCAGGGTTCCAGTACCAGGAAGATAAGACCCTGCAACTTCTGGCTGCAAAAACCAGTGGGAGGACTGAATCAGTGGAAGAAACTTCTGGAGCCCCAAGCAGATCCTCTTAAAGAACCCACACAAGAACTCACGTACTCAGACTCACTCCCTCTGGGCTCCAATGATGGGGTGCAGGGGGAAGCTGAGGTGTCTGGCATCAAGGCAAGCAGGGGCCATTGTTCCTTTTCTGGGCCCTCCCCCACAGAGCTAGCATACTGGTGCATGTCTAAGACTCCATCAACCTGGCTAACACTGACCTACCTTGGAGATCCCCAGAGACTCCACCCCACCCAGCTTATGGGCCCACCCAAACCGCTTTTCCTTATGAACGGTCGTGGCTCATGCTTCACAACTTTCTAAATCCTTTCAAACAAGCAACAGCTGGCCTCAGTGAGCCCCAGGTCTGGAACTAGCAGCCTAGATTCACAGCTTGGCTTCACCTGGAAATCTCCAAGCCCAGCACAAGTAGCTCAGATTGTTTTATAGCTCAGGCAAGGTGGCCCCGGGCAAAACACAGGTAGGGGCTGATCTTGGCCTGCACCACTGGGGAATCCCCGGGGGCCAGCACACCTGGTGGGCAGCTACAGACCATGTTGGAGCACCACTACCCTGCCCCTGCGCAGCTGATCCTCCATGGAGGGTGGAGGTTGGTGGTCAGTGGTCACAGCCAGTCCTTGCAGCTGACTGGCCTGGTAAACTCCTCCCATTGATCTACCAACAGCAACCAAGGTTCAACTATAAGACGAGGGTATACTTACAGCTCACACAAGGAGTACATCTTGAGCACCCAGTTTGGTTGATAGGAGAGGCTGTGCCACTGGACCCTACAGGACACCTACTACATTAGGTCACACTCAAGACATGGAGTCAAAGCAGCTCTACCCAATACATAGGAAGAAACACAGGGAGGCTGCCAAAACGAGGAGACAGAGAAACATGGCCCAAATGAAAGAACAGATTAAAACTCCAGAAAAAGAGCTAAACGAAACAGAGATAAGCAATCTATCAGGTTCAGAGTAACCTCGGCAGCATAAAAAAGATCCAGTCAGAAATGAAGGATACACTAATTGAAAAAAAGAACAATTTACAGGGAAACAATAGTAGAATGGATGAAGCTGAAAATCAGATCAATGATTTGGAACATAAGGAAGCAAAAAACAACCAATCAGAACAAGAAGAAAAGAGAATCCAAAAAAATATGGATAGTGTAAGCAGCCTCTGGGACAACTTCAAGCATTCAACATTCGCTTCATAGGCGTGCCAGAAGGGTAGAGAAAGAGCAAGACACTGGAACTCTATTTGAAAAAATAATGAAAGAAAACTTCCCTAATTTGGTGAAGGAAATAGACATGTGAGTCCAGGAAGCACAGAGAGTCCCAAACAGGATGGACACAAAGAGGCCCACTCCAAGACACATCAGAATTAAAATGCCAAAGGGTAAAGATAAAGACATGGGAGCGTGGGTTGTGGGGGAACGTGTGAAGAGGTAAGGGGATTAAGAAGTAGAAATAGGTAGTTACAGGATAGCCATGGGGATGCAAAGTACAGTATAGGAAATGGAGTAGCCAAAGAACTTATACACAGGACCCATGGCCAAGAACAATGGTGGGGGGCTTGCCTGAGGGAGTGGGGCAAAGGGGGAAAAATCAGGCTAACTGTAATACCATAATCAATAAATATAAATAAAAAAAATTATTCTTTAAGGGCTAGAATGCATGTCTTTATTAAAAAAGCAGCCCCTATTCTTAGTTGCCCTATTTGCTATTTCAAATCTAGCTTCCCACACAATACATTACCTTTTTTTCATAGGTGCGTTTTAAATGACTTTTCTCCATTTGAAACTTATTTTCTTGATCCTGTGAATGATAAATGTTTTTATTACACTTAAAATCGCTACAAGAGTTAATAAAATTATTAATCTAATGAAATAAATAAATCTACTTAATGACAAACATTGAGTTTTGCATATTAGTAAGAGCACCCTACCTGTCCAATTTTCTGAAGTACAAATAGAAGTATGATTAGCTTTACGTTAGAGGTCATAAAACCTTAGTTATCTGAAGATATTATTACTCTTAAAAGTACATACTTGACAATGAAAGAGAAGCTTTCTGACCCTTAGGATTAGGGGATTACTTAAAATGACCAACTGAGTCAATATGGAAATAATAAATTTGAAGTTATACCGTATACCAGTTCCCGGTATTTTTTTACCATAAGGGAAAAGGAAAGATCCAAAAGGTGTGAAAGAGGGAGAGAGAGAGGGAGAGAAATTATGAAGATTGGCAGATAATAACTCAAAGGGAGAAAATTATTCTTAGAACCCAGAGGGTATTATGCTAAGTGAAGTTAGTCAGAGGAAGACAAATATCATATTATTTCACTTACATGCAGAATCCAAAAAACAAAACAAATAAAACAAAACAGAAACAGACTCATAAATACAGGAAACAAACCAGTGGTTACCAAAGGGGAACGGGATTAGGGGCAGGCAAGATAGATGAATGGAAGGGGATTGAGAGGTACAACACACTTCCACGTAATGAAATAAGTAAGTGATGGGGATGTCATGTACAGCATAGGGAACATAGTCAATAATAGTGTAATAACTTTGTATGGTGACAGATGGTAACTAGACTTATCGTAGGGATCATTTCCTAATATATATAAATATCAAATCACTATGATGTACACTGGGAACTAATAGGATATTGTAAGTCAATTATATGTCAAAAATAAGTAAATACAAATGAAATAATGTATTTAAATAAAATTTATTTTTAAAATTAATTTCAAAAGAAAGATTATTCAAATTAAAATCTTTAATTATTCTCGATATCCCATTAGCATCTACTTTTGTTAAAAGAAGTAAAATAAATAAAATGAAAAAATGATACAGTGCAATAAAAGAATCAGAAATGGCTATTTATATTTTTAAGGAGGTTTTTTAACTCTTATTTGTACATATAAATCAAAAAGAAAGGTGAGTTTTAGCCATTGTTATTCTGTGAAAAACTGTAAGACTCGCCTTTAGTTGTTGCTTTCTTTGAAGTTCTGATTCCTGTAATTGCTGTTTTAATTGACAGGTGTTCTGTTCTAATTCTTTAATCATACCAGATGCCTAGAAGGATTTTAAGAATAATAATTAAAAAAACAAAATATTGATTTTTGTACCATTTTACAATTTCTGGTTGAGTAAATTTACCTTTTCTCCTGTAAAGACTCATTGAGTATTAAAATGATCTGTAAATCTGAATGAAAAATGTTTACTAAAAAATTAAAAATTCATCTTTTAAAGTAAAAATACATATTAAATCTGCTTAGTATTTAAAGTTATGTAAATATACTAGTAATGCAGAAATAATTGGTTTTACAGAAAAAAATTTTTACAGAAAACATCAAATTTTAATTTTAAAACCAAATCTACCAGAACATTTAATTCTTGAAATACCACATAATTGACTACCTTAGAATTGTAGCTATGGATTCTCTTTGCAGAAAATATCAATTCTCAGACACAAAGTGTGTGAGAGCCAGTGGGGTGTCTGTGAGCTCACATATGTGCATATGATGACAGAAAAACTAAAGCATAACCAAGATTTCAAAACAACAACAACAACAATAATAATAATAATGTACGTAAGAACCCTTAAAATTGTATGATTAGCACAACTGAGCATTTCTTCTCAGACTTTTATATTCCCTTTCTTAAAAACTCTGGTACAAGGGTTAACCTATTATGGCAGAATTCAGTTTATTAAATATTTATGTCATGCTATGGATTAGACGCTCGATATTTTAAGTATTTTACATGCTAATAAAAATTGTTTCAGCTATTTCAAGAATAAAACCAAGGAGAGACTAACTTCCAAGGCCAAATGGCTTCTATATGGCTACCTATGGCTACAAGCTGAGTAAAGTAAATATATATACGTCAAGTAAATTCTTTTATATGTATATATACCAGAATATATATAATACCTTAGAAGCTGAAAGTGCATGTTCCTTTTTTAGAAGGTTTATATCAGCATCATATTTGGTTTGCAATAGTTTCATGTTTTGCTCATAATCATTTATAAGATGATCTTTCTCTTTATGCAGTGCATTGCGCCTAAAAAAAATAAGAGAATAAAATTTACTCCCAATATATTTAAAATCAATTCCTAGAATGGGATTCTTTAGTCAGCCAAATCCAAATGCACCACTTTTCAATATAACAAATAATTAACTACATTTTTACCAACTTTTTTTTAAAGCATTATGCTTCTTATATTAAATGGAACTGAAAAAAACAAACGAATGGCAGTATTTAGGTTGGAAATCGCCCAAGGTTAATGTACAAGGCGTGATTGATTTTGGCAGATACTTTACAGGGTTAATATCAGGACTTTACAGCCACACCTGAGAGATATCTGACTTCAGACAATACCTTGCCTTTACTTCTTGTAACTCACTACACGTTATCTGGTAACATCTCTCAAGTTCCATTTTTTCTTGAATTAATTTCTGCTTTTGTAAATTACTGTTCTCTGCTTCTCCAGTCAGTTGCTGGACACGGGACTCCAGTTCTTTGACCACCTGGTTCTAAAAGAATAGGTCATTGTTAAAACAACCTTTAGCTTTGTAACACTGTAGTATCATTAAGTAGCCTGAAGAAAATATATACCCTATTAGATATAAGAATACAGAAAATAAATGTATATAAACCATACTAATAAAAATTAAACCGACTCCAAATTAACCAAGTCTTTTCAAAATGCTTTCGAACATAAAGATCACGTTTATATGCATTTAGCCATTCATTCATTCTTCCAATTAATATTTAGTGACATCCCCATCCTCAGGAAGGTTATACTTTCTTTCTGCAACTTAAGAAATTTATATTGTTAGGTGAGTATTAAACAGTGTTTTGGCTCTTCATTTGAAATTTTAGAAACTTTTTAAAATTATAAAGCAAAGTAATAATATTTTAATAAGAAAGTTCATAAGTAGTTTAATATAGGCATTATGACATATGTGACACATGTATTATCACATAAGTGTATAGGAACATCTTATTAGACAGTTCCAATATTAGTGAAAAAATTTTCATTTTTAAAAATATTTATTTATTTTTAGAGAGAGAGGAATGGAGAGAGAGAGAGGGAGAGAAACATCAATGTGTGACAGAAAGATCAATTAGTTGCCTCTCACACCCACCAACAGAGGACCTGGCACACAACCCAGGCAGGTGCCCTGACAGGGAATTGAACTGGCAACCTTTCAGTTTGCAGGATGACGCCCAACCCACTGAACCACACCAGTCAGGGCAGTGAACAAAATTTTCATTTGTTTTATATTTTTACTTACAATTTTATCAAAAGCACTTCATTTTTCCAGTCTTCAAAATTATTAAACAATTATATAATTTCCTTATTATTTGATATTTGTTATTTTGAATTTTTCATCTTTATAGAATGAAATAAAGGTGTTTATAACTATGTACTCCATTTAAAATTAAGGTAAGCAAGCATTAACTAAAAGGACAATCTATTTTTTTAATTGAAGTATAATTGGTATATACTATTCTATTTATTTCAGGAATACATCATAGTGATTTGATATTTATATACATTATGAAATGATCACTAATTTTTATTTTTGACAATTACACTTCCAGTAAGTGTGAGTAATCAGAAATGTTTAGAATGATGTTCCAATCAATTAAGTATATCTTTATACTCTAAGGGAAACATTTAAAGTAAAGTATAAGCATTACATAATAATTATAACCCCAACCTCATACCATTCTTTCTTCAATTTAAATGTTGGTGCACTAGCTTCCAAATATAAGAAATGGAAATAATTATATCTAACAAAAAATGATATGCAGATTAACTTTTTAAAATACATGCAGTTGCTAGCTCAGAGCCTGACACATATCGGACGTTCAGATTTCTTGTCCATACATCCTATTCATTCTGCTTCTGTATTAACATGATCCCTCTGTTTTAGGGGCTCCTTTCAAAAGATAGTTTCAATGTTCCAACACATATTCTAAACTCTCCATGTTTCCTAAGTATTAACTGCGTAGAAGAAACAAAGAAAAATGCTATATCCTTTGCCTTCCAGCTTTAAATGGTGAAGTAAAGGAGGACTTCTCTTGGAAACTACCAAAAAAAGACAAAAGGTACTAAAACAGAAAGGAAACTCCATCTTAATAAACTGTAGGAGAGAAACTGCCTTTTCCCACTTTGGAGGAGCACCTTGCAACATATCACACTCCCACTGAGAACTGAAAAACCAAAAAGATACAAAAGAAATCAATTTGAAGACACTAGCAAACTTCCAAGGCAGGTAGGACTTAAGGGGGCCCAAGGAAGCAACCTCAGAGATGAGTCAATGGTCTGTAAGCTGCTTTTTTACTTTTGAGGCATTTTCCAATCTGGATGGAGGAGGACAGGGCAAGAAAGTTAGAGCAGAGGGTGGCCAGGCAGCTAGAACTTCATGAGGGAAGGGATGCATAAAGAAGTGAGCTCCACATAAACCCTTTTGTCCTCAAGGGATTTGCCAAATTCTTAACTTGAATTCAAAGGACAGGAGACTAAGAAACCAAGGGAAAACCCTGAGAAGCAGACCAGTTTCCAGCACTATCACTGTACTTATGAGTAAAACTTGTATTTTAGAGGGGGAAGGCCTCTTGCAACATCACAGGCTTTCGGCTGGGCCATGTGTTGAGGGCCACTCCTGGGAGTGGAAGTGAGTCAGATGTAGACCAAACGCTGCACCCAGCCTTGAGTCAGCTCAGTCTCTGAATGGTTCAAGGTGAGCTGTCTTCACACCAGCTGCCTCTCAGAAGTTAAGGCGGAGACTCTCTAGAGGAAAATAACATCTTCCAGAGCATTTATGCACAATGTCTGACATTCAATCGGAAAATACCAGGTATTCCAAGAAACAGAATCAAGAGGGGCAGAAAAGCAAACATAAAAATAGACGAGTCAATGGCCCAGACATTGAAATTATAAAACTTATGAGGAATTTGTTATCCTGGTTCAAAGTATATGAGGAAGGCCTGCAAAATTAAATGATGATCAAAGAGAAATGCAGGAACACTCTTAGAGAGGATGATCCAGGGCTGGAGATCTTAGACAGCAGCATCAGAACAAAGTTATCCAAGTTAAGTTGCATGCAAATAATTTCTTTCTCGGTTCAACAATAACATATTGTGACTACAGTACCTCTGAACCCAATCGGACATGAAAAAGAATTGGGAAAGACGGGGATAAATTTTTTTAAAAATCACAAAAACCATATTTTCAGGAAGCAATCTATGGCTGAAATCAATTAAGGAAAAGAAATTACCTATGAAAAGCCTAACAGTGGTTACAGTGTAATAAAATGCTATAAGAATTTACTCACATACACCACTGCATAGTAAGAAACCCATGCCACTGTGGAACACGGCATAGCCCTATATACCCAGAAATTGTCTTTAAATAACTGACCAAGGAAAAAAATGTATATATTGGAAGATGAGTAATAGTTTAAACAAATGGGATAGCATAGAAGCTATACAAACACAGGGTGGGGCAAAAGTAGGTTTACATTTGTGAGTACACAAAACGCAGTGTTTACCAACTGTAAACCTACTTTTGCCATACCCTGTATATCATAAGGAAAGCGGGTGAAAGGCAGAAAAAACAAAAGGCAAATGAAAAAATTTTCATTTCTTAAAAAAATCACATATGATAGAGTAAAATCAATACCAAATGTATTAGAAGGGACTAGAGCTACAGAAATAACCTATTACCACAAAATGTTCCCTAAATATCCTGTTAAAATAGAAATGGCTCATTACTCAATGATGTCTTAAATATTGACCATAATAAGCTTAATTTAAGTTAAAAAATCATCAGTTTTAAAATATAACAAAAATAATTTAAGAAATGAGTTTTAAAATATAAAACTTGAATGCTCTAAAAATATAATCTTGACCTTTCCCTTCCCTCTTTCATTCCCACCTCTGTCTGTCTGTCTGTCTGTCTGTCTCTGTTAGTGGCAATGTGACTTGGGTATTACATGATTACCTTTGACTCTTGCATTTCAAACTGCATGGAATAACTCTGACCTTTTCCCTGTTGTGTTTTTTATGTCCATATCTGCACTATAATAGTAACTAATAACTAAATAATCTCATTCAACTTTTCTCCATTTGAATGAATTAAACTTTTCATCCCAAATGTTATCGTGAGATGATACTGCTAATTCAAAAGATTATGCTTGCCTTTTTACAACAGCAATTCTTACTCTAGCACTGTGCGAGCATGAAGAGTGCACTCCCAATTAAATAAGCAAAAGTAGAAAAAAAAAGAATAGCTCCCTAGATGTGCAAGCTGGGTCAGCAGCTGAAATTCATGTAATCCATCACACCAACAGGTCTCAGCATGAAGAGTTATATTTATTGAACAAATAATTTTACAAGTACTGATATAATTTTCTGATTCAAGGAGCAAATAATGATATTCATTTTATTACTTACTTATTTTTATTTATTGTTATTTTATTTTTATTATTCCTTTTTAAAGCATTTTCTTAACCTTCACTGTGTCTTACACAAGATAAAGTAGGTGCAAAGGAAATTTAAAAGAATTTAAAACATAATGTCAAGGGAAAGTCTATAGACATATATGAAATACCTTAAGGACAACGACATTTGGCCAAAATAATCTTTTTTAAGCTGAATACAAGAACCGAGGAGACATAAAATAGTGGAGGTCTCAAAATGGGGTAAAAAGCTATTCAGAAAAAAAGGATAGTGATGTAGAACCATATTTTCAGGCTGCAACAGACAGTGTAGAAGGGGAGTTCAGGGGTATGTAACAACAGGGTCAGAGAAGAAACATTAACTCTACAATAAATGACAGATTACCTTGGGCACAGAGACTGTGTTCCCACATTGTGAACTCAAAGGCAGCATTCGGAAGACTAGGTTGGACTTCTTGAGTGGACATGGTTTGTAAGCAGTAGTTATAACAGGCATTGGGTTAATAATTCAAGTTCGTGGTCATGGGAAAATGGGACGAATAGCATTTGTGAGATATGGAACAAGAGGAGACAGGGAGAGCTACTGGCAGGTTACCGGAAGAGTCCCAGAATGAGGCAACAATGGCCTGGACTCAAGTGGTAGCTGTGGAAACAGAAGGGAAAGAGAATAGAACTAACAAAAATTTTCAGAGAAGTATATAATATGATTAAGTTAAATAGTGAATGAAGGATATGAGAAGCGCCAAAAATTATAAATCTTCTATGTTCAAAACCTAATACACCAAAAGAATTGGCACACTGAGAATTAAGAGAAAGTATTAGAAAAGGGTATTATTCTGGTAGGAAATATGATTTTCAACATGTACTAGGAAATTGTTGAATAGCCGATGAGCCTTCAGTTATACAACCAATATACAAAATAAGAAATTAGGAGTTTTACATACAAACTTTGTTTGAAATCTGGGAGTCAAAAATTAGAAAGGGTTGGTATTCAGCGACTATTTAGAATCCAAAATTGAATTCCTATGGCAAAAAGAACAACACATTTTATCTGATTTCATAAACTTTTTCTTGAAATATGACATACGCACAAAGAGATGCACAAATCTTTAGTATATATTTTGGTAATTTTTTACAAATTGAAAACACCCATGAGTCATTATAAGGTGTAAACATTACCAGCCTCCCTAAAGCCTTACTGGTCATCTTCCACACAAAGGTAAGTACTACTCTGACTTCCATCACAAAAAATTAACTTTGCCTTTGGTTGAATTTCCCATAGATGAAATCATAGTGTGTGCATCTTTTGGGTCAGGCTTCACCATGTATATTACATATCTGTGAGATTCATCCATGTCATGGCATGTAGCAGTTTAAACTTTTTCAAGGTTATGTACAGTATTCCATTGTGCAAATAACCTAAAATAACGTATTCATTTTATTGATGGATTGTTTCAGTGTTAATCTGTTAAAAATAATGTTGCTATGAACACTTTCATACAGGTTTCATGGTTCATACATGCACTTATTTCTTTGTTTGTACTTGCAGTATTGAAATTTCTGAGTCACAATTTATTTGAAAACTATATCCATGCAAAAACTTGCAGGTGAATATTTAGAACAGCTTTATCCACAATTGCAACCAAGATGTACTTCTACAATAGGTAAATGAACAAACTATGGTACATCCATATAACTGAATATTACTCGGTAATAAAAAGAAATGAGCTATCAAGCCACAAAAGACATGGAGAAATCTTAAATGTATAATTGCTTAATGAAAAAAGCCAGTCTGAAAAAGCTATTTACTGCATGATTCCAATATGACATTTTTGAAAATACAAAACTATACAGTCAGTACAAAAGATCAGCGGTTGCCAGGAATTCTAGGGAGAGGAGCAAGGGATAAATAGGGGGCAGCATTGGTGGCTTATAAGACAGAGAAAATATTATGTATCATACTGTCATCATGGGTATATGACAAGATGTATTCTTCAAAGCCTATGGAACCTTAAAGCATAACAAAACGAACCTTATCATATGCAATTTTTTTTTAAATTTAGGAGTTTGGGGATCCTAGGAAAAAAATGTAGACTGTGACAAGAGAGTCTAGATATATTAAAAATATATGAAAAAACCTCATTGAAGGGATGGGGGAAAGTGATAACCTAAGCAATTTTGAAATGAGTCTCTAAGACCATAAGCACTGTCCTCTAATTGAGAAAATTGGTTCCCATGGGAGTATGGGTTCATAACTCTGATCCCGGTGTCCACGTATAATAGAATTGAACAATTAAGTAAATGGATGGAGGGTGGCAGAAGCCAAGTTTCCAATGTTGGATTGAGAGTTCACATATACGAAGGGGGATGGCTAGAGTAATCCATGTGGTAATGGATTAGAGTTACAGACATTGCTAAAATATTATGTTTAGTTTAATGTGGATACAGGTGGTTACATATAGAAATGTTTATAGATATGCATAGATGCACAGGTTAGTAATACAGATACACTCCCCTGCTTTGTCAGGTGGAAGGGCATAAAAACTGTCACCTCAGCGTAATGAGCATACCTGTCACACAGACCTCAGTCTCTAATACCATCCTCCATATAATCCACATCGACAGGCATGATGTCAATGGGCTATGGGAGCCCAACAAAAGTGTTCTCAGCGGCCAAAGCCGGAACAATTTGAGGAGCAAAATTAAGTAGTATTGGATTATAACCCAGAGTACAAAACAAAAAATATCCATGAGTCCATGCTGATATCAATAAATGACTGAATAAATTAATAAATGGGGGAGAAAAGTCTCCCATGTAGAAAATCTCCAAATACCTTCTGTAGAAATTCCACACCCTAAGTATAGAAAGTAGGACTCCCCGCTTCTTACACATGGCTGTACAGAGTAACTTCCTTCCAAAGAGGACAATACAGAAAAGTAGGGAGTGACTCTACAGTGGAAAATGTAACACATGCTACTTCAGTCAGGTGATCGAGGTTAGTATCAACAGTGTAAGTCATTAACAGTATGTACTCCTGACATGATGTGATGAGATTAGCACTTTACCATGGTGATCTTACTGCCTCAACCCATAATTCCAGTCAAATCATGAGAAAAACATTAGACAAAATCCAATAGGCCTTGGCCAGGTAGCTCAGTTGGTTAGAGTGTTGTCCAGATACATCAACGTTGTGGGTTCAATCCCTGGTCAGGGCATATACAAGAAGCAACCAATGAATGCATGAATAAGTGGAACAACAAATTGATGTTCTCTCTTTCTCTCTCAATCTCTCTCATAATAAATAAATAAATAAATAAACAAACAAACAAACAAGTGAACAAATAAATCAATAAAATTATTCTGACAAGGACTGAATAGACTTTACAAAATTACCAGCAGGACCCCTAATACAGAAAAAGATAAAGAACTCTACTAATAAAGCCAAACATCTCAATGAAGCCACCACAGACTTTCAGTGCATTAAGCCCTATATTTTACAGCCTTCACCTCCCCAAGCATCTAATAATTTTGCTATACTTTTCATATTTGTAAGTTCTAATATTATTTTTTAAATCCTGTGTTTTCATGTTTAACTAAGAGTTTCATGCAAAAGAATCCCTGCCAATACCGAAAGGCATAAATCTAACAATCTATACCAGTATCTGCTTACAACAAATGCACAGAAACAAGACTCAACAGAAGAAGGAAAAAAAGCCTGGGAGAACAACAAAACCGGGAAACTAATTCTCAGTGACAGTCTCGTCTTTCATCTTCAGCCATGCCTTGAACTCTCCCGTGTTTAATTATTAAATCAGGAGCTGCTCAGCAAGATCTGTCTAGTTTTGATGATTCTTAAATTCAGCCCTGCTGACAGACTCTGTCCCGTTTTCCCTGTATTTACTATTATCTAATGACAAGGTCTGAATGCTAATTTTGAAATTCAACTTTCATTAAAAAAAGAATGAAGTTTTTCTGACAGTGACCTCTTGGCTCCAAAGTATCACTTTTCTTTACAACCCAAATTCATAAAAATTAAAATTTCTGCTGTGAAAGACACTGTTCTCTTAATATTTTTAAATAGTATATAACAATGCAGTAAACATTTTAGGTAATCAATATGTTCCACAAATATCAACTCTGAAAGTATTTAACATATTTAATTCACACTTGTAAAAATTTAGGATGATAAAAATGTATTTCAGATATAAATCTGGCTTTTGTTCATGACTTTGAATATCATCATTATGCTGATTATCCTGAAAATAAATTCTCAATATTTTGTCCCCACTAAGCCTGACATTTAGCCTTCTCCGTCTGCTGAACTGCATCATCACTCCCCCGTTCTGGCCTCTGGGCTGACACCCAGGTCCAAGCCATCACCTTTCCTGTCAGTGCAGCTTCAACAGCCTCCTCATTGGTCTCCCACTCCTGCTCTTGGCCCCTACAGTTTGTTCTCTGCGTAGGGCCTGAGATACACATCACTGCGCATCCTGCTCCCTACTTTTTCACTTTTTCCAAGACAGGTCTGGGTAACTACCTCTTGTTCAGATGCCACAGGTTAAAACTCAAGGACATACTTGACCTACCAGGCGGGGTGCAGTTGTGTGGCAAATGAGGGCTAGGTTCATGCCCAGGATACAAGGCTCTACTATTCCATGAGGTCATATCATTATTAGGAACCAGACTGATGAAGTGCACTTGCCTTGGACGTGAGGAGCCCTGGTCCATGTGCCACTAACCCACCTGTCCAGGCTTCCATGCTTTAGGACATCAGCTGGCCTTTCAAAAGGCTGAAGACATTCCCTCCTTCAGACCTACCCGCTGCCACCAGGTTCTCTGTGAGGGGGCTCCTGAGGGACCCTCCATCTCTCCTGGTCTCTCTGCCAAGTGCTATGGGGACCTCTTTCTGTGCCCTCACAGGAAGGGAATTTTTGGGGTTTACCCAAGTGATAACTGTATCTATTCCCCCAGTAAAGATGAATCTACTCAGAAAATCTGTCTTAAAATTGTCACACTACTCACATCTTCCATTTGAATTCCATTACGCTAGCATTAAATACTTTCAGAAAAACAATGGACTCTTCAGTTAAAGAGAATGAAATGAACATGAAGAAAGAAGAAAATGATCTCTAGACTGAAAGTCAGTGAGAAGACAAGAAAAAAGATTTGTGAAGGCTTCTGGGGGTTAATAAAAGGGGGAAGCAAACAATCCAGAGTGAAACCCCACAGTTATTCAAAAGACTGTCCACTGTCGCATATAAGGCAGTATCGAGTGGGAAGGCAAAGTAATTTCTTCTAATCCTGTATCACACTGATTTATTCACTGCACACATCAGAAAAGCATGGGGATGTGGAGAATAAGAGGGTAGTTTCTAAAATAGGCAAGTGAGGAGAAAAAAGACTTACCGTGGACTGGGTTTGTGCCATGTATTCTCCTTCCATTTTATTCAGACGTGCATTTGTGTCCTCCAGCAATTCTTGAATATTTTCAGTGTGTCGTTTTTGAAGATCAAACTTTTCCTTTTCCATTTCCGCTACAGCATTGTGGAGCTACACAGTGAAATAAAAAATTGACTGTTTCATCACTATTTTAAAATAGAGTATTTTGCAATTCAGAAAAAAAATGTTTTCCCATATTTCTCTATTTATTTACATAGTGTCCCAAACAATGAAAGACATAAAACTCATAAATAAACATTCAAAGTAAAGATGTCATTTAAAGAGCATGATTAAGAAATTAATTTTTTATTTTCCCGAATTGGAAATTTGAATGGATCAACAAATATTAATGGGAATAATCCACCTCAGGTAGCAATAGCAAATAAATCAGAGAGATAATACAATTTATCAGCTAAACAACACTACTATTAGCCTGAAATAACATAGAAATCTTTGTAATATTGTTATTGATCAGGAATATTATCTCACTGTATTTTCATATCACTTGCATGAAATTTTGCACAAGAGTAATGTTAAAAATTCTTTCTCCTTCACCCTTCCTCTAACAAGAAACTATTTTTGTCCATTTCATAATCTATACAAAAGTAGACACAAAGATAGCATTATAAATCAAATAGAGAAAGAACTCTTTTAGAACTGTATACTATATGTCCTCATTTACACAGGTCTTTCTTTCTAAAGATCATACTCTAAATATCCAAAGAACATGTAACTAAGGTAAAGAAAACAAGGTTCAATGGACAGCTCCCGAAGGAAACCGCAAATCTGTGCTCGCGGCCTTGTGGACATTCCTTCACTTATCTGAATGGCGGTGGAACTCTGAGTCTAACTCCTATCCTCTGCATCCAACCTGAGGCTCGTTCAGTAGGAGGTGAGGACAGGAGTCCTGTAGTCTAAAAGGTACATCTGATTTCCCATTCATGAATAGGAGAGAGAACAAGGATACGACACATGCAAATAGATTCCTATTTGACTAGGGAGATATTGAATGCACATGGAAAACCCTGAGAGATGGTGAGAACCAGAGACAGAATGCAGGCAGTAATTATGCTAATTATCGGTAAGAGTCCCAAGAACTTTTCTTCTAGTTTATAGCTGAACAAGAAGAATGAGGATGGCTCAAAAACAGCCATACAAAAGGCCCTTACGTTTCTCACATTTAACATGTGCAGTTTTGACTATTTGTAAGTGGTCCCCCAAATCCCTGCTATGTTAAAATTTGTATCTTTGCCAAAGCATATGTTTTAAGCTGGTGTTATATCTAGTATTCAAAAGTCAGCCACTTAGTTGGCACATGAATGTAGGCAAGCCCACAGCACCTAAATTTCAGTTCTGCTTCGTAGCTGTTGACCAATAGGCATGGTAACTCTGATAAAGGGCTCCGCATAAGTTGCAATAGAATTCTGTAATTACATTTATGTTGCTGTGGTTTCTTCATGTTTTTGGTCTCTCAAAGGTCATAGGACATATGCCTACTGACTGTCAAAAATTTACTGTACTTAGTCAACCATTAATACACAGTGGTCCCTCAGATATACCCCACAACTGCTTTATAAAGCGAATGTGCCTGTAGAAGTTTGAGGAGTATCTCTGAGTCTTTAAAAGTAATCCAGGGTGTTTACAGCTGAGACTAGAAGGGTGAAAATAACACTGTCTAAGGCAAGTATGCTATAACTTGGCTGATTCATTAAAAAATCAAACAGGTGTATCTGGTTTAATACTCTGACTTGGAGATGACATTTATTCATCCAACAAACTGTATTAATCTCTACCATGTACTAGGCACAATGCATCACTGAGAGCTTTCCCAAACCCAGCAACGGACTGGAGTCCAGGTCGCATGGTCTGGGAGGCTTTACAGGGCAAACATTCCCCTGAGTGATAAACTGTTACAGCAGCAAATATTATTAGGCCTGTGCTCTAAAGTACAAATCTCACTAGGGTTTATTAAACCACAAGGATGCCATCATGGCCCTGATAAAAGGGGATCTATAGATTCCCAAGGAAGTATTTTAGTTAGGGTTTGGCAAGGAGTACAGGGATGCAAAAGGCCTTCCCAGCACCCTACACATTGGTCTTCAGCCCGGACATTTGACCATGTGGTTGCCTCATGCCAGAGAAGCTGAAGAGGAACTAGGAATTTGTCCATAGACAAGGAAAAGTATTATAAAAGCCCACAGGTTAATGTTCCAGTCATTTTGAAAAACAGTCTGGCAGTTCACTGAAATGTTAAACATACAATTAACCACATAACCCAGAAATTCTACTAGATACATGCCTGAGAAACAACAGTACAGGTACAGATACTGGTCTCCGCCCCAGGCTCCTTGTACAATGCTCCCCAAACCCTTGGAATTTCCTAAGTGATAAGAGCATTAGGAGCATCTTTTGTTCTAATATTTGGTTCTCAGCCCTGGTTCCTAACACATAACTCCTCAGTCCCTCGGAATTTTGTGGGTGATAGGAGTGCTTTTGTTCTAATGAGGTGCCTGTTAGTAAACTCCTAGACAGCTTTGGGATGGGAGCTAGACAGTGGTGATGGTGGCACAACTTTGTGAATATACTGAAAACCATCGACGGGTACATTTTAAGAGGGTGAATTGTATGGTACCTGAATCATAACTTAATTTTTAAAAAACACCCACAGATTAGGAAGAGCATGGTACCATGAGATAACTGCGGAGAACCTTATACGACTGGTACAAACATCCAAGAAGGGGGTAGGATTGTGACAAAAGGTGAGGCTTGAAGATCACCAGTCTCAGCCATGTAGAGCTTGGAAGCCCTGAGGGCAGTTGGGAAGCACTGCAGTGATTTGAACACAGTAGTCAGACAAACCAGACTTGTGTTTTAGAAAGATCATCAATATGGTTGTATCATGGGGTATGTGCTGGAGAGGCGGGTGCAGAGAGTCCAGTGACAGCAAATCTAGGCAACAGGCAATGGAAGGGAAATTAGGGAAGGGACAATGGTGAATAAAATTCAAAACAAGCAGAATGAACAGAACTTAGCAAATGATTAGATGCGAGAGGTGAGGCAAAAAGAGGAACGAGCAGCTGGGTAGATAGCAATACCATAGGGAAGAGGGAGATAGGGAAAACCCTAGGAGGAGACAATTTTAGTGACAAAGGAAGAAGATGGAGTTTGGAGAGAATTCTTCAATTTAGATCAAGGAGAGATCTTAAATAGGTAGTTGGATAACTGGAATTTAAAGTGAGAGATGGGCCCTGGCTGGTGTGGTTCAGTGGACTGAGCACTGGCCTGAGAACCAAACGGTTACCGGTCTGATTCCCAGTCAGGGCACATGCCTGGGTTGCAGGCCAGGTCCCCAGTGTTGGGGCACGTGAGAGGCAACCACACATTTATGTTTCTCTCCCTCTTTTTCTCCCTCCATTCCCCTCTCTCTAAAAATAAATAAATAAAATCTAAAAAATAAATAAATATAGAAAGAGATAGAAGATGGGAATTTCTGTTAGAGAATATATACACAAATATGTCATATCACCTTGTCCATGTAGATAATAATTTTTGAATGCATGATTGCATAAATCGCAAAGTAAATCCATCATCTGCTTATTAATTTTTGGTACCAATCCTGCTTGCCCCAGGTTTTCATCTCTGCCCAGAGTGACATGCAATGGTACTTCACAAAAAAAGACCTTCAACCACATTTGCAATGTTCTCACATCTACTAATTTTCGTGTAACTGTAAGAAAGATTTACTAATCTAGCTGAAAGAATAAAATGTACCCTTGCATACAGAAGGCAAAAGACTTTGCTCTCTAAATCCCTGACAACTTAAACTGGGAAATAAGGCGCTAGAGAATGGGGCCTGCTGGGTACACAAAATACCTGCAGCGAGCATAAACATATGCCAAATTTATAGAAAATATAAAACAAAATGTGAGAAATTAACTAACTAAATCTAGACAAGAGCTAACTATACCCATCTTAACATATCTGCGAGTGAACTCCCCTGACCGGTCCGGAAGCTGCCATCCGTCACCAGGACATATGGCAGACCAACAAGTCTGCATAGGAAGGCGCTTGTTTCTTTCAGTAAAATATTTTGAACCCAGACTTATTGATAGAATATCGGTATGAGTTACTTGAAGATCTTTATAACAGAATACCTCAAAAAAAAAACATATTTAATTTCTTTTAAATATGTGTTGTAATTTGAACTACTGGCAAAGGGCTCCCAAGTGAAGGGGTTATATGACTAGATAAGACAGGTTCATAATGAGTATTTTTATTACATGACTCTTGGGCCTGCTAAATTATATGAAAATATTTTTCTTAATTAAATTAAGTGCTCTTTCAAGAAAGACCCAGCCACTATTGATTTTGTTTACATCAAAAACGAGTTTATACTATAACTGTTATGTTATCTGGAATTTCAGGAAAGAAATGATTCAATGGCATAAATCCAAATTTTTTAAAAAGTTCAATTTCCAAAAATTATCCTACTGTTCTTTCTCTACTAATTTTGCTTAAAATATATTGATTATGACAAAAATATTCAGAACATTAATTAAATTCAAGAATTAGTCAAAAGTAAATTTTCCAAATAAAAGCTATTTTATAAACCATTAGACTTCTAGAATAAAACATACCAAAACATAAATAGTAGCTATTTCTAGATAGTCTAAAATTTTAACTTTCTTTATTTTCTTTGTTCATACCTTTCTGTATATTCTATGAGCACCCATTATTTTTATAATCAAATGTTATTTTGAAGCATAAACTTTTATATTTTAATAATATTTTTTATGTAGCTTACCTTTTTTTCCCAATCATTATTCAGAAATTCTGTACTTTGTTCACATATCTTTTTCAGCTCTGAAATCTGGTTTTCTTTAGTCTCTCTGATAACTTGACAATCACGTATAAGGGTCTGAACTGTCAAAAATTATAAAAACATAGTTAAACCAATTCTAGCTACCATGTAAGAGTTTGATAAAACATAGTGCACTACTAAGATAATTCTATTTTTCACAAAGTCTTTTTGATTCTCTCTTATATAATATCTTATTTCTTCCTCTCTTTTTCTTCACTTCTACCACCACAGTCTTGGTCGAATCCATCATTACTCAATCCCTAGACAATTTTAACAGTGTGCTGGCCTCAGTATCAGTCTCTTCCAATGGACCCTTGGATGCTTTTAAAAGGGGCTTTCTATAATGCAAATCCAGTAATGTTACTCCTGGACTTAAAAAAAATTCTACAATTCCCCTTACCTAAAAGATAAAAGCCAAAAATCTCATTCATTACTGCCTAAATATCATCACCTGTCTACCTGAAATGAATGACCTTCCCTCCCGCGCTGAAAAAGTCCTACTCATTCTTAGTCTCAATTCAAGTATCGTCTTCCTAGTGAACCCTTCACCAGCCACAGTCCTCCTCTCGCAGGGGCAGAAAGAAACTCTTCTGTATGCCCAAGAAACCTCATATATTTCCCCATTAAACCACTTATTACATTATGTGTTATAATGGTTTACTTGCCTATTTCCCAAGGAGAAAGATATTTCAGCGTTTCGTCTACAGAGCCTAACAGCGCCACACAGGCAAGGGCTCAAAAAGGGGCGTGCTGAGCAAAGGGACCCGTCATCCCATGCCAAGGTCTGTGTTACTACAGCAAAAATGCTTTAAATTATATAAAATATTTCCCTTATAAATCACTTTCTAAAATTTCTTTTAAATAAAATATTTTAAAAATGATTTAAATTGTCAGTGATTTAAACAAAAATTTGTTTAATATATTTATGTCATCTGGATAGTAAAATAAGTTCAGTTGTATGTTTGCTTAAATGTATGATTTTCTTAGCTTACTGAATATGTTCTTACTCACTTACTTCAAGATACCAAAATTTAATTCTGTAACTATTAACTATGTATGGTGATGGATGTTAACTGGATTTATTGTGGTGACCATTTCACAATATCTACAAATATGAAGCTGTGTTATACATCTGAAACCAATATAATATATGTCAATTATTCCTCAAAAATAGCAAACTTTTTATAAACATTTACAAAGAAATTTCTTTCATGCTTACATCTCAACTTTGTAACAAATGAGAGAAGAGTCCAAGTTAACCTAATATTAGCCTTTAGCATATATTACGTTTTACTTCACAATTCAAACCTTTGGTATATTTAAATTGCCTGGTTTAAATAAGGGTAAGAAAGAAAAGCCTAGAAATAAATTTAAAATATTTTTGTAGCCATTGATATTTGGAGAAAGAACCTGCACAAATTTCCAACCATCATTTAAGGCTGGGACTAAACCTAAAAATACCTATTTCATTAGGTAACTACATATAATTGCCATCCTAAATTTCAAGGGTCATATCATTCTCTCAAATACATTCAGGTTTGGTGACTGGGGGCAGAGCCAGTAAGTTCCATATAGAAATCCCTACATGAAACCTTGCCTCCCCTTTCCTCTTACTTATCACCTATATTCTTATAATTCACCAAATCCTTCAAAATCTCCTCTTCGGTTCCATTCTCAGTACTTCCACTTCCATCATTCAGATATTCTGGGCCCTTAACACCTTAAAAGCAAAATTACAGGAGCATGGGGGCATAAACTTTCTGAATTGGAAGGAACTTCATGCATCATTTGTTTCACCCTCACCACTGATGATGAGTAAGCCCAGACACCGAGGCTTCCTGATGTCATACAGCAGACACTGAAGAGCAGGCCTGGGATTGGAACCTGTCTTCTAATAAATGGGATGCACTGCCCCTCCCCCCACTCTCACTCCATTCTGCCTGTGACTGTTGGAAGAAACTGGGAGTTGGTCTCACTGTAGTGGCATACCCACCATCACGGGGCTACTCCTGCCTCAACTTGAGGTGCTAAAACCCATCTCTTAAAAATCTTCTTTGCTTCCCCAGCATCTACAGGATAAACTTAAAACTTTAAATCTTAAATTCAAGGTCATGCTTAAGGCATACCAAATCACCTGTCTTATCTTTTTCAATCTATTCCTTAATGTATAGGAATTCCACTCCAGCTAAATAGTTTTGCAGCATCCTTCCCAAAACTTACCAATAACAGCATTCCTACTATAGTTCCTGAAATTTTTAAAGTCCTTTTCTCCAAAAAATGTTTTCAACATTCTCTCTAATGGTTGCCTGTTGCATTTAGATGTTTTGACCTACCATCACAGTCAATTTAACACTTGATCACGTTTTCTTTTCCTTCATAATGAAAGTATAAATGGGGAATACTTTTTAAATGTTTGTTCTGTCAGTCACAATACTAGCTTATACTATCAGGAATTAAGTAGATTCTTAATGTAATGAATTTTATTAGGCCACGAGGAATAATTTCCCTAGACTTCTTTGCGAAAGTCAGTAAATTCTAATTTTATGACTGATCTCCAGCAGCTCAATAAGGAGGCAGAGAGTTAAGAAGAGGAAATTAACAGTGACAGGCTCTTCCAGTTCCTTAACCAAACCAACCCCCACTGCCAACACACACACATACACACACAGAGTATTTCCCCAAGCATATGAAAGCTCACATAAACACACCCACTGATGGAAACCCACATAAACATTGCCATCTCATACTACAGAAGGTCAGAAATAAAATTTCACTTTACATATCCACTAAAATAAAATGACAATGTCATTACAAGATTTATGTAACAATACATCACCTTTCTTTTCAAGTTTTATAATAGTCTCTTCCATTTCATTTTGTTTCTTTTTGTATAAAGTTTTCAATTCTTCTATTTCGCTATTCTTTCTTTCTAAAATCTGCAAATGAATTGAAAATGCTTTAGTATACTATGTTGTTTGACATACAGAACGCATAATTTTTTAAATGAGCTCAATATTTTTTGCAAGTCTATCTCAGCTAATCACATAAAAGATGTAAAAATTATATTTTAGTGCATTGGGAAAATAGTAAATATGTTAGAATAAATGATTACTGAGCTATGCTATCTGCTTTGAATTTTCATGTATCAATCTTTAAGAAGACTATAAATAATAAATTAGGTGATTCTCTAACATATAACTCAGAGATAAAACTGTCATAAAGTAGCAGGGAGAAGCCATCAGAACTTGACACATTGGGGTAGTACAATTCACCTCCCCACCACACTGGAATAGAACATCTTCAGATGCGCACTCTCTGAATCTTCCCACTAGTGTCCTACCATTTTCATGCACAATAACAAGAATTCTCAGATATACAGGAAGATGAGAGGTAATAAGCTTCTTTTATATCTAGCTCTGCTATTGTGAATCAGAAAAATCATCTCAAAATATGTCAAAATTGCATGAATATTTTACATCATGAATTCATATTGTGTCAGAAGTTTTAAAATTAATCATTTAATAAAAATTTAATCATGATTGTTTTATACAGGGGTGGGCAAAAGTAGGTTTACAGTTGTAAGTGACATTCTTTTGATTTACTATATCTATTGTAATAATCATAACTTGTCTTTTCTCATACAAATAACTGTAAACCTACTTTTGTCCACCCCTGTGCTTCTGAAAACATCTACACTAAAAAATAAATAAATAAATAAACAGAGAAAGAACCAAAATGCATGAAAGATAGCAATCAGGAAAAAAACATGTGCTAACCAAGCAGGAAAAGAAAAACTGAGGCAGGAGTATATATATCCACTTTTCTTATGGTTGGGGTGTACTTCCTATACACCCAAAGTCAGCTAAGTAGAAAAGGGTATTCACCATTGTCTAACCAAGTTTTTCTTAGTGCTTTTATCACCAGTATTTTACTTTACCTTTCATTGTGTTGGTCCCACATGTCAGAATGGTTGGTAAATAAGAAAAGGAGCTAGTTGATCCTAAGATCCATAAAGAAGCATAAAAGGAAACAATGTGGGCAAATAGATAAAACACTTTGAATTTTGATCCCAATTCCTGACACCTGGGAAATGTCAGACAAGCAACAAACTGATTAATATCCTGTCCAAATATAGTATAAGGTCATGGATTGTATTTATACTTTACCTGGCATTTCAAACTAGTTGCATTGCTTTCCTTTTTCACACAGAATTTATTTGAAAAAAATTCCGGGAAAGGATTTTATTATTAAAAGTTTCTATTAGAAAGGATCTTTGTAACAGACATACCAAGAAGCCTACTTCAGACTCTATTACCATGATTTTTCCAACAATGTTTCATATTCCTTTAATTTATACATCAATAGATTCTCTTTCATTTGAACAGTAATTATATTATTGAATCTCTAATATATGTATGATAGAGAACTGTTTTATCTGACCAATTTAAACTAAGGTAAAAATTCCAATAAGACTAGAAGTAATATTTGCCTTTAAAATTTCAATGGGAAAGAGGAAAGGAGAAGAAAAAGGATTAAATATTTTTTCTTTACAATTTTCAATCAGTGGTTTCCTTCTTGTTGCTTTGAAAGATGAGCCAAATATTCACCTGACTAAATATTAATATGCATATATTTCAGCTTTTAAGAAAGCTTAGATATGTGATGCTGTGGCCTCCACTCCCTGCCTCCATTTCTGTCACTTAGTTTTATGGAGCAGAATCATAGGCTTACCTTTCTGAAACAGTAAATGACAGGTTTCTACTTGGGATATATACCACTATTTTTTTTTAATCATTACTAAAACATAGTTTCAATTCGAACTCCAGTAGGATAAGCATAAATCAATGACTTTTGTTGTGCCCAGTAAGAAGAAAAATTAATTTTATTTAAAAATACAGACTGAAACATTGGAAGGCATAAGTACCAATGACGTAATGAATACAGGAGCCTACACTGTCAGTGCTAGTATGCAGTATATGCCAAATGGAACTAAGTCCAAGAGTTCTTTCCAAATTAAAAGGTGAATTTTAATTGCCAGAAAATGGGAAAAAATATTAGGTCAAAACAGACTTTAGTATTTACAGACGACTAAAAGGTAATGTAAACTATAAGAATTTACATAAACACATTTGCAAATGAAATTTAAAGATCAACTTTTGCTGGAATATTAATTTAGCAATTACATTTGCAACAGACTATCATAAGTATGTAAATAAGTGGATGAACAAATGGGTGGATGGATGGATGGATGAATGGATGGACAAGTGGACAGAAGGCCAGGTTGACAGACCGACAAGTGGAAAAATGGACGGGTGGATAGATGGACAGATAAATGATCACAAGACTGAGAATATTTCAAACATTCAATATTAACAAAAGATGAAATGCTATATATATCCCCACCTTCTGAACATCCGCATCATGTTTCTGTTGAAGTTTAAGCTTCTCTTCATGACATTTAGCTTCTATCATTTTGGTTTTCATGTCCAACTTTAAGGAAAAGATTTTAAAGGTATTAATTTTTTTCCCTTTGGCAAAAATACACAAGCAAATTAAAATAACTCCCTCTATGAAGGAGAGTATCATTTTTCACTTTTACCCTACAGCCAAATGTCTAGAAATCACATACATATACCAATATGTTGGTTACATTCCTTGATTTCTTCTAAGCTAATTAAAAATCTTAAAAATAAATTTCACTTGATAGGTAAAACTGACACTGCTAAATACAGATTCATCAATTTTTCTCACCCCACCCCCCAAAAAAGTCATTTTAAAGTGTTATTTTGCTAAATCCATTATTTTGGCATTTATTATTTTCATTTGAAAAAGTCTCTATTCAACCTTTTTACTTTCTGCTTTTCTTAGATCTATGTGCTCCTTCAAAAATACCTTTTATTATGTGATAGTTTGAGAATGAATGTCCATAAATATGACATATTACTGACAAATACACATCTTACTCCTGAAATCATAGACCCTGACTCCCACCAGGTAGTGGTTTTATCTCCTTTCAAGCACTCTTTAACTGTCCTCCTCAAACCAATACCTAATCCACCAATGTTTGGAGAAAAGTAAGCAAAAGTATAGCCAATACTTGTTCATAATAATAAGTGTATCTTAGAATTAAAAGAACAGTAGTGACAGGTTTTCAGAACAACATAAAATTGGTTATCTCAAATATAAAGTATTTGACCACCCGATTCCTTACTACTTAAAAGAATACATAACATTGGAATCTGACAGGTCTCATTTCCAACTCTAGTTCTAATCCCACCATGTGTTAACTGCTGTGATTTTGGGCAAGTCACCATTTTGAGATTCTATTTTCTCTTCTGCTATTTAAGGATAATTATCCTTATGAACTGCAAAATATATTTAATGATACCATTTAAGTAACTATACTCAGTGCAATGTTTGGCACAAAGTAGGTATACAAATAATGTTACTCTACAACCTTCTGAAAAATTTTATTCTAAAATATTAGAAATATACCATCAAAACATTTTCTTGAAAATTTTAAAAATATACTTTATATCTTTTAATTGTTGTTTCAAATAAACAATGAATTTGAACTCAGGGTAAACATGTATGATCAAATCAACATACCAAAATGAAATTTTAAAATTTTACACATAAAAATTAACATAACACAGATTCATGATTTCCCTCACTGTGGTAACTATTTACTGCAATCCTAGTAAATGCACTTTTTTCATTTTACAATACCAGTATTTTATAAATGAATTTTTAAATCAGTCCATACCATTTGTGGAAAACAACAGTTAGAGAATTTCTCAATTTTTTTACAATTGTTATTTTTTTAATTTTATTATACTTTATTTGCATTACCATTTACACAGCAACCCCCCGTCCCCCTACAACCACCACACTGTTGTCCGTGTCCACGAGTCCTTTTTTCTCTTTGCTTCCCCCTCCATCCTCTAAGCCCCTGCCCCTTAGCTGTCATCCTGCTCAGTGTCTAGGGGGTCTCATGATTTTTAAATGTTGAGTGGTGGAGAGGGAGGCAGTCATCTAGTTAATATTCAAAAGGGAAAAATTTGAATGCTTCTATTCTCTTCAAAATCACATGATGCCTCCTCCCCATTTGAGCGGAAAGCAGGCTGGGGGTGCCTAAGTCCATGTGAAGATCCATAACAGGAGCATTTTGGGGGAGCAGTTAAAAGGAATGAAATGTAAAAAGTAATATGACAAAGCTGGAAAGATATAGGAAAATGTATTACCGTATCTTTCCATAATATCTTAAAAAGAATGTGTCATACCCTCAGCTTCTAAGGTTCAGCCCTAAATACCAGGGAACCGTGCTGCTATAGCCCAACTCACCACCTCCCACCTGCTCCACCTCAATGGTTGACCGGATTAGGAATAAACACTTGACACATGCTTAAGTAATTATTAGCTAAAGAATAATCATTCTGAATCTCTCTCTCTCAAGAGTCTGAATGAAGATAGAAAGTTAGCTACTTCGGGAAACAAACCCAAGCTCCAAAGCAGGGGTGTCCAACCTTTTGGCATCTCTGGGCCACACTGGAAGAAGAGTTGTCTTGGGTCACACATTAAATACACAAACACTAACAAAAACTGAAAAGCGAAAAAAAGGTCCGCGCATAATTTTCATATCTGTCACCATAGATAAGCAAAAAAGTCCTCACATAATAACCCTAATTATGCAGCAGCCCTTTCCATCATCTTTTAAAATTGTCAAGCAGGTCCCAAGTTTGTGATCACTAATATAGAAAATGTACATATCTAAGTAATGAAACTTAGTATAAAACTAAGTAATGCTTTAAGTAAATTTACTTAAGTAGATTTTGTGTTGGGCCGTATTCATAGCCACCCTGGGCTGTGTGCAGAGTACGGGCCGCAGGTTGGACACCCTGCAAAGGGTCAGCAACAAAGAGAACACATGTGTAAACTGTGTTTAACATTGATACTGAATTTAGCAGAAAACAAAATATAGCATAATAACCATTACTGAGTTTGTAAGGGGAAAAACGTATTAAAGTTATTTAGATGGGTATCACCTACACATTTTAAAATACCAAGAAGCTCCATTTAATCTTATTACAAAGTTTTAATATTGATCAACTACTTAAATCATGTCAAAAGAAACAAAATGTACCAAAAAAGAGTGAGTTATTTTGATGTAGAGGATAACTACAAACTATGTTTTTGATAAAGTATAAAATGTAGCCCTCATAATTTTACTGAATTTTTTTGTTTGCCCTTATTTACTGTAACCACATAGCAATTAAATTGTAAAGTCAATCCCTCCACCCAAAAGAAAAAGGACTCATGAACATGGAATGACGGTATGGTGATTGCTGGGGGGAGTGGGGTACAAGCAGACTTAAAGGTAATGTAAAAAAATACAATAAAGGTTAAATTTTTAAAATAAAATAAAATTGAATTAAAAAAAATAAATTGTAAGGTCAAAAATATTAGTGCTACCAGCCATCTGTCCTGTCCAGTGACTTCCAAAGCATTATCAACAACACAACTGAATGATGTATTTGCTTAGTCACACCTTCTTTCTACATCACAACAATCATCATAGCAAACTGAAGAAGAAATGATTCATAAAATAATCATCACTTCACTTACTCAGATACCTAATTGTTATAATCATCTTTTTAGAGAATTCTGTTAGTTAGTAGTCAGAGGGAATTATTGTATGTTAGTAATTAATCTTCTGGATTAATATCTCCAGTATATCCTACTTTCAAAAAGTTAATTTGTAATATTTCATACTGCCAATTGTTATTCATTATGTTTATTTATAAACACAACACAAAAAGCAAATCATCTATCTCTCTTGCCTTATCCCTGGATCTTAGAGGTGTATGGAATTTTCCTAAACAATAATTTCTAACTTCCTAGAATTCATCACATTAAAGAAAGAAGTGATATTTACCATACATGTTGTATGCTGGTATCCTTTTTCTAATTTTTAAATTTTGTCATATCATATACAAACAATTTATATGAAATATAAACATAATCAGATTATGCAGAACTTTTACTTATTGTTTAACTTCTGTGAACTCATTGGTGTTCATTCCCTTTTTCATTTAAATCTCTCCCTCTCTTTCCCATTTCTCCCCACATCAACATCTGTATCATGTATTCCATAACAACCTAGTATATTTTTTATCTTCTGCCATGCTCACAGAATCATATACCAGTGTGAGCAGGAATGCATACAGCAGCAGTACAGGGGGATTTTGTGACACACTGATAGTGTCTCCAGATATCTACTTCCTTCGTCTTTTCTTTGGGGCCCAATGACCACCACCAAATGTGGGCAGGGCACACAGCTGTATTACTCGAGGTTGCATGGCCATGTGACTAGGTGTGGACAAGAGGATGATAGGATAGAAAGAAGTCAGGCAACTTTGACTGGACGTCTTTAAAAACAAAATGGTCTTCTTTGCATGCTGTCTTTCTTTCTGAAGGATGGCACTTAAACATAAGATTCTGGAGAGCAACCGACACCCCAGACCTAGAGATCGAGCCCATATGCTGAGGATAGTGGAACTTCCCCAAGAGCCTGGGTCCCCAGTGACACCACTGAGCACTCCCTACCCACCCTGGATTGTTATGAGAGCTAAATAAATTCTCTTCTTCAACCACGATACCCTTAGCAATCACAATGTTTTTATTACGAATGTTTCACATGCAAAGGAAATACTTTCTGCATCTAGCTTTTCTCTCTAAACACTATCTCATAGAACTCTCTCAAAAAAACAGTTTTATTTGTTCTTTTTAATTGCTATAAATTATTTCTTAATGAGGAGAAACAAAAGTTGTTCAACCACTCCCATTAATGAATATTCACTTTATTTTCAGTGCTTTCCCACTACAGATACACAAAAAATATTGTACATACATTCAACACACTAGACTTTTATTACTACAGGATAGACTCTCAGAAAACGTGCAGGTGGGTCAATGGTGGATATACCTATTAGAGACAGATTCACATTTCTAACAGAAGGGTAGAAATCTCATTGCTACTGTAATTTTGCATTTCTCTGGATGCTACTGTGTCTTAGCTCCTTTTCAGATGCCATATGAATACGTTTTGCGTGTGTGTGTGTCCGTGCGCGTACGAAATGCCGTTTCACAATTCGATCAATGCTTTGTCAGTCAGTAAGAAGACCTTCTGGTATGCTGTACATATTAACACACAGTCTGTCCCAAATATTTCCCCCTAACCTATTATATTTCTATTGATTTTGTTTATTATATATTTTACCATACAAAATCTTTTATTGCACTTGGTTAAATATTTCTCACTTTCTTTATAGCTTCTGGATTTGGAAAGGTTCGAGGGTTAGAAAGGTCTTCCAATCACTAGATTTTTTTTTTTGCAAGATTGTTGTGGTTTTTTATGTTTTTGAAAACACATAATCTTTGTTATATTTTTTCTAGTTGTGTTGTTTTGAAATTTTTTGATTGGGCATTTGTAAGTTAAGTTTTTAATACATTCAGAATTCAGATTTGTTTTTGTTTTTATAGGATGAAGACTCAGCTTTATTTTCTCCAGGTAAATAAAAGATTATACCAGCATCATTTATTAAATAGCTCTTTTCTCAATGTATTGATAATAACTTTGTTATTCAATTTTTATTTTTACCTGGATTTATTTCTTTTGATGTCCTTTTGGTTTTGGTGTCAGTGTCTCCCTCATAAAATGAGTCAAGAAGCATTCCCTTTTCTATCATCTCAAAGAATCTGTGTAATATTGGAATTAGTTCTTCCTTAAATGTCCCCTTATATAAATACACAGTTGTAAAGAAAGGAATATTTTAGCACCCTTTTCAAATAATTATAGATATTCTGCTTACATAAACCAACACCCGCAAGTGCTAGACTTTTTAAGTTGCCTGTATTGTGGAATCTGAAATTTTCCATACTTTGTCACAGTAAGTTTTGTTAGTCTACCTTGAACTTGGAATGGACTTTTTTCCTATGCATGATTTTATACCACCATACATCAGTCATTTGTAAAATATCAGTTCGATGAGTTATGTGGATTTTCAAACACTGAAAATTTCATTGCATAATATCAAAACTTCACATTGGTTAATATCACCACCAATTTCATCAGAAAAGTCTTAGTATTAGGACACTCTCAAGCTCACAGTGACTGATACGAGTTTTCCAAAATTCTAATTTGAATTAAAAGGTCAAATTTTATCATTAGCAACAAACATTATCAGTTGCTTTACATTTTGTTCATTTTTAAAGAAGATGTCTGCCAAATATCCAAGTCTGAATAACCACAGTTTGTCAGTCAGTCATCCTTTCAAATAAACTTGGTAATCCACAGCTATCGCAGTTCATACCAGAATAAATCACAAAAGCATTCTTGCTCCAGCAGCCATTGTACTTTGACAGGCAGTGTAAGTTCTTTATGCATATAGTTCCAGTTCACCACTCAGATACCAAACAGATGCATATTTGAGGCACAACATTTAATTAATAGTTTTACTGCCTACTTCATCAGGGACATTCTGAAGTAAAATTGGTCATTTCTTCCCTGTGAGGGAAGCAGGGGAATATACTGATGATCAGTACAATTTAGTGCCACTGGCTCCAAATAGGTCAAGATATAGTTTTCCTCAGCATTGAGTTTGCCACATCAATGCAAATGTAAATACAGTAAAGAAAATAATTTACGTGTAATTATGAAAATAATTTGACCTCACAGACTTCATGGAAGAGTCTTGTGGACTATGGACCGTACTTTGAAAGCCACTACCCTAGAAAATTCTTGCACATGTGTGTCAGGATACATGTATAAGATTGTTTATAGGACTGTTGTTTCCAAAAGCCAAAAATTAGAGGAGATTCCTCAAAAAATAGCAAGAAAATATGGCAGATTCATTTAATAGAAAGCAATGTACATGAGCCTACTATTAATGAATTGGCATATCAAGGAAAAATCTCACCAACATACTATCAGGAAAAAGACACAAGGAAAATATAAAATTTAGTTCTATTTATATGAAGTTCAAAATCTACTAAAATAAAAATATTTTCATTTTTTAAGGATGCAGGAATCGGTGATAAAATCAACTTCAAAAACAAAGGAGGGAAATTATCATCAGAAAAATCAGGACAGTAATCACTTCTAGGGAAGGCTAAAGGGAGTTACCCTTGGGGGGCCCAGAAAGCCAGCTTCTGAGACATCCGCAATGACCGCATCCTTGCCTGGGTGTTGCTTACAATGGTATTACAATGTATAATTATGTATCATATTTTGTGAGACTGCATGTATCTGAATGCTGTAGTCATTAGAAATGTTCTAAAATATCAGTTCTTTCATTTATTATGTCAATGACTATTGATTTCATTATCTTGGATTTATTTAAATTCTACATTAAACTAGCAGATTCACAAAGGACAAAAACACTTAATCGGCATTACATGTAAGAAAGAAGCAACATCCTTTTTTTGGCAATAGGTGGGAACATTCAATATGGGTGGAGGTGAGGTTCAAAGGAAATTTTCTATTTTATTTCACAGAAGAGCAATTTCTACCATCTGCTCTCTAAAAACTGATGATTGCTCTGAAAATTGATCTCCCCTCATTGTGTTGTCTCCGCTTTCATTTTTAGTGACAACAATTTTCCAAATGTCTTAATCCATGTCAGAAATCTTTTTAAGGGTACCAAAAAAAAAACAAAACCCCAAAACAACCCCAACCCACTGCTTTATGATGCTTACTGTCACACAGTTCTGTGATGTGGATATCACAGGAAATGTGTTAGCAATTACAAAGGCAAACGAGTCCACGTATGTTTGTGAATGATAGGCAACAGTTAAAATAAAGGGTCATTGCCAATAAACACGTTTTCTTACAATGCCCGAAAGAAACTGAAAATTTAAAGAACATCTTAAAATATTTCATAGATGTACTTTTAGCCACCAAAATAAACCTAGTATAATTATTCAACTCTAAAAAATAATATTGCAACTATTACTCATTTAACATCTATGTATTTTCTATACAATTATAAATTTAAAATGGAAGTTGTGTTTTATGAAGTTTGGTTTCAAAAGGTTAATTAAGTATTTTGAGACTCTAAATTTTCAACATAATTAAATTCTTTACTAACTGCTTCATGACACAGGTACACTCTGTAATCTGCATAAAATTGCATTCTCATTCAATACTCTCCACACTTACTGCATTCTTTTAAGCGTTTCAAATTTCAAATTTTTAATTTTATTTTAAAATTTTATTTTATAACATTAAGAATTGACTAACCTAGATTACCATCACTATTCATAACAGAAACCTCTGAAATGAATCTGAAATTTAAATATAAAAATAAGATTTTAAGAAAGAAAAAATGAGTTCATTTTATCATAATCTTAGAATAAGAAAGGCTTTTTAAGTGTGTTATAAAAACCAGAAGCCATGGAGAAAAGATTAATAGATAAAACTGTTTAAAAGAAAACTTCTATGTATTGGAAAAAACAGCAATAAATCAAAAGACATATAGAGAAAATATTTACCAGATATATGACAAAGACTAGGATTCCTCAACATATAAATTGCTCTTAGAAATCACAATGAAGACAAACAATTCAATGAAAATATGGACAACTATAAGAAAAGGCAGCTCACAAAGTGAAATTAAAAAGACTTTATATAAACAGACAAAAATATGATCATTTTCACTTATTAAAAAAGAAATGTAAATATCAAAACAAAATACTATTTTCTCTCAGATAATCACACATGTTCATAATTCAGTGTTGATAAAATGGGAAGTCAGTCAGTCTCATATACTACAGATGCAATGTTTTAAATATATAACCCTGTTTAATAGCTTTAATGAGATATACATAATTCACATACCATAATATTCACCCATTTAAAGTATACAATTCAATGGTTCTTTAAAAATCAAAGAATTATGCAATCATCACACAATCTAAATTCTGAACATTTTCACACGCCGAAAAGGAGCTCTCATACTCATTACCCATCACTCTTCATTCTCTTCCACGCCTACAGTCCTTGGCAAACTTAACCTTATCTTAAAGGTAATCTACCCTGTGACTGAGTAATTCTATGTCACATAATTTATCATGTAAGAATAGACATACACAAAGATATACACAAGAATATTGTTGAAACACTTTGTTATAGCAAAGTACTCTACATAACCTGTATCCTTCAATAGGAATGAATATTAATAAATGTGTGTATCGATATACAAATGTGAAATACAAAACTACTTAAATTAATGAACCCATATTTCTGACACAGAAAAATTGACAGAATATATATCTAAGTTAAAAAAGCAAAATCCAACAGTATATAAAGTATGATCTATGATCTCATTTGTATTTTTAAAAATGAAATACATCTAAAAAACTTTTAAAGAAAATACACATTAAATTTTTAGCAATGATTACCTCTGAAGAATAAAGATTAGGTGTTGAGAAAATGAAGGTTAAATATTTAATATTCAATATTTCAATTTAAAATAAAGTTAATTCGCTTGAAACAATGCTATTTATTATTTTTAAAACACAACCCAGCAACAACAAAAGCATTTTAGAGAACATGTATAAGACATCAGGGTTGTCTTGTATAGACATGTAAGAATCCATTGAATTTCAAAACAGAAAAGTATTCATCCTCATGCCCAAAAGCAAATGTTTAATAAAAGTCACTTAAGCAAGTAGACATAAGATTATCCTTCTAAAGAATAACTATGCAAATCACACAAGATAATTATGCATTTAAATTTAGAGAAAGAAAAGTTCAAATTACAAAAATGTCTCTGGAAAAGAAACAAAAATAATAAAGCAATATAATTAGTATTTTCTATTTGAAAAATAAAAATATTTTGCCATTTTTTCCTGAAACCAAAGAAATTTTTAAGAAAAATACTTGTTCTGTATAAAAATTTTAATTAGTATTTTTGTTCTGACAAAGGCATCCTAAGCTGCTACTTTCCTCTGCCTTTAAATGGCTCCTGACTAAGCTTTGTCTTCTGATCTTCATTCTCTTCTTTGTACATATTAAGTTCTTGACATGAACCCTCTAGCATCACACAATTTTCAACAGGCTTCCAAGTATTAATTTTTATTCTAGAAGTTAAATTGTTTATGAAACTAAAGTTATAAAAACCCATCCTTTCAATTTTATCATATAAGATATAATTTGTTACCCCAAGAAATATTTAGAGATACATATAAAGATAGAGATATAAGAATATTCTTCCAAGAGTTGTTTATGCTACTGAAAGTTATAAACAATCTCAATACCTAACAACAGGAATAAGTTAAATTAAGTGGGTAGACCTCCATAATATGAAGTATAATATAGCCATTAAAAATAGATTCTTAAGAACAATATTTAATAGTATAAAAAATACTCAAGATACATCAATTGAAAAATATGTGATTTTAGGACACTATGAAAAGACTAACAAAAGACAGAGTGACATTGTACCATTGTTTTTATTTCTAAGTGTTAATTTTATACATGATTTTATTTCCTTCTTTACATCTATCACTTCTAAAATTTCTTTAATAAAAACCCACATAAACAATTTTAAAATCACAAATACTACTTAAAAAATAAGAAACTTAAGTAGTTCACATATTGGAGCAACTCAGCATATACTTTCAAATATTTTAGGATGAAGAAAACATTTTTTCAACCAAGACAGAAAAGACTATGTAATTGCACAAGGGTTATTTTAACCAAAATGTACACTGAGTAAGCTTATGTTTACATGCAAACTTCTCAATGATGCCAAAATATTTTTACAGTACGCCAAAAAGAAAAACAAAAACATAAGGGTGTGGAGAAAAGAAAACCACACACACATTTAAAAATGAATCTCTGATGCAATACGTGATAGCTGTAAATACTTTTTTCTTTCAACACATATTTGGGTAGCATTGGTATGTTTGGCCCTGACCGAAAATGTCATCATAATGATATTATTTCATGAAAAACCAAAAAAATTGCAAAAATCCACCACTTCCTTTCAGTTATTTTAATTATTCTATGGTAAGTAGCCTCGACAGTAAGAAACAGTATGAAATAAAAGTAAAAAGAAAAATGGTTAAAAATGACTTGGAATGACTTGCAAAAATAATTGACAACTTTTGAAAAGAAATAAATTCATAGCAAGAGCTCAAAAGAAGGTGCATCTGAATATAAGAAGCATTAACCTCAAAAACTTTTTGTAAAATGTAATTTCTTTTTATTTCAATGGTTTAAAAAAAACACTAGGATTGCACTAGGGAAAAAATCCTGCATGCTTTAAATTAGAGCTACAAAACAACAGACTGAATATTACTGAGATCATACCTTTATAATTTTATTAACCGATGTCACTCCAATAAATTCAATTAAAAAAGGGAATATTACTGAGATAAGCAGCAATAATTCTACCAGATGGAAATTTATAAAACAGCCCTTCCTTCTCCATCATCAACAAAAATAAACTTATATGCTCATGATATCGTTTGGAATATCTAAGAAAAAAATCAATGCCTTTGTGATATTTTATAAATAGGGTGGTAAGAAAACTTGATCATGTTGAAAATAACCAAACTGAAATTAAATTTTAGAAATTCTTAGAAACATCCTCATTGAAATGAAAGATTAAATTACTTAAGTAAATTTATCAGAAGCATTAATCTAAGCCCAACAACATTTTTCACATTTGAACATTTAAACAGCACATTACAATTTACAAGTTACATACATTTTATTCTCATTCGATTTTGGTAGCAACCTTGTGAAATCAGTAAGTATCCTCTCTTTAAACAAGAACTAAACTAATATTCTTGACCTTCCTGGGTCATATGACTAGAGAATGATAAAGGTAGGTTAAGGACAATTTTTCAGGATCCTAGTCTAGTAGAGTTCTCTGTCATACACCCAGAGGATCAAAGTGTTTCATTGGTGCCATAGGCAAAAATAAAAATAATATTGATGATTTTTAAATTTCCCAGAATAAAAATTTTAGGAAAGAAAATATTAAAGCAAATTAACCTTTGTTTAATGACTACTATATATGAAGCATATAGGTACTTACAGACTATAAAACCTTCATAGTAGTCCTACAAAGCAGGTATGTGCCAAGTTAGACAAGAAAACTGAGGCTCAGAGAGGTTAAGGATCTCCTCACTTTCACGCAGCTAATAAGCAGGATTCTTTTTTTAGGGTTTTGTTTATTTATTTTCAGAGAGAGTGGAAGGGAGGGAGAAAGAGAGGGAGAGAAACACTGATGTGTGAGAGAGACACAGATCAGTTGCCTCTGTCATGCACTCCCAACCAGGGACTGAACCCACAACCCAGACATGTGCATGGACTGGGAATCGAACAAGCGACCTTTTGCTTTGCGGGATGACACCCAACCAACTGAGCCACACTGGTCAGGGCAATAAGTAGGATTTAAATTCATGTATCCTTGACTCCACAGACTACGATCTTAGCCAATAAACAATATCGCCTCTTTAATAATTTTACTCTCAAATGACCAAGGAAAGATAGTGTAGTATGTCATATACCAGCTATAACATGCCTTTAATTTAGCAAATCAATTTAAATAGTAAAAATAGTAAAAACACTGAAACTAGAAGGATACAAGTAATTTGAGGTAAAGGGGAAGTGGAAGAATTCACTGAAGTCAAAGATACTGCCTCTAAAAACTGCCATTCCCCCTACCACCCCAATAATCAGGAATGATAGTCAGGAGGTGAGCCCTTCAGCACACCCTGCATAGTAGGTGTGGAGCTGGGACATACAAAATGGAAGATGGGTATTGAAAACCAGAAAGACAAATCCTGCCTACCTGATCATCACTTCACATTTGTACAAAAGACACCCTCTTCTGACCATGCATCATTGTTCTAACCAGGACTGAAAACTAGTATTACACAAAACATAAAAACAGTGTTAATAATTAGACATATCAAAAATATCTCAATCCTACCTCTTTCTCATGCATTCGAGAGAGCAAATGATCCTCATGGAGACTGCTGGATTTTCTCAGGCTGAATTTGGGGGTCATCTGTTGAATAAGAAAGTGTTATTCAATATTTTCTCAGACCTGGTTTATCCTGAACCCCAAAGTAAACTTCTAAATTGCCTGAAGTTCATACCAAAATAATGCCAACACTGGAGAAAAAAACTTCTTCACTCCCCAGTGATAGAATAAATAAGACAATTATGCTTCATAATGTGGACCTGCATTATTGCCTGTACATAACTTGAATATTTTATTTAAAAGTATCTGTCCATAGGAAAAGTCCAAAGGAATTCTCACCTACCAGTGAAACTGGGAGAGGCTTCTGTCTCAGGTACCGAGGATTTTCTATCTGGAAATTTAAAAGTAAAGTAAAGGCTTAGTAATTTTTGAGTGTTATTATTTGACAAAATATAGAATTAAGCTGCTTTACGAAAATGTTTTCTGTGTCTTAATATTTAGTTTGCTTTTTAGAATGCCTATTGCATAATACACTTTTAGTGGCCCACTAACAAATGAAATATAAAACATAACCTTTGCAGACACATTGCACTTTCATGATCCTCTCCCTGCCTAACTGCCCATCCTCATCTCCATTACTCCTCACCTCACACGCACACTCTCAGAATCCTGAATGACTTACATACCCAGAATACGGTAGGTCTTCTTATGATTCTCTACCTCTATGTATTACTTTGTCTATCCCTCCCTCCCCTATAAGCACAGACCTATTCCTCTTTCAAATCTCAATTTAATCACTACACTCCAAGGCAGACTTGGAGCATGAATCCTTAAATTTACCTCCATAATAGTAACTAGAACACTGAATGCCTTTGGGACTCCTCCCATATGTACTTTTCAGGCTCATCTATCCCCCAATGTATACCATACTCCAAGGACACCAAGTGACTTGTTTTACCTTGAAAGCACCGCTATCTCCCATATGAGAGTCTTTTTTTCAGTATATTTCATTGATTATCCTGTTAACAGATTTTTCCCTCTTTGTCCCCCTCTGCCTGGTATACCGCTTCCGTCCAGCAATCTCCCTTTTAGTTAATGTCCATGGGTCATGCATGTACGTTATTTGGTTTATCCATTTCCTATGCTATTCTTAACTTCCCTCCATCTATTTTGTTCCTACCAATTATACTTCTTAATCCCTGCACCATTTCCCCATTCCCCCCATTTCCCCTCTTAGCTGATAACCCTCCAAATGATCTCCATATCTATGATTCTGTTCCTGTTCTGGTTGTTTACTTAGGGTTTTTTGTTTGTTTTTGTTTTTAGATTCAGTTATTGATAGTTGTGAATCTTCTTTTTCTTAAATAAGTCTTTTAACATTTCCTGTAACAATGGCTTGATGGTGATAAACTCCTTTAGCTTTATTTTGTCTGGGAAGTACTTAACCTGCCCTTCCATTCTACTAAATGATAGCTTCGCTGCGTAGAGTAATCTAGGTTATAGGACCTTGCTTTTTATCACTTTGAATACTTCTTGCCAGTCTCTTCTTGCCTGCAAAGTTTCTTTTGAGTAATCCACTAATAGACTTATGAGAACTCCTTCGCAGGTAACTGTAAGTAACTTCTGCTTTTCTCTCGCTGCTTTTAAGATTCTCTCTTTATCTTTTACCTTTGGCGTTTGAATTATGATGTGTCATGGTGTGGTCTTCTTTGGGTCTAACTTGTTTGGGACTCTGTGCTTCCTGGACTTGTTATATCTATTTCCTTCACCATATTAGGGAAGTTTTCTTTCATTATTTTTTCAAATAAGTTTTCAATTCCTTGCTCTTTTCTTCTCCTTCTGGTTTCCCTGTAATTCAGATGTTGGTACATTTGGAGATGTCCCAGACATTCCTCAACCTATCCCTATTTTCTTGAATCTTGTTTCTTTGTTCTGGTTGAATGTTTATCTCTTCCTTATGTTCCAAATTGTTGGTTTGAATTCTAGCTTCCTTCCCTTCTATGTTGGTTTCCTATGGATTATTCTTTATTTCACTTAGCGTGGCCTCCATTTCTTTATTTTTTTGCTGTACTCAAGGAGTTCTCTGAGCACCTTGATAACTAGTGTTTTCAACTCTGCATCTGATAGGTTGGCTATCTCTGTTTCACCTAGTTCTTTTTCTAGGATTTTATTCTGTTCTTTCCTTGGGCCATCTTTCTTTGTCTCCTCAATATTGCAGCCTCCCTCCTCCCTGTGTGTGTTTCTGTGTATTAGGTAGAGCTGCTTTTACTCCATCTTAGTGGAGTGGCCTATTGTAGAAAAAGCACCTGTAAATTGTGTGGGGCAAAGCCTTAGGTAATTGCCAGGGCGGGGCAACCCACTCCCGCATTGTGGCTGTGTGGGGGAGGGCTCCAAGAGGAGACAATGCCGCCGTCTGGCTTCTGGCAGTTTGCCTGGCTCTCGCCCTGTTTCCAGTCACTTCACCCCCTTCCTGTGTGCAACTGGAGCCCTTCCACCTGCTGCCCTGGTGGTGAATCCTGGAGTGGGTGGGTTTGAGTACATTCTAAGACCATGCTAGTCCTTTAAGTGGTGAAAATCTGGTAGTTTCTTCCGCTGCCCCAACCCGCACTGGTTTTCACAGCCAGAGGTAATGGGGATCTATATTCCTGGTGCTGTAACTCTGGACTGCGTGGTCAGGCCTGGGGCTGGTATTGCTCGCTTCCAAGGTATCCCTCCTGTCTGCTCCACCATTGCTGCCACCGCCACCTTTTAGCACCATACCCACTCTCCACCCATCTCCACATCTCGGCAACACCACTCTTCCTACTCATCTGGATGAATGTGTCTTCTTTAAATTCTTGGTTGTTGAACTTCCATATAGCTTGATTTTCTGATGGTTTTTGGTGTTATTAGTTCTGAGATCTAGTTGTAATTCTTTCTATGGCTGCATGAGGAGGCAAAGCATGTCCACCTATGCCTCCATGTAGACCAGAAGTCCTCCCCATATGAGTCTGTCCAACCTGTGAAATCGTCCTCTCAACTTCTTCATTTGGTTAACTTATTCATGACTCTCAGTTCAGGAATCATCTCCCCCAGGAAATTTCGTAAAGTTCCTACTATTCCAGTAATACCCTGGGGGTCCATTCCCTTTTATGACCTAACATCTATCTTCTGCAAAAGAGTGTGGACTCTAAAAACAAACTATGACAGTCTTATAACCCATCTACCCCTAGCATCCAGCACAAGGCCTGGCAGATAGTGGGTGCCCAACAAATATTCCCAAGGAAGGAATAAAGATAAGCCGAAGGAACTAGAAAGTACCAGAAACTCAAATGTATGAGGTCTGTCCAGAAAAAGTTCAGCCATTGTTAACATAACAAGAAATATTCATAACAAGAATATTTTACGTGACACTGATGTAATCTGTCAGCCAAAGAAAGTGGAATGGAATGTATGTGCATGAACAATGACGACTTCACTGTACTAGTCAGTGAAAGAGGTAGATGCTATTGAGTGAGCATGTGTACTGTGTGGCTGTTGCATTCAAAATGACTTAGCAGGTAGAACAACAAATCTGCATCAAATTTTGTGTTAAGCTTGAACATTGCTCCACAAAAACTATTCAGATGACTCAGAAGGCCGCAGTTATGGGCAACTGGTGATTGGCAGCTTCATCACGACAATGCGCCCACTATGCATCACATCTGGTGCAGAGCTTTTTTGTAAAACATCAAATTACCCAGGTGACTTGGCCCTCCCTTGCAGCCCAGATTTGGTACCCTACAACATCTGGCTTTTCCTAAAATTAAAATCACCTTTGAAAGGGAAGAGATTTCAAACTGTTGATGAGATTCAGGAAAACATGATGTGGCAGCTGATGGTGACTGGGAGAACTATGTGAGGTTCCTAGGTGCCTACTTTGAAGGGGACTGAAGTGTCATCATCCTATGTAAAGTGTTTCTTGTATCTTGTATCTTCTTCAGTAAATGTGCCTATTTTTCATATTACATGGCTGGATACCTTCTGGACAGACTTCATATATGAGTATATTACTCATGAAAGATCTAGCATTGAAAATTATTGAGAAAATAAGGATGTGTTCAATAAGTGGAATAAGATCAGATCCCTTCCTCACACCATATATAATAAACTCCCAATGGATTAACTACTTATAATTAAAAGTGGAACTATAAAAATTTTCAGAAGAAAATCTAGGCAAATGACTTTATGGCATCATAGTATAGAAGTTTTCATAAACAAGAACCAAAAAATGTATAAACAAAAAAATTACTAAATTTGATCACTTTTTAAAAACTTATGTCCAGAAAAGATATCATAAATAAAGTGAAAAGACAAGCAATAAATTGGGAAGGGATGTTTGCACAAATGCTTAGTTTCTAAAATGTGCAAAGGTGGTCTTTAAAAATAAAAAAGACAACACAAAAGGAAAAATAATGAGAAAAACTGAGACACATTTCACTGATGAAGAAATCTGAATGACTAATAAGCATATGTTCAATCTGTTTATAAATAAGAAAAATGTAAAGCAATACCACAAAGCCATGATATTTTAGAGCCACCAGATTTGGCATACATTAAAAATTTGACAAAAAAGTGTTTCAGATGTGGAGCACTACTGGTGGGTATTTGAATCAGCATATTTACTTTGGGAAATATTTATTAAGTAAAGACAATAAAATCCACTTAAATATCATACCAGAGAAAGAGGCATATTCTTTAGCAAATAACACTGTATATATACACAGCTGTTTTAAAAATAGAGGCAGCAAATATCCAGCAGACAGCAAATATCCAGCAGACAGCAACATGCACTCAATAAATATTTATTGTTTGGAGGTATATATATGAAAAGTAAATAACTGTTCTCTATTTCTGGAATGGAGAAACCCAGCATAGAAAGTAAGTTCTTCAAAGACACATGAGACACATGCAAATCCAAAAATATATAAGACCCTAATTCATGAAGGAGAATTAAATTTAAGGGGGGAAATAAAGGAAGAGAGAAACAGAGAATTCTCAAAGATGCTCAAGCTCTAATTAAGCTTAAAATTTAAAACCAAAAGCCAAGAAAGCCATTTATGATTTATTTTTACTCAGATCTACATTTATAAGCAGGGTACAAAATACTGGTTTAGCTAACTACAATGTAGTCTTTCAACTATGCAGTAATTCCTATTTCAACTTCTTCATCTTTAAAAGCCATTAAATACAGAAGTTAAGGACTCCTCCTATTATCATAAATTTCCTTTTTCAAGTGAACCAAAAGAAAAAGAAAAACATCTATTCTAATATTTAAAAGCAACAATGAACACTTTAAACAAGTACAGTATAAATCTTCTGTTGTTATTCATTTACAATACACTGAGTTTATCTCAACCATTTTTAATATGTAATAAGAATTATTCACAGCAAAGCATGTTCTTGAGTCTGTTTGGGGGAAATGGCAATCTACTTTCTGATTTCCTAACAGCAGCCAGATGTGCTTTGAAGTTAAATGTTCCCACTTTGTAATCCACAAGTAACATGGACTTGAAGCAATCTGTAAACAGTCTTAACATTTACTTTTTTCATGCTCTTTTAGAAAACTTCTTGTTCTCTCATAATATCTCAAGAAAGGATACCACAATAAAGAAAGTCCAAAATGGGAGATAAAAAGGACTTATGTGAAACATTATAGTCTAACAAAATATTATACAGAAAGCAAAGCCAAAAATAATTAAGTTCCAATAGCACGGATAACTCACATGATTGAAATTTCTTGTTTAAGAAGCAAATAGATTCACAATAATAAAATATATAATAATTTAAACTCAACATAAATACAGACATCTGAATGCTCTCTAATGAAAACTGGCTTTTGACATTTTATTTTGTTTAGTTCTTTAGAAGATTTGCTTGTTTGGATACAAAGGGTTCCATCAGTTTGTTTCTTCAAATTATTCAGGACTTGGTCAAACTCACCAAATACCCGCTTAAAGGCTAAGGATGATCAAATAGAGATGGTGTGTGGCTCCAGAAAAATAGAAAGACATTTTATCTGATATTTTAGGTGTCTTAGAGGAAAGGACATTATTAAGCAATATATTGCTAGCAACATCCTAAAATAAATGTTTTTAAGTTATAGCATCTGTCAGAGTAACTGCCAAAACTCTATTGCATAAAATAAGCTCAGTCCTCAACGTTACATCAGTTATGTGCCAAAATAATGTTTTTAAGTCAATATTTTAGAACTTGAAAAACATTTTTCCACAGGAATAATACTACAGATGGAGGTTCATTCATTGGTTTACTCACATTTCAACAAACATTTAATGAGCACAAATAAAATACAACTATAAAGACACAGGACATTGGACAAGAAAAGCAAATAAGCCAAAGGAACAAAATGGAAACAGACATGTACTGTCACCTGATTTATGAGACAAATAACACTGCAATGCAGGTGGGAAAGAACAGTCTTTTTAATAAATGGGAGTGTCACCTGGAGACATATATATGGCAAAAACAAATCTTAACTCCATATCTTATAATATGTAACAATACCACCTCCTGATGGTATGTAGATATAAATAGAAAAAGTAAAATAATAGAGCTACTAAAAGAAAACACAGAACATCTTCAGGACCTTAAGACGCTCAATGATCTTAGAGCACAAAATAGCACTAAATATAAAGTGATAAAGTGAGAAAATGAACTGCATTAAAATTTTAAATTTCTGTTCATCAAAAACACCAGAAAGAGAATGAAGGAAAGCAACAAAGTGGAAAAAAATATTTAAAATGCTACAATATATTTCAAAAGGACTCTAACCCAGCATAGATACAAAGTTCTTACATGTTAGTAAGAAAAAGGCTGACAACCCTACGGGAAAATAGGCAAAGCCGTAGGCACTTCACTCTGACAAGCTATTGAAACTGTCAATAAATACATTAAAAATATCTAACTTTATTAGTCATCAGGAAAATACATGTTAAAAACCACACGGTGCAATGTCACTAAATACTCTCAAGAATGGCTACATATTTTTAATTAAAGATAATTAACTGACAACACCAGTATTGAAGAGAAAGTAGTGGAAGAGGAGCTGGCACACGCTGCTGATGAGGATGCAAATTGGCACAATCACTTTAGAAAACTGTTTGGCAATAGTTACTATATCAATTAGTTTTCTGCTGCATAAAAAAATCATCCCAAACCTTTGTGGCTTCAAACTAAAACCACTGGATTTGGCTCCCAATTCTGTCGGTCGGCAATTTGGGCAGCCCATCCACTGGGACAGCTCGTCTCAGTGGAGTTACTCACGTACCTGCTACACCAAAGTGACAGCTGCCCCTCAGTGACTGATTAGAACAGTTCTCAGTAGGCCACAGTGACAAAGGCCACAGAGAGTAGAGTAGCCAGGCATCCCACATTCCTCACTGGGAGAGGAAAGGAGCATCCCTAGCTGCTAATGGCTTGTAGGTGTTCCCTTGACCTCAACAGGGCAGTTTACCCTTTCCTGATGGGCCCTGACCTCCAGGTGGGGCTGACCAACTCTGGGGTGCTATGCGCCCTCCAGAGCTCCCTGAGGGATCGGGAGAAGACTCACTCTGCTGACCTCACCCTGTTCCTTCTCCCCACTTCCTGTCCTGAGAGCTCTCCCTGCACAAATCCCCCACCCTGGAGCCTGTTCTCTCAGGTTCTGCTTCCAGGGACCTAAGAGGTTTACTCAGAGTCCTAACTGTTCATTTGCAGAGTCCACGTGAGACTGCACTCAGCACGTGGACCCAGGGTGGGAACTGATAGGTGACCAGGATGAAAAGCCCAAAAAAGTCCTCCCCGTGGTCCCTTACCCCATTCTCAGGAAAAAAGACAAAAGATTTCTATAAAGAGAGTTAGCATGAAATATGTATAAAATATATTAACAAAGCAAGAAAGCTTTCCAAAAACTAAAGATTAAAAAGGTTAAAGAGTAAGAAAAAAAATAATACGGGAAGAAAATTTAATTGCTAGGCTTAGTAACTAAATCTCTACTGAAAATGTGTATTTCTAGAAAAAACATTAACATATTCCTGGAAAAAGAAAAAATATATTTGGGGAAAATATATTTTTTAACATAAACTAGAAAATTCAAATTCCAAAACATCTAAGGTACCAGAATGAAGGTGTTGACAGTTGTGTTATTAATATCAAAAATGTACCTTTGTATAGAACACAAAAATTAACTACCTATTAATTGATCATTCAGAGGAAGAAAGAAAAAAAATTCTCTGGTATGTTCTCATACAAACTAATCAAAGCAAAATCTAAGCTTTTAATACACTGGATACTTAATTCATTCTACTGTGATCAAAAGATATAGTTCAGGCTGATTAATGCATATATGTTATAAATATATAAAAGAGCAAGACATATTTTCCACTGTTAGTGCATTCTTTGAACAATAAAAATGTGAAACAAAACCCCAGGCAGGTCTAGTTTTAAGGCATTATCTCAAAATATTTTAGAGGTTTTATTTTAATTTTATTATACAAATGAAAAATTTAATCCTCTGAACAGTTAAATAATCATGAAAAGTATTCTACATGCTAAAAATGTACATCAGAAGTTTCAAATAGCTAAGGGCAAAGGCAAGTTTAAAAGGATAACCCAAATTTTGTTTTTCACTTTGATGTTGTTTTCTGGAAAAAAGAATTTGTCTTTCTGAGGGATTTCCTGTGCTCTCCTCCCATACTGGTTAACTTAGACAACTTCCCCAACATCTTCAAACATGAAAATGTGGTGCGTTTTTTTCTTTTCTTTTCTTTTCTTTTACTTACTATTCCCCTCTTGTGATCAATTCTATTTCTTTCTTCTCTTTCACTGACATACTCCCAAAACCACCAAGAGATCCATATTGCTTTCAACTCTCATCCATTTCCCTGTCTTCTAGTCAAGGCCACGTGCGAGCGGGTGTCCTCACTCTGCACTCTCCGCCCTCACTCTGAACTCTCTGAAGACTAGAGCTTTACAGTCTCTGGGTGCGAGGATCACCTCTAGCCCTTGAGTCTCATGAAGTTCCAAACTCTGAACTCCCCAATGAGTTGTACCAACTCTTCAAACTCCACCAATTTAAACCAAAACTTTTAAACCCCAAAAATGGGTTTCCCCCATTGGACAATTAATTGGCAAAGTCAACATCTCCATTTCCTAAAACCAAACCTTTACATGCCCTCTGTTCAGCCTACCAGTCGCTAAGCATTCTTTATTTTCTTTGGAATGTGTTTCCTTCCTACCGTTTCCATTTTCACAGAGGCCACACTAATGTAGAGGCCACTGCAAGGACCTAAGAGGTGACTAGTACCCTCTCTCCATTTTTACTCCCAGCCAGTATAACTTTGATCAGGCTGCCAAGTTGATTTTCCTAAAGCACTCCTTTCATTAAGGTCCATAATTAGTAGGAAGGGTTTACATTTTTAAAAAATAATAATCCCTGATGTCAGTGTAGAAGAAATAGACAATCCATACATGGCTGGGTTGAAAATGAATTGGTATACACCTTCTTAAGGACCTAAGAAAGCAACCAAGTATGTATAAAATGATTCTTCTAAAAAAATCTTAGAGCAGTATTACTTATATTAGCAACAAACAGGGAGCAACCTGAATATCCAAAAATAACAGAATGCTTAAATAAGTTATGGAATATCCATCCAAAAGAAAAATTAGTGCTACCATTAAAATTCATGTTTACAGAACTATTATAAACTTAAACCAAATTTAAAATAGCACATAAAACAGTATTTAAATATGACCGCAATGTTGTTTAAATTTTAATTTTATGAATACACACAGAAAACATATATACATATAAGAAAATGTTACATCTGTCAGAGTTATGATGTTAAAACATAGTTTATTTCTCTCATTTTCTGTATATGTAAAGTGGGATGTAGAGGGAAAAAAATAAACCTGGGCTAATTATTGCCTAAAATTTAAAAGCTAAACTTCTCAATTAAGCATTTAAAGCTCCCATGCAATCCAGCCTGATAATGTTGCCCCCTAATCTCCTACATAAATCCCAAAGATCCAATCATAACTGTTCACTTACACAACAGTTCACTTACACAACACCCCTCTCCTCATGCCTATTTTCTGCCTTGAATTCCTAGCTCCCTACCTCTCCACCTGTCCAAATTCGTGCCCCCAGCCTGTGTATCTGAAAACTGCTGTCCCTGATACCAGCTCATCCATGAAGTCTGCTTGAGATTTTTCTCAACCCAAATGTCCTTGCTTCTCCGAACCTCAGTATTCTTCTTTCTATGTAACTCATCTTGGTATTTTATCATATACTACTGTAAGTTATTATTTAACTATTTATGTGTATTTTACCATCAAGAAAGTCAGCTTGCCAAGGGCAGGGACTATTTTATACTTGTTTGGAATGTTATTTCTCTTTCCTGTACTGAAGGTCTTTCTCAGTACTAACACAGTACTAAATGCCTAACATCCAATACCATCCACTGAATAGAATTAAATTAGTTCAGGTGTCTTTCAAATACAATGTGATTCTGCCACATTAATATACATACATAAAAACATATACTTGTTTTACCCCAAGATTCCAACTATTAAGGCGAGCTTCGATGTCACTGTCATCCAAAGAAACAGTAGAATTTTTCAGATGAACTTCCTGAAATACAAAGAGAAAAAGGGAGAAGGGATAAAGGAAAGAATGAAGGAAATAAAAGAGAAAAGGAAGGAGGGGAAAAGGCAGGAAGAGAAGGAAAAAGGGAGAAAGGGAGGAAGATGAACAAAATACATGTCATTCAGAGTAAAGTAATGAGAATTTTACATGCTTTTTTGGTAATGGTATATTGCCCTCAGAGGAACGGGTTATGTTACAATTGAGCTAGTTAATTCTAAGTAATGACTGTTTATTATAGCTGCTTAGGGCTATGAGATGCCTTCACAATATATTCACACAGTAACTAGATTTCAAAAAAAAAAAACCATCAAAAGAATATTTTAAAAATTAATCCAGACTCTTCTCTTTAAGTTCTTTTATAAAAAGTTTTAATTGTGGTATACCACAGTAGCTTTAAAGGGGGGTGAGGGAACACTTGAAAAGATGAATTATTTACTCTCATTAAAATTAGTTAACAGGAAAGTTTGTGCTGATGTCCAAGAAGCTCTTTGTTCTTAAATTAATTCTCATTCATACACTGAATATAAAGAGAAACAAGCTTTGAATTCACATCACAAAAACACAATTATGGTGATTTTTTACTTAAAAAAATTAAAATTCCATGCTTTTTTCACCTCCCATACAATTTATTAAATTACGCATTTATCAAACCAGATTGAAATTGTAATTAACTGAGGACAGCCTAAGATCTGTGCCAGAAATGAACAATGATCTGAAAGCTCTAAAAACTTAAAAAGGCAAATCTGCGTAAAATAATGATGTATATTCTATAGTACAGCCAAAAATATTTATTTTGAAATTAAATTTGTTGGTACAGCATTTTAATGCTTTTAGAAAACCTCATTACTAACAAATAAATCCATTTACCTAGGGTCATTCAAATCATCTGAAGTGATGAAAAATATACTAAAATGTTCTTCACATTTTACTGAGTCTCAAAATTTCTATTGAATAAAATGTTGTCTATTATATGTTAAATTAAAATTCATTATTTCTTCTACTGTTGGTCCCCTTTTATTTTTATTAATAAGAACATACTCAGAAAATGTACCTAGTTTATTTTGAGTAAATATTATGACTGATAATAACCCACAAATTTTTTAAATGTGCTTCCCATTAAAATATTTTTGAAAGTTCCAAGCTATCACTGAAGAAAATGCACAGAGTAAATTTAGAGCAATATGTGCTAAAAAATAGCCATGCATCACTCATGATCTTCTTGTAACTAAAAGTCCTTCAACCCAACACAAGCCAGAGTCAAACAAGCAAGATCTTAGTAAGCAGGCAAAGCCCTTTCCTCCACAAAGCTACCTGGAATGCTCTTGGGGTCTTGTTCAAACCAAATCTATCTTAAGCACTTAGACACATAAGGCATATTCATAGTTCAAGGTATAAACAGTTCACTTGATCAGAAAGGCAGTGTCCCCTATTTCACTACAAGTTAATCCCAATTTTTTAAGTTTACGACAACTGGGTGTCTAATTATTTTTATACATACACTGAATAAAAGAGAAAAGGAAAAAATAACGAGAAAAAAACCCACAAAGCTTTCCGAAGTTTTTCTTTAATACACAAAAAAAGCAATAGACTGATTAACATGATGCTTCTGAATCACCGAGAAAGCAGAAGGAACAGTGTGGAAAGTACCAAGAGTACCATTTCTTTGACATCACCAAAACTTTCTAACTTTACTCACCCTTTTTAAGTAATCATTGGAACTTCGGCAATACGAAACTAAAAATTTGTGGAGTTATTTTAAAGCAACGAACAAACAAACAAAAGTAAAATATGATCTTACACAACTCCTTGGGGTGATATTTTGTCCGTCTTCTCTGTAGGCTGGACTCGTGGAACGCGGTCTCATTGGGAGCTCCCCAGTGCACTGTTCCCTGCTGACAGGCCAACACAGTGACGGTCAGAGGTTCGGGCATTGGGAAGACATGGGTTTTCAAATCTAGGGTTACCAATTATTTTAGGGGGGGAATAAGATGATTTTTTATATTAACAATGATACTTTAATAGCAAAGAAAAAACCTAAATAATAACAACTTGTATTCCTCACATTTTATTTTATTTAAACTAAAAATAAAATGTCACCTAAATGCCTGCTTACTTGCTTACAAACAAATATTATTTTTAAGTGGGACTTTAATAAGCTACACAGTATTTAAATTTTTCTCCTCCTTTCCCCTTATCCTGATTGTAGGAAGAGAAAAAAATAAAGCATATATTCTCAGAGAAAATAATTATTTTAAAAGGTTAGCAAGTTTTGTTAGATTCATGTTTCACATTAAGATGAAGCCTTAAAATATATAAAATAACAAAACTTTCATGTAGCTGAAAGTCTGAATTAATTTGAAACCTGTCGGAAACCACAGATAATCAGTTTTCAATTTAAAAATGTACTACGTTAACTCAGGTAAAATGTGGTAAGTATAACATAAGAAAATAGTTTAAGCTTCCAAATGAACTTGAACACAAAGACTTTTCTCCAATATAACAACAATATAAAAATACAACTCTCAATATTCTACTTTAGCCTGTTGCCTCTCATATACTTTTATTCACATTATTTCAACGAAAGTTCCATGATTACAAATATTTATTCTCTGAACAGCTGCTTCAATATACATGAAATGGAAACTAACCAGTATGTAATAAATTGAAGTCACTAAATTTCAACCACAAGCCATATCAGGACTTCCTTCACAAAAAGTGAGCTATGCTAAGTATTCCCAAAAGATGAAATAGCAATTCAAAAAGACAAGATTACAATGAATGCTTTTGCTAGTAACTCTAATAGAATACCATTCCTTAGACAAGTTACTAAATAATTTAGAATGTCTGAAAAAGCTATTTTAAAAAGAACTATTGATTTTTTTATGCCCCTACTCAATAACCCAGATAGCCAAATACTTAAATTAGAAAAGTAGATAAAGTAATAAGTTGAGAATAATCTCATCAGCCAATGTGCTAAAGCTGATAGAAGCATTTAAAACTCAGTATGTGGGAAGAGGCAACCTGATATATCATGCTAAACAGTGGTTTGTTCTTTAAGAATAAACTAAACAATCATAAAAAAGAGCTATACTTAAAAATTGAAAAAATGTTTAAATAGAAGTTATTCTCATGGAAAATATTAATAAAAAAGGGGACTGAAACATTTATTGGCTTATTACAGAGTGCATACCTAAACACAACACACCCTTTTAACTCACATGTAGCCGTTCTCTGCACCAATGTACCTCTTTTCCTTCACAATAAATTTTCAAAATAAGTTACTGGATCCATGCCCTAATGTGCCGTATACTCTCCAATCAACTATAATCAGATTTCGACTCATTCTGAAAGTGCTGTAAGTGAAGTCATCAATGATCTCCTAGTTGTTCAAGCAAATGAGCCATAACCTGTCCTTATGCTCCCTAGTTGACCTCATCAAAACATCAGGGACAGTGTTTTAAAGATGCCACATTCATTGACTCCATGGAACCATTCTTCTCTGTTTCTCTCCTTGAGAAATCTCCTTCACAATAACCTTCACTAGCTTTTCTTTCTCTGCACATCCCATACGTGCTAAAATCCCAAGGTTCTTTGTCTAATCTTATTTATTTTCCTTTTACATGCTTTCCTGAACAATTCAATATACTATTAGTTTTTCAAGTAATAAGCTCTGATTACCAAATCCACATCTCCAACCCAAATTGCTCTCCTGACCTCCATCCCCATTCCAAATACGAGCTGAAGAGCCCTACCTCCAATTCAGCATGTCCAAAAATAAATTCATTATACAGCCCCTAGAACATGCTCCAACGCAGGCCAAGTAAAGCAAAGGTATTGCTGATGCCAGTTTCAGGTGCAGGCAGTTGAACAAACAAAAGAGGGAGGTCAGTATCATTGCTAAAATCTGGCTGGTACAAGAAGGACATTAGGCATAGAGTTTTCATTTCTTGACACTGTCTCTAGTGGATAACACAATTATCTGAAACTCTAAGTAGGTACAAAGCTCTAGATCACAGTGATGGGGTTGGAGGTCAAGGTGAACAGTGAGACACAGGGTAGAAGGCAAAGTTCAACACTACAAGTCTTATGAGGGATCACGAGTGCTGCCTGCCACCCAGACTATCAAGTCGTGGGCCTCATAAAGACAGCCTACAATTAGTACAGGGGATATGATTACAGTGAGCTCATGATTATGGTACACATGCCAGTTAAAAAACAGAGACTGTGGCTTGATTAATCTCAGGGTGACGAAACTAACACAGAAAGAAAGACTTCATCACATTATAAGACATTCTCACAGGAAAATGCCTTTTTAGTCTTCTTAAGGAGTAAAACTATAGGAAATATACATTTTTCCCATTAATTTTTTTTCCTAATCCTAAAATATTTCAACAGGAATCCAGAAACGTGCTCTCAGCATCTTTGTTGATTCCAGATACCAGAGAAACATCAACTTGTCTTTATAAAGAAATAAGCAATGACATGTAAGATTTAAAAGCCTAAAGAAATACCAATCAAATGTCCTCCTGCAAAAGAAACTTAATACAGTTTTTAAAGGGAGAAACTTCTAAAACATATTTTTTAATTTGTGCTCTTAATGTGATTCAAGTGAACATTTCAGACATATAAAGGAAATGAACAATCTGTGATCATATAAATGTGCTTATAAATGAAAAGCATGATTACCAAATTTTAAAACCAAATGGAAGAGAATAGCTGATTAAATATAGCACAAAATCAAAGCAGTGAATCAGGAAACTAGTTCTAGAAATATTCTAAGAACACAAAGGAAAAAATAAAGGGATGAATACACTAAATGAAAATGCGAGATAAGTAAGATAGATTTTAAAATCTGCAACAGTGAAATAATACAAATTCTAGGAGTACATAAAACAGAAAATTGGGAAATAAGAATTAAAGACATAGTAGTGACAACAGAAGTTAAGAATGCATCAGAGAAGAGCCTAAGAGAATAACTTATGAGACCACTTTTAGCAAGAATAAAAGCGCAATGCCATGAAAAGGACGGAAACCGAAGGACTGCCAGGCTCAGGTTCTGGGAACAACTAGAGACAGCAGGAAGTGTGACTCTGGAGAGATGCAGGAGGGAATCAAAGTTCCTCAAAGTAGAGCAATAAAGTCAAACTCACTAGACGCAGGAATGGAGTTCCCTGCTCTTGAGAGGAGGCTGAAAACCAGATGGGTGATCATTGCTGAAAGCTACAGCTTATGAGAAGCTAATATGCCACGGAAAAGCAAAGAACATAAACACAACCTCCTGTGAACGGGGCAGAGAATTCAAAACAAAAAGAGGTATGAATCTCCAAATTCCTACAAATGGAAAGCTGGCTGAGAAAACCACTCAGCTTAAAACAAATCATTCTTAACGATAAAAGAGGCAATTCAGAGGGAAACCCTCAGAGCCATGAAGAACACTCCCAGGAAGCCTCACTGAGCCCTAATCAAGAAACAGGTACCAGACTGGATGCCTGGCTACATTTCAGAATTGCTTTAGAATTGTCATTGCTATGCCTTGCCCATTTTCAGTTTTTCTAATGGAAGTTCTCCAGTCCTTCTCTCACCACTGTGCTGGCTATGTGGGTGGACTGGGGAGTAGGGTGGGGAGACGGGGTAACTCATTCCTTTAGTTCACAGGTGTTTAGATTGGAAGAAGCCACACCAAAGAAGCCTCAGCTACCCCTGGATATGATTTTTATTGTTTATTGAGATATAATTTATTTATAATAAATCTACCCATTTAAAATGTAGAGTTTGATGAATTTTGACAAATGTATAAACCAGCACAACCCTCACAATAAAGAGACAGATTCTTTCTCTCACACCCAAAAGCTCTCTTGAGCTCTTTTAGAGTCAGTCTCCTCCTTTCCGTAAACCCAGATGTCCTGATTTTGTAGAATCTCAAATACGTGAATTCAAAGAGTTATGTACTTTTTGTCTGGCTTGTCTGAAGAAAATGTTTTTGAGGTTCAGCCGTGTTGTTGCACATATCAAAAGTTCACTTCATTTTATTGCTTGTTGTATTCCATTATGTGAATGAACCATAATTTGCTTTTTTATTCATGTGCTGATGGACATTTAGATTGTCTCCACATTTGGGCTATTATGAATAAAGCTTCTATGAACATTCATGTGTGGACATGCATTTTCATTTCTCTTGACTGAACACCTAGCAATACAATTGTGGGGACATATGGTAAGTTATCTTAAACTTTATAAGAAATTGGTGAACTGTTTTCCAGAATGGCCATGACATTTTCTATTTCTATCAGCACTGTAGGAGACTTCCAATTTCATCATATTGTAACCCTATTGGTTTTGTCAGTCTTTATCATTTTAGCCATTTTAATGGATACGTAGTGGTATCACATGATGCTTTAAAATTTTCATTTCCCTAATAACGAATGATGTTGACCATCCTTTCATGTGTGTATATTAGCCTTTTATATATTTTCTTTTGTGAAGTGTCTGTAAAATCTTTTGCACATTGAATTGTTATCTACAATTTCTTGAAGTTTTAAGAGTTCTTCACATATTCTAGACACAAGTCATTTTCTCCCATTCTGTGCCTGGCCAGGTAACTTTCCAAATGGTGTACCTTTCAAAAAAAAAAAAAACTTTTAACTTTGATAATCCAGTCTGTAGTTTTTTTCTTCATTTGTTATATCCTATTTTAGAAATCTTGGTGTACCCCAAGGTCACAAAGATTTTTCTGCTTTCTTCTAGACTTTCATTTAGGTCTATAACCCACTTCATTTCTTCCCATGTGGATATCCAGTTGTTTCAACATAATTCAGTGAAAAGAATTCACTGCTTTCCCCTGCTTTCATCATTTAATTTTTTGTGAAAAACCAACCATACACATATGTGGAGAACTACCACTAGAATTCCTATTCCATTTCATGGATCTATCCTGTCACCAATGCTGCCATCTTTATTACCGCAACTTTAATTCTACAAATCAGGAATGTTAAGAACCCTTTATTTTCTTTTAATTGCTTTGGTTTCTCTTGGATAACTTCAATCAGGCTCAGGAAGTTCCTTTCTACTCCTAATTTGCTGAGAGTTTGTATCTAGATGGATGTTGCATTTTGTTAAATGTTTTTCTGCATTTATTGAGATGATTGCATGACTTTTCTTATTTATATAATGAAATAAATTTTCGAGTGCCAACCAACCTCTTGTTCCTGAGATAAGTCCATCTATTCATGATATAATATGCTATTTATATTTTTCTGGATACTGTGTGCTAATTACAAATTTTTAAATCCATGTACACATCTATCCTGAGCCCCTGGAAAGCACCATTCTATGAATTTGAGTACTCTAGATACCTCACATAAGGGCAGTATACAGTATTTGTGTTTCTGTGACTGGCTTATTTCCCTTGAATAATATTTTCAAGGTTCATCCATGTTGTAACATGTGTCAGAATTTCCTCCCTTTTTAAGGCTCAATAATATTCCTTTGTACGTATATACCACATTTTGTTTACCAATTCATCCACTGACGGACATTTGGGATGATTCCATCTTTTGCCTATTATGAATAATGATGGGTATTACACATGGGTGTACACATATCTGTTGAAGTCTCTGTTCTCAATTCTCTTGGACACATACCCAATAGTGGGATTACTGGATCATATGGCAATTCTAATTTTTTTGAGAAACTGCCATATTATTTTCCACAGCAGCTATGTCATTTTACATTCCCACGAATAGTGCACAAGGGTTCCAATTTCTCTACTTCCTTGCCAACACTTTTTTTTTTAATAGTTGCCATCCTAATAAGTGGTATCTCATTATGGTTTTGATTTGCATTTCCAGAATAATTAGTGATGCTTACTTAGCATCTTTTCATGTGCTTCTCAGCCATTTGTACAATATATCTTCTTTGGAGAAATGTCTATTCAAGTCCTTTGTCCATTTGTCAATTGGCTTGTTTGTTTGTTGTTCAGTTGTAGGATTCTTTATATATTCTGGATATCAACCCTTTTTCAGATATATGATTTGCAAATATTTTCTCCAATTCCATGGATTGTCGTTTCACTCTGCCAATCGTGTCCTTCAGTGAACAAAAGTTTTTAATTTTGATGTAGTCTAGTTTATCTATTTTTTTCTTTTGTTGTCTGTGCTTTTGATGTCATATCCAATAAATCATTGCCAAATGCACTATCATAAAGCATTTCCCCTCTATTTTCAGGCTTTACACTTAATATTTCTGTGCCTTGATGTATGCATGCTATACATTTATTTTAAAAGTTTACCACAAAACAAAGAATGAACTACAACTACATTTATTAACATGGGAGAATCTGAAAACTATGAGAGAAAGAAGCAATCATCAAAATAATACATATGGTATGATTCTACCTACATAAAGTTGTTTTTTTTTTAATGATTAACATAAAATACAGGACAGTGGCCCTCTCAGGAGAAGGGAAGTGGAGACAAAGGGGAAAGAATACCAAAGGTCTCCTGAAGTACTGTAATATGCTATTTCTTGGCTGGGTTAAAAAGAAAGGGAGGTTTATAATTGTTCTTTAAATTGCATCTGTGCATTTTCATACACATTTTATATATGTGTTATGTTTCACAGGCATAAAACATTTTAGGAGTAATACAACTGCTGCATTAGAAGTGATTGGAAAATTAAAATGAGAACTAACTTTAGATTTCATGTCTTTGCATTCATCTGAGCTGCAGGTAATACTGTTATATGCCATCTGCAGAACAGTCTTCTTACGGTATTGCTAGATATGAATGAAAAATAAAAATAACAATAAATAATAATGCAGGCAAGTATCAAATAACACTGAAAATAAGAAAATGAAAGTAACTTCCAACGATCCACAACATATTTATCTTAATTTTTCAAAGGGAACTTTATTAGGAATAAAAAGAAAAACAAAACTAAATGAAAAAAATGAGAAGCTTGACCAAAAAGAAAATGACCAGAGATTCATAAATATGTTAAGACTTTGTATTTTTCCCATTTCCTCCTTTAAAATAACACATTTGATTATAAAAATTAAAAATATAAAACACCTTTAAAAGCCCCACATTTAAATCAACATTTATTAATATATCTCTAGCTTAATAGTATAGCACTCAAGAAGTATTTTATCCCTTTAAAATTAAGTTATACGATACACTTGTGAGCTGTCAATTCTTTTTTGGTTAATAAAAGGACAATCAAAACTGTTCCATATTATGATCTCATAAAAAACACTTGCTTGTGAAATAAAAAGATGCTATTACAAAATCCCACTCATTAAAAATATTTTTAAAAGAAAAAGTGACTAAGTTTATCAAAAATTTGGCTCACTATAGGGGAAAAAAAGCCTAAAAGAAATGCAAGATCATTTTCTAAGCTATTACATCTCAGCTACAATTTGTTACCATTTGGTCTTACCTTGGTAAACACCTAAGAATGGTATTTAATTAGTATTTAATGTTAAAAATTAATGAGTAGCTAAGTGGTTTTGTGAGCATGTGAAAGTTATGTTTCATTGATACCCTAATAGTTTCCATTCCTCATTTATGTAGTAGTCTTATTTGTAGAGCGCAAGGTTAAGTGTCTACCCAACAAGTGTTCATTGTACCAAAAATATCAACTTCCATACTAGATGTTCTACCCAAATAAAATGATGAAAATGATTATCTTTCTTAATATAGGATAAAAGGTTATTTTTTTTAAAAGATCTGGTAGGGAGAGCTCCTCTGAAACCTGAGACTGACCAATAGAGGGACAACTAGAAGCTGATGATGGGTTACCATTATTGGAAAGGGAGATGCCCGAGCTGCACCTAAGCACAGAATAGAGGTCTCCCCTAGGGCAGAGGCAGTTCAGGTGCACCATTCCTAGTACCTACTCCCATTCCACTTCCCCACTTAGCTTATCTTCATCTAGTAGGTCAGGTTTTGCAACAATCCAACAGACGACCCAGTTTTATCCAACAACCCAGAAATCCAGTAGGGGAGCCACCAATCACCTATGGCTTTTTAAATGAATTAAAATGTAAGGAGGTAGAAGAGAACAAGGGGGTCAAATATATGGTGACAGAGGGAGATGTGACTTTGGGTGATGAACACAATGCAATATACAGATGATATATCATAGAACCGTACACTTGAAACCTACAATAACTGATGTCACCGCAATAAATTTAATAAAATAAAAAACAATAAATAAAATTAAGTTCTTCAGTCGCACTAGCCACATTTCAAATGCTGAAGAGCCACATGTGAATAATGGTGGCCATATTGGACAGCACAGCTATAGAACATTTCTACTACCGCAGAAAGTTCCACTGGACAGTGCTGCTGTGTAATATCTTTTCTCGAACAACAGTGCTATTCTTAAATAAAATGAGTGTACTTTTTATGAATAATATTTAAGGATGTTTTACTATGTATAGTTCTAACCATATTTATTTATGCCAATGAGCATAAAGAATCCCTAGGAAGGAAAGGTATCAGCTTCCCCATAAATTCATCCAACTACTTACAGAGCAGGAACTATTTATAGTGTTACTGTCATTTACATATAAAAATGAAGGTTAGCAAGGTAAAAAGATCCTACTATAGCTTCTGAGTAACCAGACTAAAAATTTAAATCAATATCTTTAAAGTGAAAAATGTTTTCACACAAATCAACAGAATCACAGGTACATTTTCATTATACTTGGGCACCATCTGCTGGCCAACTTGTTAAACTGGACAAACAATGAAATACTAGCAATAGCTTTTAAAAGACACACAATCCCAGCTTTTTGCCACAGTGCATTCCTAGAAAACCACATCATATGGAGGCATCACCTAACCCATGGAAAGATTTCATTAAAGTAAGATGCAAAAAATACAGCCCTCTATAATCATTTAAAATAGGAAAATTATTCTCCACATCCTTTCTTATAGGTATAAACATATGCATTATTTAGAGAACACAACATAAACTTCGATACAAAACTTTAATTTATGTAAAGTTAACCTAAATATAACATGGTAAAACTAATAATTCTGTTTGCACTCTCCTAGAATTTTTAAGTAATCTGGATGGTAGTTCTTTATAAAATGGCATCTAAAGAAATCCAAATTAATGCCTTTTTTTAATTAATAAAGTTCGCTATAATAAGCTGAACTAATGTATTTCTTCCACTGCAAAGTGGTATTTAAAGGTTAGGGTTGATTCAGCTTTACTCTTCTTCACCTTCTCCTAACTCATAAGTCTTAATCAAAGATTCAAGTAAAAATAGTAAGTAATATTAAATCATTCTTTTTCATCTTTCCCTATCCCAGAACCTAAGTGCACTGTGGTGACAAGCTACCAGGCCACATCACACTTCACTAAAAAGTCACAGAAATAATTACAAGCCATTAAAAAGAAGATTCAAAACATTTCTTTTACAAAATTGTAAGACAAAAATACAACCTATTATCTTGTGTTCTATTTTGAGAAAATGCACAAAAAGAAAACACAGAGATGACATAAACTTAAGTATAAATGTTACTTAGGCAGCTTCTAATACATAATGCAGCAAAATGCAAAAAAAAAAAAAAATAGGCCATCCACACTGTATTCTGTCTATCTATCCTGGAAAAAGGGACTTGCTGAGTTAGCTAAATAAAGATTCTTTCAAAGTCTCTTCTAAAATACAATTACCACTCTTTGAGGGTGTGCAGGATTCACACTCACTTACAGTCAGAACCTTTTTGTATAATCATTAACTTATTTTTCTCAGGAATACAAAACTATTTTTAGTAAAATAATTAATGACCAATGGATTTTAAGATAATACTCTTTTGGGGGATTATATACTTAGAAAAGCAAAACAATGGTCAAACAATCTGCCATGCAAGCCCCTGTATGAGCTACTAAAATGACAATCACCATACCAGTGATGATGGGTGGTGGTAGCAACAGCTAACACTTTCACAGATCCCGTGTCAAAGACTCTATATCTCCATTTTACAAAATACGAAACTAGGGTTTAGAGAAATTAAGTAACTTGCCCGAGGACACACGGTTGCCAAGTGTCAGAAGTGCAGTCTGAACAAAGGCAAACTGCCTTATTTCAGCTCAACCTAGAAATAACCAAGAACAAAGGCTTAGTTGCCCAGGATTGCTAATGCAGCTCAAGTGCGGAAAAGACAGATTGAAGTGAAATTTTCCTATTTTGCATAAAGTACTTTGACCCACGTGGGGTCTGAAATCATAAAGACCTGAATCCATCACTGGGAAAGCTGCTCAACCTTATTGAAGCTGTTATCTCATCTATGAATACAAAGAGCAATCATGTCAGCCTCACACAATTGTAGAGAAGACGTAGGCAGACAATTTACAAAGACCTCTGAAATTGTATCTAGCACACAGTAGGTGCTCCATCAATGATACAACTTGCGCCACTTGGTTTCTGTTTTAATAAATTAGAAATTCAAGTAGAATTCATAAATATTTAGGTTTATTGGAAAAAATTTCATTCTTATGTTTAAATGTGTATATTTGTTATATATAGTAAGTTTATTAATGTGCATGCATCACTAATGTTAACGATGCATATGCCCAAAAATAAGATGGTATTTTGGAGGACAAACTGACTGTGGCAATCAAAGAATAAGTGTGTGGTTATTAAAAATAACATAGACACATGTACAAAAAAAGGTTTTTAACTTTCCTCCCAGGCAAGTCCCACTCCCTAAAGGTGAAACAGTCTTCTATATGCCACCCAGAAATAGCCCATGCACATGCACACAAATGTACCCACATATCCTCTTTACAATACACATACATGCACAAATGGAAGCTTACTATACTTGTAAGTACTTCTTTTGAACTTCATATATATCTTAGAGACCCTTCCATACTAGCCCATACATAGATTTCTGTTATCGTTACACAAGATGTTGAACCTACTAATAATCCCACTAACAGTTCATCTACTAAATGTGTTAATGAGCCTAGCTATTGAAAGAGCAATTCCTTTCCTGGGAATCAATAATGGCCCGAAACACATGCAGGGGCATAATGGGGTATGTAACAGGATGTTAACATTCTATAAAAGCATTCTTTATAACAGTAAAGAACTGAAAGCAACAAGACACAGATTGAATTATAGTAAATCTACACTATCGGCTATCATCTGCAGTTAAATAGATGAAACAGGCTACATGACACGGGTTTAAGACACAGATAAGTGACAAAAGAGCAGGTCTCAGAATGGTACACATAGGTCAATGTATAATTTTTTAATTACATATGTGGGAGTGTGGGTATGTGTCTATTGTGGAGTGAAACATGCCAAATTGTTGACAGCTATTACCTCTCATGAGAAAAGTGGAATGAGGAGGACAGAGAAAGAAGGACTTCTATTTTTTTACTCTATATATTTCTACAAGGTTTTAATGACAAGCATGTATTGCATACAGATTACATACTTTTCTAAAATGAGGATAAAAACTCTATTAGTCATTTCTTGCTGCATAGCAAATTAGCACAAACTGGACAGCTTTAAACAACACATGTATTTTTCCAGAGTTTCTGTGGGTCAGAAATGCAGGCACAGCTGGGCTGGGGCCTCTGCAATCAGGGTCTGATCAGAGCTGGGCTCTAATCTGGAGGCTCAACTAGGAGAGGATCCGCTATCTCCACTCAATGGTTGTCAGCAGCCTTCCTTCCCTTAAGGCTACAGAATTCATAGCAGCTCACTTCTTTAAAGCCAGCAAGGAAAAGACAGCAAGACTCATCAGCCAGTCTGCTAGCATATTATAATGTAATCAGGGAAGTGACATCCCATCACCATTGCCATACTCTATTAAAAGCAAGTCACAGGTCCTTCCCACACTCAAGGGGAAGGGACTATGAAGGATTGTGAACAACCAGAGGAGGGATCATGGGTCCACCTTAAAGTCCACGTACCACGAAGACAATTAAGGTCTTTACTGGATCTCAAACGTAGGCATCTGAAGGATGGCCAGGAAGTAATGTATATGGATATAGCTCATGGCTGTAGAACTAAATGAAATGAACCAGCCTGTACAGGATGAGATCTAAGTCTATGGTCTCAGAGTAACATTTTACATTTTGGAAAACCGTGCTCCAAAATCAAATATAATTAAAATACTTCATTGTGAAGAAAATAAGCAGATCTTTGACATAAAAATCCAATAAGAGATCTCATAAAATATCAATGCAATTTGGAAACTGGTTTTTCTAAAATAAAACATGGTTAATAATGTAACTTTAAAACAAGAACTATGAGCAAGGAAAGAAAGCAAAGAATAAAACCAGGACGGACCTAGCCAAGTGCTGAAGCTGTGTAATGTGAAATGCTAAGTTTACAAGTGTATAATGCATATTTGGTGGAAAGAAGAAAGCACAATAATAAGCCTGATAGGATATAACCTCATAATACTTCTAAGGTGTTTAGAAGCAGGCTACATACCACATCCTACAGGAAGAATAAAGGTAAAGGAAAGGTGCCATCTCTACTGAATAGGGAGTCCTAACAAAGAGGCTTCAAAAGGACTCTGCATCTTTAATAATATAAAAAGGCTAGGACACAAACAGCATAATCTAAAATGCCATTAGAAATACTTCACATACAAAAAGGTCTAAGTAAAGCAGGATTTTATAAAGTGATCAAAAAAGAAACACTAAGGGGGAAAATCTTTTAAGATTAAAGAGGTTTTTCAAAGGACAAGTTGAAGTGGTTGTAAAATTTATGAGGCAGCCTTAAACTTCAGTTCTAAGTAACAATAAATTATTCACTATAAAAATATACATGTGTCAAATATTATAAGCCTCTTAAACTTTTTTAAAACAATTTCTGGCAGAACTGATTAGATGTATTAGGTCAATACCAGCAGACACTTTTTCATTAGCACAGTATGACCGCTCAGGAAAGGAGCAACTTCTGAACAGAAATATGAAGACAGACCATCATCAGACCTCAGTACCACTTCTGATCTGAATGCACACGTGTATGTGGCCTGAAAATCAATTTTATTGCCTACAGCTAAATCAAATGTTAGTTTTAGTTTCTAAATGCCTTCATGTAAATAAAATTTCAAATATCTGCTAATTAAAATTTTAAAATAAATCAAATTAAATTAATTGAGAAATACATAAGACACACTAGGTTGTTTTGTTTTTGCAGCCCTAATTGGTCTTTGGCCTTACTTACATTCTAATACTTGACCAGAAAGATATTTAAGTGTGTCTTTTCCAGCTCTTTCATTGTCTCTATATTTCTCACGGTGTGTGAAGGGCATCTCCATATCCTGCAACCGTAGTTCTCTTAATTTCTTCTACATTTGATCTTATCCTCAACTTTTTCTAAGTTGTTTTTAATCTCTGTGTGCCATTCTCTCTGCCGCAATATACCTATCTCAAATAGTTTTTGTACAGATTACATTAAATTTATGTGGCAGTACCTAACACCAACCAACCTTCAAGAACGTATGCACTCACCAAACATAAAGGTTTATGAAGTTCCTAACAGTTTCCTGCTTAGTGTTAGGCACTAGAAATATAGTGTAAACAGGAAAATCAATTCTTGTCTCATGAAATTTACAACCTAGCAAAAAGGACAGAAATGGAACCTCTGCACATGTAATGGGTGCAACAAAGCACAAGAGTACTTTGGCATACATAAGGGTCACCTAAACAGACCTGCGATGTCAGGGAAGGCTTTTATGAAGTTATGTGATCTACAGAATGACAAGGACCAAGGGGCTGCCTGCTTTTCTCATTAATTACTTATTATGTAGCTGATAACTAAAGCCTTACACTCTAATAATTTGCATTAAAATGCCATTTTATTATAGCTGAGCAACAAAGAGAAATACGTTGTTTATTAAACTTCTGGAGATTTTACTATAGTATCATTTTCCAGAAAAAAATCACAAATATTTAAAGAATATTCTCACTATGTTTTCTCAAACTTTATCCTCTAGTATGAGCAAGAAAACTGGAGATCTCATTTATTTCCCACCCTGAACCCTACTCTTATACATACCTTAATCTTGATGAATACTTCCACAACTACACAGAAACACTGTATCGAAATTATCCATGCACTTATCTCTCTTCCCTATTCTTCTACAACAACGGTTCTAGTTCAAACGTCTATAAGACTAAACAGATAAATGGGTGATTACGCTACCAGATATTCTTTACTTTCTATGAAGATACAGTCTTGCTCCTTTTCTTGAATCATGTGATTCTCCCTTTTTCTACCTTTCTTCTTTCTACTTTTAACACCATATAAAAATGGAAAGCAAATAGTTTACTTCCTCTTAACCCTACTTAATATTAAAAAAAAAAGTTCAAGCTCAATAATAAATGCAATTGACCTCAAGCTCAGTGTCAGGAATGACCAGGAAATAATGAATACTTGGAGTAACCAAGCAGCACTTAGCTCCAACCCATGGCTGTCTTCCAGAAAGATTGCTAGGCTTCCACCTTTTAAAATAAGCCAGAAATTTAAGTATTTATACAAAATTCTCTAACTGTTAATTTTGACGACTCAATAAAAAATCTTTAAAGACATTATGTAAGTCAAACAAAACAAATCTATACACGATTCATTCATTCCAGGAAGAATACCAATTTTCAAACTCTGGTCTAACTCCAAGGTACAAGGAACTCCTTTAGTTCACCTTTATACTGTAAACTTGACATTCATTACACCAGAAAGGAACCGAGCATTTAGTCAGACATTCAACGAATCTTCTGACGAACACCTGATGCATTTCACAGCCAAACCAAGAACTGTATTTTTCTTTGCATGCACATCAGTCTCTTTACATCTCCATTTACTTGCGCAAGGCTAACAAAAATTTCACAGTTGCCCCCATTCTACTCTTAAATCTTCTATGGATGCAAAAATAAGTACTTTACACCATCTCCTATAGACTAAGCATGTTTTTTACTCTTCTAAACATGTCCTCAATTACATCAAATCTTTCTTTTTTGCCTCTCAATTTTAATGTTTCCCTTTTCTAATCAAAAAAGTTCATATGGACGGGATCTCTTGTTTTGTGTTCATCTGTTCTTTTCCATCATAATACCTGAGGTCTGAAAAACATATAACCAGACTATATCAACTATGAAGACATTTCTAATTACTAATAATATTTCTATATCTGATTAAGTAATAAACCAAAAAAGATGTAGTAGAAAAGATTACATTGTCAGCCAAAACAAATGCCAAAAATTAAAATTACCAAGAGAATGGTGAGTAGATATGAAATATGGTACAAGTCAACTGACACTGTCCAATATTTTAACATTTGAGAAAACAATGTCAAAAGTAAAACTCAAAATTTGATGAAAGTCCCATATAAGTCTATCCCTCCTAAAGGCCAAAAGTTATACTACAACAATAATCATCTTTTTGTGAATTTCAGTACTTAGAAGTTTATTTTTGTTTGCACTAAGAATCCTACTTAAGCATAGTACTTTAGTAAAAGAGCATAGTTTAATGAGGTTTATGTTTATATTCATTATTTTATTAAATCAAAACAAATATTGTTCAATGAGGAGAAAAGGAGGGAAATTCAAGCATAAGCTGTAAGATGGATATGCAAGATGTTACAATTTGTTACGGGTAATATTTGTTGCAGTCATTGATTATGTTCTTAATTCATGCTTGTCATAAAGAAAAACAGAATTGTGTTATTTAAAGATTCTCAGGAACCACTTTTCAAGCAATGTAAATTTTATTTATATAAATATATATTAATATATTATATATACATATAACATATATCCAAAAAGTGGCTAAAAAAATCACATAAATGTGAATATATAGTAAATTAAAAATCAAAACTGTCATTTTACCTTCCCAATATCCCTTCACAGACCTCAGCTTTAACAAAAATATACACTAAACCAACTACTTACCATTAAACAAACAAACAAGGGAAAATGAAATGTATGAACCAGTTCCAAAGACAGGCTAAATGATGAAACACATTCAAAATCTCATTTTCAAAACATACCTGTGGGTATCAGGTGGTGGCTGCACCAAAGAGCAACTGTCCCCAGAAGAAAGCTTCCACGAGTCATTTAATTTGTGTTCACTTGTCTCCAGTTCACCCATTACCCAGTCTGGTAACCCTTCTGGACTTGAATCTTTTGCCCGTGCTGGATTTGGTTCATCAAAATAGATGGACTGATTTTTAAAAATTAGAAAAATTATTCTTTCAAAATGTACTGTAATGAAATAACTAGTTAAGATTTCCATCAAGTTGCAAGTTCGGTAACAACTTTTCAAATACTCAAATTCAACTACAAAATATATATATAAATGTACCATTCAATACACAATGAATTATGAAATATTAAAATACATAGAATGGGTAACATTTACATTTTATTTGTGCTCTGCTATATAAGAAATCTGATGAATATAAAAGCATAACAGAAAAATCTGATAATAATTATTTGTATTACAAAAGGAATATTAGCTTTATGTAAACATCAGTGGAAAGTTCTTTTCAAATCGTGTGCTCTCTTATTTTTTCTGTGATTATTAGCTACTCTGCAGCAACCACCCCCCCCCAAAAAAAATCACTGGACAGAGAAACCACAATAAATAAAAATTAGGAATCCCTTCACAGCATAAGAACAGAGTTGAAGGCCTAGGGTTTCGCTCTGGTCACGCCGTAAATGAGCCAGGAAGCCCAAGGCAGGCCTCTAGGCTTTCTCACCGTTACTTGTAAAATAAAGCCCTTTCCGATGATGTTACGAAACTGAGTGTGAATGGGAAAACATAATATAATATACTCATATCTTAATATATGAATGTTTCAGAAAATGTTCTGCATTTAGTCATTAAGAAGAATGACATTAGCTCATTTATTTCTCTTTAAGTGAGCCAGGTTTTGTGACACATTTCTGAAGAAAATTCTACATTAACTGGATACTTCTGCAACAATTCTCTCAATCCTACACAAAAATCCTCAATGTTTAACCAAATATTAAGTCAAGTAACTACTATCCCAAAGACTACTGATGATGAGCAAAATGAATGGTTCTACTTTAACATATGATTGGGAACAGCATTTAAACTTTTGGCATTCTCCCATGGATAACAGATATTATGGTCTAGTTGTGCAGCATGCCTCTTGAATGAATTTTTGGCTTAACTAATAAAATACAAAAAAGAATCTTAAAATACATTATACAAGAATTCTGCAATTCATTGTTTTTTTTAAAAGTATCTTAACAGCAACTACCTATACCTAGAACTCCAGTCAGATTTCCCAAGTATTCAAACACCACACAAACCAAGACATATTTCATTATGACAAGTACCAAGACCTGACAATTCATTAACCAAGCTATAATTATAACTGTCTTTGTATCATGAAATTAAATGAAGTACAGGAATCACTTCTAAACTCAAACTTACTACTGTCATTTTATTACAGTAGAAAGGAACTTTAGAAGTCATCAATCCAACCTTTCATAAGTTTTTAAACACAAAAGAGTTTCATAACTAAAATTTACTGACATACATAAAATATTATTATAAATAATGAAAATTAGTGGAAAATTAAGGTCTAAATTTTAAAATGTACTTTACATTTTTTAGAAATATTGTAGAAGACTGTGGGATGAAGACGTTAGTATAGGCCTCTTACAAGCCAATCGAATTTCTATTCGAGGGAGAAAAAACTGAATCAGAGAAAAAAACATTAGTTTTCACTAATATATCATCTAGAATTTGTAACTTACTAATATGACTATTCCCCGAGGGGATGAAAAATTGAGTTTTAAAGAAACAAAACAAAACATACATCTTTCAGTCAACGACACCTACCATGTATGAAGGTAAAGTTTTTAGGGTCCCTGGTTCAGGTCGGTGTATGAAAGGGCCTTCAATCACTCCTCGCTTAAGCATATGCAGTAACAGTTTTGCGTATAGGTTCCGATTCTTCCTGCCCATTATTCCTGCACCTGTTCCTGAAGGCTCACATAGTTTTCTAATCCAAAGTGCACACCTCTGCCGTTCTAGAAATATGTAAGAACTATCAGAGGCTTGATTTCTCAGTAAATAAACATAAATGAAAGACCTATATAAATCTTTTGTCTAGAGCAGGGGTCGGTAAACCTATTCTGTAAAGGGACACACAGTGAACATGTTAGGCTCTGCAGGTCTATCATCTCTGGCACAGTTGCTCCACTCTGCCACTGGAGGGTGAAATCAGCTACACACCACACATAAAAATGGGCGTGGTTGTTTTCTAATAAAACTTTACCAAAAAGGCAGCATGATGAGTTTGGCGCAGAGGCTACAATTTGCCAACCGCTGGTCTAGAGTTTATCAGTTAATTATAATCAGGTAAGACATATGCAAAGAAATATTTTCTCAGAAATAAAATCTCTGGATTACTGTCAAATATAAAGTGATGAGATTAAGTCTGCTGTAAAAACATCTCTAAAATAATTTTAGTTGTGTTGAAAAGTCTTTCTATAATTGTCATTATACAAAAGAAAGATAAAATGCAATCTTATTTATTTAAGCATTTTAAACTTAATCTAAAATTAAATCTCAAATGTTTTATTTATTAAAGCTGATAATTTTCAGGGATTTGTAGTTGATTTATTTAGTGTTTTCTTTTAACCTTTCTCAAAATAATTGAAAGCTATTTACATATAATTTTGTAAAATAATGATCATTTTACAAACTACCTAAAAAAATAGCACAGTTTTACCCACATATAATGACCTATTGACTACCTTATCTTGCCATAACACAGAATTGTTTTTAGGTCTCATGAAAATGATTTTGATACTAATCTTTTACCAGTCTAACTCAATTTGAGGATTATACATCTAACACAAATCATAAGCCTTCTTTAATCTCTTAGCTTCCAAAGGTCATACTCATTTATTGTTTTATGTACAAAAATCGCTGGGGTCAGATTTACTACTGCTCATACCGGATTTATTACAACAGGTATAACAGCTAGCCTCTAAAGGACTTTTGTATTTTTAAGCTTTGAAAATTATATAAATGCAAAGTAAACCTCATAAAATATTGGGCATACTTTGTGCAAAAACAAAATGCAAAAGTGAAACTGATAAACTTAAGTAATCAGGTTTTCAAACTATGTGTTTTATATATGCCCAGCAGCAAACTGAAATCTACATATTTTTGGAATGGCTAGAATTCAGTATAACAATAAAAAAGAAGTCATCCTTCTACTTAAAATAATGGAAAAAAACATTTTCAAAAGTAGAATTTAGCTATAAGAAGATGTAAGTTGTTACAAATATTCAGTTTCTTGCTTGCGTATGATTTTCTAAGAGTCCACTAACAATGAACTAAATAAGAGAAGGCCAGGGATGTCCCAATACTGACAATGAGTAATGAACCAAAGATTACAATTAATGCAAACTTTCTACCTAAAATCCATTTTTAAAAGAAGATAAATATGATGACAGTTTAATTTGAAATACATTTATAATGGGAGATTTTAATAAAAATTTTTCCTAATCAGCAGATATAAGACAAAAAGGAAAAAAGCGAATATCAAAAGATGACTGACAGTGTGGAAAAACCATTAAATACTAACTCAAAAAATCGTGAATGCGCCGTCATAGATGAAATAATCATTCTGAAGAACAGCGGAGGAAGAAAAAAGAGGTCATGGTCTGACGGGCAAACGGGCAGAAGAGGAGGCTTGAGGGGAAGAGGACGCCCAGGCACTATGGACTAGAGAGCGCTGCAGGCCTGGAACAGTGACGACAGCAAACGCGGGTCCCTGGGATACACATCTAATGTCCTGATTCGGGTCCTCATTTGAATCTAGAGTTCCCTCAGATACGTCAGGAAACTAGGAAACTTCGACAGAGTAAAAGCCAGTTTCTTGGCCCCCCTCCAAACCCTCCACTCAAAAGTTGACAAATCAGATTTACCTTTACAGCCAATCTTATGCCCAGTATAACTCAGAGAATCTTCCACCCCCACAAACTCTTTCTACCCACTCCAAATACCGGAAGTGATTTGAAGGTTCTTTGACTTGAAACTAAGACTCCCATTCCAGAATTAGAGATAACAGGCCAGAAATTGGAGAAAAGATACCAACAAAAAATCATTCACTTTTTTTTTTTACTCCTTACCCAAAGATATGTTTTTTGATTTGAGACAGAGAGTGAGAGAAAAAGAGAAAGAGAGAGAGAGAGAGGCACTGATGTAACAGAGAAACATTGATTGGTTCCCTCCTGTACACACCCTGGTGATCGAACTCATAAACTTTGAGTATATGTGACAGTGCTCCAACCAAGTGAGCCACCTGGCCAGGGCCACATTTGATTCTATTCAGTCAACCCAAAGCATACAAGACCAATAGATTATTTTCCACTCCTATAAACAAAACGGTCAGACAGTAGATGAACAGTAGGCTCCAGAAAGGGAAACATTTCCATGGTGGGAGAAAAAAGATGCACGAAGAAATAGTTATGCTAACTTTAGAGCTCCACGTGCTTTAAGCTCATGACATATAAGAAGTGGGATCACAGTCTTCCCATGGTTTAGTGGGACATAATCACTAAATTGTTATTTACCCTTGAACCCAGAAGGGGGAAAGTAGCTGTTGTCTACACTCTTAGAATTCCACCCTGTGGCAATAACACGAGAGTCAGCATGTCCTACTTTTTGAATGTTTGTTTTTTTTAAGAGTATTTTCCATTCTTTCTTTGAAGCCCATCTCAAAGGGAGAATCCAACACTTGGGCAATCAAAATGAAGATATTAACAACCATGCTTCCTTCACTGGGAAAACGAGACCACTGCTGCCAGGGAGGAGTCAGGAAGCAGAAAGCCCTAGGGCGAGCCAGCCCTGCCCTAGGGCACTGCGGTCTGCCGCCGCACTTGGGTTTGGTGTGTGGTTATGTGCTTAGCTCCTTATTTCACTTGTGCAGAGATACGGGTGCCTCTGGTCCCTCTAACAGAAGCTCACTAGCTCTAGGTTAAGAGAACAGTGTGAGCAAAGAGCATCCAAGATCGGAGGGCTGGAGAAAAGGGAAAGGAACTCTAATTGAGAGAGGACAAAGCATCCTCGGCAGAGAAATACGATGCAGCGTCGGGAACGGCTCTGGTGGTGACAGGGCACGCGGAGGCAATCTGCCGCTGTGCTGCGGCAGAAAGAGACCGGAAAAGACTCCCGTGGCACGGGGAGCAGTGAAGGGAAAGTTTATTGACTCACGCGGGCCCAGTGGAGTACTCTCTCAAAACCTGGGCCCGAACAATAGCGCCACATTCCTTTTACGTCAGGCCAAAAGGGGTGGGTCTTGGGAGGCGGGGCACAGTTTTGGCATGAAGGGGTTTACAGAACTGTAAGAAAACAAACAACCCAATAAAAAAATCAGTGAAAAAATTAGTCTATTTACTAAAGAAGATATACAGATGACAAGTAAGCAAATGAAAGGATGCTCAACATTTTTAGTCACTAGGGAAATGCAAATTAAAACCACAATGAGATATCTCTACAAACCTAGGAGGACAGCTAAAATAAAAAATGCACACAATACCAAAGTAAATTCTAAACTAACCTAAGATAAGAATCGGCATTAATAGAATTCAGCTTTATTCCCATATTGATGGTTCATTGGTTTGATGAAATAATATAAAGAAAAAATTAACCTTAAAAATCTAATTTTCAAACATAATCTTACCTGTCCTATGGGGTAATTTCAAAACAAAGGGCTTCATATCTACCACAAAGTGATCAAATTCTGCATCCAGCTTCTCCCATTGTTCTTCTTCACTTTCCATTTCCATAACTCAGTCTGTAAAAGATTTAAAAATTAAAGTATTAAAGATCTATATGCTGAAAGCTACAAAACTGATGAAAGAGATCAAAGAAAACTCATTAGCATTAAATATCAATTCTCCCCAAATTGATCTATAGATTTCATATAATTCCAATCAAAATCCCAACCCTATTCTTTGTATACACAAGCTGATTCTAAAATTTTTATTTTAGAAAGTTAAAGAAACTAGAATTGCAAAAACAACTCTGAAAAAGAAAAAAAAATTGAAGGATTCACATTACCCAATTGTAAGAGTCCAGTAGTCTAGACAACATGATATTGGTGAAAAGATAAGACCGGAAGGCCAACAGAGCAGACTAAAAGTCCAGACCAGAGTCCAGAAATTGACCAGTATAAATAAGGACAACTGACTTTCCACAAAGGTGCAATTCATGGTGAAATTATATTTTTTGCAACAAATTATGCTGTAACAACTGGATATCCATATGCAAAAAAAAAAAATTACACAAATCTCAACTTATGCCTCATAGTGTATATTAAGAAATAGTTCAAAATAAATCACAGACCTAAGTGTAAAATGTAAAACTACAAAACTCTTAGAAATATAGAAAACAATCTTCATGACCCTGGAAAAGGCAAAGATTTCTTAGATACAACATGAAAAGCACTACCCATATAAGAAAAACTAATACACTGGATTTCACCAAAATAAAAAACTTCTGCTCTGCAAAGGACTCTTTTAAGGGACTGAAAAGAAAAGCCACAGACTCAAAGAAAATATTTGTGAATTATATATCTCATAAAGGACTTATATCAAGAACATATAAAGAACTCTCAAAACCATAAGTAAACAAACAACCCAATAAAAAAATCAGTGAAAAAATTAGTCTATTTACTAAAGAAGATATACAGATGACAAGTAAGCAAATGAAAGGATGCTCAACATTTTTAGTCACTAGGGAAATGCAAATTAAAACCACAATGAGATATCTCTACACACCTAGGAGGACAGCTAAAATAAAAAATGCAAACAATACCAAGCGCTGGTAAGGACGTTCAACAACAGGAACTCTCTGCTGGTAAGAATGCAAAATGGTGCAACCACTCTGGAAAACAAGTTAGCAGCTTCTTACGCAGGTAAACACACATTTCCCATGACCCAGAAATCCCACTCTTAGGTATTTACCCAAGTGAAACAAAACCTATATCTACACAGAAACCTGAATGTGATGTTTATAACAGCTTTTTTCTTCTATAATCACCAAACACTGGAAACAACCCAAATGTCTCTCACCTGGGGAATATATAAACTATGGTAAAAATACTATATGAAACTGTACTCAGCAACAGAAAAGAATGAACTACTGATGCAACAACATAAACTTCAAATATATTATCTTTAGTGAAAGAAGTCATTCCTAAAAGGCTACATACATTATAAACCCATTTACATGACATTCTAGAAAAACTAAAAAATATGAGCACATTAAACAGATCGGTGGTTCGCAGGGGTTTAGCAGCGGAGGGAGATCTGAATGCAAAGAGGTAGCATAAGGAAATTATTTAGGTTTTGGAATTTTTAGCATACTGTCTATGGAGGAGGTTGTAAGACCCTACTTTATGCAAGTGTAAAATCTCAGAGAACTGTATCCCCCCAAAAAGTGATTTTAACTATGTAAATTTAAATTTTTTAATTCCACTCAGAAAACTTAAAATATTGGTCCTTGTATTTCTTCCTCATTAGCAAGAAAATACTGAATATAAAGGGATGAATCCCAAAAATCACAAATGTAAGTTTTGACAGAATGCCTTGAGTTAAAAATATCCACAAGTCAACACGTTCCTTTAAGTTATGAAATGTCTTGGTAGGGACACAGATTACGGCTACATTATATAAGGTCTCCAATTGTCGTTTATTCAATCTGCAAATTACATATTTGGGGAAAAGCTCTGCTCTGCCTCCTAGGCATTCTTGTTCCACAAACGGCCCTCCTTCTCTCTGCTAAAGCAGCTTCTAACGTTTTGCACAGTATCCTCCCTCTTGTTATCAATAGCCTCTTCAAAGAAAGTTCTCTCTAGCCCATCTCTGTAAGGAAACGCTAGCTTCCACTGGCTGACCTGACATCCCTCACAGCCTAGAAGTGAACAAGGTTCCCATCCTCTATCAGGTACATGCACGTGCTCTCTGGAGTCTTAAATTCTCTCCCCTCAGCTTTGCCCAGAAAGGAAATTAGTTTCTGAGATGTATATTGCCTTCCCAACTGCTGCTCTTCAACGTCAACCCCAAAAAGTCCCCTCTTATGAGGCTCCCACCCTCTAACTCTGTATCTCTTGCTCTCCACACTCATCACTGTCACCTCCCAAACCCTTATATCTAAGCACAGTCTCTTATCCTCTATAAACTTTCTCCTTATCCCATTCAATCTTTTCTTCACACTCAGCAAGTCTGCCATCCCTTGACACTCTCCTACGTTCCCTAAGTCAGGGTTTGCTGGAGAAAAATGGCACCATCTTGTAGTCAGATGGCTTCCAATCTTACCTGAATCCGCAGGAGTCTTTTAGTATGTCCTGCCCCACAAAGCAGCATTTAAACTTTTACCAGACATCTTAAAAGCCCCTTAAACAAAGTGCTGCAGCCTCCCCTCACTCTTCATTTTAAAAATCTTACCTCCTGCTTCACAGAAAAAAGTAATAGGCAGATGGAAACACCCCAAAATGCTATTCCCTCCACCTCTCAAGTTACCTCTTGGAGAACAAATCCGTTTCCCTTGCTTCTGATTCAGAGCACGAACTCTCCTTCTGTCTAATGCCAATAATACCTCCATCTCCTATCAACCACTTCCTACTGTGTCGAACCATCCAGCCCCACCAGCTATTCCTATTTTCTAAACCCCATAAACCAATATATCGACAAACACTCAACATCTCAAACCCTGCCCGTATCTCTATTCCGCTGCCACTCTCAGAGAAAGCACTTTCGACCACTTACCTACACAGCCTACTTTACTTTTCCCTCCTTTAGTCCTCACTGACACTAGAGTAAGTTTCCTAAGTACAAAACTAAGCATACCACTCCCTGCTTTAAAATTTCTCTTAGCTGCCAACTACACAACAGGATGCTTTCTAAATTCAAAGTTAGGCCTACGAGTGTCTTTACATTTTGAGCCCATCTCTCACCTTCTCTCTCTCTCTCAAACACACACACACACACACACACCACACCACACCACACCACACTCTTTGCCTAACTACACCAATCCACCAATGGTCACTTCACTAACAATGAACTCCTCGCCATTCTTCAAACACTCCAAGCCCTTAAATGATTCTACATCCTTTCCACAAGATGTTCCCTTTGTCTGGAGTCAGGTAAAAGTAGTGCAAATGTCCCTTCTGAGTAAAGCCTATCCCACTTATTGTAGATTCATTGTTACTCCATTCTCAGTGTTCACATCTGTGTAGCAGCACTTATTACACAATTTTTTTTACACGTCTGTGTATTATTTGCATGTCTTCTGCCTTCTGGGAGATGCTCCTGGAAGGCAGGGACCGTGACTTACATGTCTTAGTGCCTAGCACATTATGTGGCACCTACTAGGAGCTGAAAAAATGATTGGTAAATAAATGTTAATGTAAGGGATTAATAATGTTCCTCTTCTACATTATTAGTTTTGGGGTTTTGTTTTTTTCTTTTTTGAGATTCCATTCTGAGTATCAAATAGGTTTTCTAGAATAGAAATATGGTATGTCCTTAATGCTAGTTACCAAAACTGGTCAGCCTACATTCTGTATTACAGAAGAAACACATTTTCAAATTCAAGGCTTGGTTACGATAATTTTTTTTGATTGGTTAGTTGGGTGGGGCTGTTTGGTTGACGGGTTTTGTTTCCCATCCCTATAACAACTAACTGCATTCCTCCATAACTACATCAGTTATGTACTTGGTAACAGAGGGCTATATGATACAACTGCTGATTGTTAGATCACAAGCTAAAAACCAGCTTTCAAATGAACGAACAAACAAATGGAAACTCATAAACCCAGGATGGTAAGCACAGCTCTGGCCTAGCAGTGTACTCCTAGGCTTAACCTTTCTGCCTGTGCACTCAAACATTTGCCTGAGAGTATCCATAGTTAGGGCTAAAACAAAAAGATTCCTAATACTCACTAATAATCACTCAATAAATCCTTTGACATTCAATAAATCCTTAATGTTAGAGGAAACTAAAATTCAAAGTTAAAAGACTCACCCAAACTCACGAAATTATGCCCAAGGTTCAGATTAAAATTCTGAAATCCCTAATGCTCAGATCCATTATATCTGACCACTTGGCCATTTACCTATAAGTCAGCAATATATTCAACTAATAATAAAAAATTTTGAAAATTAGAAAGGCAATCAGAATTGCTATAACAACATATAATACCAAGCTACACATTTTAAAAAACAAAATAAAGAGTCAACATAATACTTGATAAAAGCCAAAAATCTGCTTCTCCTCATCCTTTTTTATTCCCCAATAAAATAATGAAATGCAAAAAGCAAAGAAAAATTAACTTACCAGTTTGAACCTTCAAGGAATTCTTGCTACACAAATTACATCTTATAAATAAATTATATCTACTTAGTTCCAGCTAATTAAACAGTTTTATTACTATTTATTAGAATTGCAGATTTAAATTATTAAGATGGAAAAATAAGGAAAGCTATATATATTTGATTTAGGCTTAGAGTGTGCCTACCAGTTACATAAATTACTTCAAAACCATGTCCTGACTGGTGTGGCTCAGCAGGTTGGGCATCGTCCTGCAGACAGAAAGGTTCTCCCCAACTTCAATTCCTGGGAGGCAACCAATCGATGGTTCTCTCCCTCCCTTCCTCTCTCTCTAAAAATAAATAAATAAAAAGATTTTTTTAAAGCAAAAAAAGAAATTGAGTGACTCTTGCTTATATCTATAATTTATATTTGGACCGTGTCTTATATTGAACTCACTGGCAATGTTTTTTTTAAATCTGTTTCTATGTGGACAGGTACAAAATGGGCTAAAATCTACTCAAGGTGCTTAGGTGCCGTAGGACTAGGTAAAGCGTGAGCAAGACACAGATACTGAAAGGCCTTGGGGAAAAAAGCGGCCACAACGGCTAAACAAAGAATATACCTCAGGTATATCATGCCCCTTGCTAAACACAATACACATTCCTGAAAGTGGCCTGTCATCAAACCATTGTTCAGTCAAACTATATATTTTAAATATATGGTGGGTCATTAAAGAAAACCTGACATGTGCACTCAGTACAGCAACGTCTTCCAGGTGCATGTTGACCTGGCTTACACATCTGAGTGTGCAGACAGTTCCCTGACTGTGCCAGGAGCATGTTGCGCGCTTTCCAAATGCATCTTAGTCAGCGCCCTAGGAGACAGGTACACTTTCATGTCCATTTCACGGCGGAGGAAGCTGAGGCTCAGCGGGGTTCAGTAACTGACCGAGGGGCCCAAGGAAAGCGGCAGCTGGGCCTGAACACTCTGCCCAAACTCCACGGCACCCGCCCCAAAAAGGCACGTGTCATTTCATTGGCCTTTTCTATTTTATTTTCATTCATCTTTAAATATTAAGAACAAATAAGAAAAACAGCTGCAGAATGATCAGGATAAGAGCTGTTCATATTTAGCTAAATTATCCTCTTAAGCGCTTTAAAAATACACACACACACACACACACACGCACACGCACACATACTATAAAGGAACTCAGAAACACTCCGTAACTCCCAGCAAAGTGACTGTTATGAGGACTACTCCCACAAAGGAACCAGCATACCGGTTCTGCCCTAAATCCCGAGAGAGGCCTGTGACAAGTCCAGTGCGCCGTGCCCCTAAGTCATTTCCCCGGCCACTGTGGACAGAGGTCGCCGGGCACGGCCGGCGGCCCGCGAGCCCTGCGAGGCCAAGCCTCTCTCCCAGTTCGTCCAATAACACGGATTTCCTCTCCCAAGCCGCAAATCCTTTGATACGACTTTTGGACCTCGTCGCGTTGACCGCTTACCAAACTTGACTCAACTTTCCCAACCCGTGCCTGGACTGCTTTTCACTCAGCAAGTTAAACCCCAGAGGTCCGCGCCGAGACCCCCGAGCGCGGCGCGCGCCCCTCAGGCCTCAAGAACCCGCCCGGGGCCTGTGGGGCGACGCCCCTCCCCACACCAGCCCGCACGGGCAGGGCGACCGCCTCTTCGCACAAAATTCCACCCGGGAACCAGGGATAGGGGCAGGAAAGGGAAAATCGGAAAGACGAGAACCTGGAACCCTACACGCAAGCTTTCCGATCGGCCGCCGCCGCCGCCGCCGCCGCCGCCAAACGGTTTCAAATCCTTGCGGGCCGCCACAGTCGCCGCCGCCCTGCAGGCCGGGGGCGGGGATTTCCGCGACCGTATTCCCCGCCCCCTTCCCCTCCTCTTGCGGCAGCCTGCGCGACTCGCTGTTGCCACGGCAACGGTTAGAGCCTCCCTAGCAGCTGCCCAGCAGGTCAGAGGAGGGGACTTCCGCGCTCTCGTATCCCCGCCTCCCCCCAACCCACCGGGCTCCTGAGGATGAGCGGCACCGTTGCCATGGCAACGGTCGGGCCCGCAGCGCGGGCGCTAGGCTCCAGTTCTTGCCTGGCGACTCCTAAACTCGTCCCAGGCCAGGGCTTGCGGGATAACCAGACCCGTATCTGTGCTCTAGGACCCTCGAACATCTCAAGTATAGCTTGTGGACACTTTAGGGGCTGTGGAGGAAGAATATGTAAAGGGCAAAGAAAATGGGATTACTGGAGGATGTTCACAGAAGGGTGGGGCCTTTGTTTGAGCAGACATTTGAGTTGAATGAGTCTAAAAACGTGAGACCTTACTACCTGGTGTCTTACAACCCAGAGGGGAATGGGGTTGTGTAAAGAGGGAAAAGAAGTACTACCTTTCTTTTTTTTTTAATTCAAAACTGAGGTCTGAGAAAACTGACACCAAATTCTGAAGATGCTGAAATAAAATAAAAAGGTTTTCTGCTTACCAAATCTGTGTAAAATAGCAAGATCTAGTGGAAAATGAGTTTTTGCTGTTCCCAAGGTCCCGACCTCCTCAGGGCAGTCTCAGTGTCTGCATTGCTATGTTGTGGTGTTCTTTGGTCTTCTGTTACATTTCTGGGAATTCTCTGAACTCTGTTTTTTAAATATACAGGCAGAAATTACATTTAAGTTGTAAAAACACCTAAATAAAATTCAGTTTACCACTGTTTTTCATCTAATTTCACAACAGGATTCCTTCTTCAGTGTCTATGCAATACACTCAGTGTGATGCCAAATCTAACATAAGCACAGCTTGAAGTATCTTTTCAATTTTCCATAAAGAAAACAGAAGACTCATTCATTTGCAACTAGTTACTTTCAGACTTTCAGAGGGAAGTCATATTCTTTCGAAGGTGCTTTTTCAAACCCATCCCACTGGAAGTAAAAACTAACAGTTCTTCATTGTTTGAATGACAAATCGTGAAGGCTAAGGAAAGAAAAGGTATGAAATGCTTTTAAGAATGTTTAGTTTTTCAAAAGTATATTTGAACATGTTTATAGCTAACAAATAGTAATCTAGATCATTTGCACTGAGAATCAGGGATATAAAACCCACACATGCAATTGTAGGAATCTGACCACTCAGTGGAGAGGTTCAAAATATAAAACCACATTGCTGGAAGAACATGAAATGATTTTGACAAATGATGTCTAAATGAACATGAGCAGAAAAATGAAAGATGAAAAACGAGCATCAAGGTGGGAAATGCAACAAAGTCAAGTTGTCAAGTTCATCTGAGAGGAAATAACTGCAGCAGAAAAAATAATGACTGAAAGTTAAAAAGTAAAAAAAATTAAAGTACATTTCTTAAAATATTTTCTCTAATTAGGTGAAAGTAAAAAGATGAGAAAAATCTCCCTTTCTGTTTTCAAACACTAGCAGGTGAAAAGCAAGCACTTTTTCACTAATACATATACCTATATACGCATACATACATATAGTTACTCAAACAAAAATACTAAGATATGCATGGAGGGTTTCATTGTTATTTATGTCCTACTTATATAGCTTGAGCCTGAGCTGTGATTACCTTCGGATCAAAGCCTATATGTCATGTTTACAGGACTAGTTGGTGTTCACTTAGAACCTCCTTACATGAGAACCAAGGACCCTCCTAGGAAGTAACTCATCCTAGGAGATGGTAAGGAGATCTGGTTCAAGGACAGCACAGAAACATTGAAGGAAAGGTGGGTGATTCTACATAAAGCACAGTGCTGACGGTGGTTTGATTTCCAGCTCTCCTCCTCTTGTTGTAATAGTGATGCCTAATCCTTTGAGATGAGAAACTTCCTTTGAAATCTTAAAAAGCTATAACTCACCTCCCTTAGTCTACCGCCACCAACTGCCCATATGCCCCAAAATGTGTGTACAAATCAAAGGGTTCCCAGACGGTCTGACGTACATCCATGGAGCCGAAGTTAAGAATCCTCCTCTGTGGATTGTACATCCATTTAAATATCGAGAACAGAAGCCATAAGCTCCATTTGTACCTATAATTTCTGAGATAGATAGCAAAATCAGTACAGACATCATTGGCCTTCACACTGGGCTCCAGGAACCTCAGGCCAGGCGCTAGTAAAAAGTACCGCAGCTGGAGTGACTTGACCAAGTATCAGAGGCAAAATATGAGAATAATAGTAACATCTTCATAGCTACAAGCACTTGGAGAAAAATTAATGATGCACACCATATAATAGTTTAGTAAAATAAAGGGCATGCATAAGACCCGCCCTGGGACCTCCAGATATATTTAGGAGGAAATTGGTGGAATCAGAAACCATTCAGGGACTTCAAGCCACATAAATACTCTTTTGTAACTTGCAGTATGTGTGGCCTGAAAACTATAGTTCCACATAAATGTTTTATGGCTAAATATCTATGATGACCAATTTATATGACTTCTATGTCTAGAAGGATAGTAATTTGTCAGCTCAGCATATGTTTATTGAATTGTCACCTCCTCAGAGAAGACTTCACTGAGTCTCAGACCACCTTTATTCTTTTCCAAAGCCCCTGCTCTTTTTCTCCTTTTTATTTATCAATATTTGTAATCAAATATTAACTAATATCAACAGATCATTTTTTAGGCCCCATTATGACAGGGACAACATCTTCTGGGTTCACCATTGCAGACCCAACACCTTGCGAAGTACCTACACATTCAGACAATCTGTAAATGTTTATTGAATTAAAGAATAAAGGCAGATTGTTCTTTTATGCTTTTCTCTGCACCTTGGAAAGAACGCGTCTACCCCATAGCTTCCTAGTTTACAGCTTCCATTCAAGAGGCCCAGAAGACTAACTTCTCTGAATCCAAATTTCTTTCTAAGAGAGTGAATCTGATGGGTCTAATTTAATTATAAAGTAAGTTATGAAAATATATACTGAATGTTGTTTTATCTTTGATTTTAAAATGGTATTAAAATTGAAAATTTTTCATTGAAAATATTATTTCCTATCCGCTACATATGACTTAAATGAAAGTAGAAGTTTCGTTTCAAAAGCAAGTAACATTTTACTTCAATTTTCACAAATCGAATGGCAGCATAATTGATAACGAGAGTACAAACATGGCCCTAAAAAAAAGCGTTTTTCTTTCCTGTGTGGGAAGGTAATTATATTATACTTCTCATGTGGAAAAGATTCCATTTATTTTCAAAAGATAAACTTAAAATCAAGAATTAGTCTAGATAATACTGAACAATGTGAATTCAATTATTCCCTACCTAAAACATAGGAAAATGTAACCTTTTGCTAATTATAAAGATAATAATTCTTCATACATAATTTGAATTAGGTCTGCATTTTGTTATAAGTATTAAATCTGGTATCTTTATTTTGAACTCCTGTTCTATAAAATTATAGTAACTATAGCAGAGACCTACAGGTTACCTCCATTTTGTTTAAACCACTGTTATTTGTGTTTACTGTTTTATAAAGTCAAATGTACACCTGATACAATAACTTACCTCTATTAATTTTAAATTATATACATATAAAATGTACATTTTCCTAAAGGCATTCTTTGGATACTTTAATTGTCCTGAAGATCAACACCAAAACTCTAAGTCTATACTAATAAATACAGAAAGTGAGTTACAAAACAGTGTACAAACTATTATTTTACATATTTTCTGTACACGTGGAAAGGAAAACAACCTGAAAGAATATGAATCAAATCTTGACAGTGATTTTCTTGGTGAAAGAATTAAAGATGATTTAAGTTCTGCCAATTATACTTCCTAAACGTCCTCAAATCTCTCCAAAAATTGCACTATTTTAGAAAACACTGACTTAGGCACAAAATTGTGAAATCCACTATGTTTCTCCTCTAAAACACTGAAGAGTTAAGGTTTCAATGACTTCAGTGTGACTTTATCCAGTGATTTGAAGAACCGTGAATAATAAACACATAAAATGTAAGTACAAGACACAAAAACAAATGTTGCTGACTTTGGGTCACTGTGGTGAATTATCAGGCAATTATTTCCACTTACTAGCAAAAATAACCAAGTTAACTATAAAGAGAAATGAAATGCTTCTTCTTAGACAGAGACTTTTGAATTGTATTTTTTCAGATTATAAGTTTTAACTCTATTATAAGAAAATTGAAAGCCATTGAAAGTTTTAAAGAGGAAAATAAAAATTATGTGTAATCCTATCATTAAAAATAACCACTATTAATAATTGTGTAATTTTCTCAAACCATATTGTACTTATATATAATAAAATTATAATATATAAAATAATGAAAGTAATATATAAATCATTTTAATATCTACTTATTATCCCATCATTAGAATACAACATCATTTGCTTAATTATTCTCATGTAATTGGATATTAGTTATCTTTGCTCTGATATATAATAATGGAATAAATACCTTTTAATGTACATCTTGGTTGAAGTTTCAGCTGTCTCCATAAAAGCTATTCCTATGGTGGTGGGGGGGGGGACCTAAGGCTTTTGATCAGTACTGTCAAATTGCTTTCCAGAAGTGTTTTACAAATTTGCAGTTTCACTCAACAGTCCCTGAGGATGGCTGTCTCACATTAACAATTTTTCTAATCTGTGCTAATTGTATGCATATATAAAGTATCTCTTCGATTTTCATTTTCCACTATTTAGAAAAGTTGAAATATTTAATATCTCTATTAGTCCTTTCCTTTTATTCTTCTGCAAAATTTCTCTTGAGCCCTTTGTCCATTTTTCTGGAATTTGACATGATATGCATGCCTTCCATATTTTTATTCATCGTTTCAAAACTAAGCTGATATTCTAAATAATCAAATTTCAGTCAGTGATTCACCATTTTGCATTATTAAGATATTCTGTATCATTAGACTGAAACGCATGAATGGCTCATAGCAATCTAAATGGAAAGCAATTTATAAATACCAATAAAGATTATTATTACATAAACACGTTAGAGATAGATGTCAGAATAATCCTGCAGCCAGTAAATCCCTTAAACTGGAATGGAAATGATTTCGAACTTCCTATTTACAGGTCACAAAAGTATGACCTATACCACAAATAGGTATAGTATAAAGAAAGTAGAAACTGACTTATGAGGCCTATATTCTTTCCTTCACTGTTAAAAAAAAAAGAGTCACTACCTTTAGCACAATGGTTCTGATGCCTTCCCTATGCCAGCACGAGTCGCATTCACCGTTCCGTCTTTACCTCTGTGGCTTCCTCTATCCCGCCTTCCTGGGCAGTCCCTGCTCAAGGCTAACAGACATAAACAGGCCACCTTTCCTCCCTCCCCTTCAATAATATGCATATCGCCCCAGCCAATGTCCATACACACTGGCTACCAACTACTATAGAACTTCAGAGCCTCACCTATACAAAAATCTCTCTACCAACCTGTTTCAGCATGCCTCCTAAGCTGTAAAACTCCAACTTTCAAGTCCAGTTATTTCCAGGAAGCCACTGGGGAAATTCGCTGCTTAACTGGCTATGAGTGGTAGCTAAGAATGGTAGAAAAGACATAGTTCTGGAGGTCGGACATCTGGTTCTGCCACTGATTAGGTTTATTATCCAGGTAAATCAAGTTATTTCATTTCCCTGAGTTTTGGTTTCTTTACTTTCCTACCGCATGATTGGAAAGGTACTTCAATATCCATTCATTCCCAACTGTTTTGTGAGCACTTTCAAAAGTAACAGATACCACTAGGAGGCAGCATCAGCACACAAAGTATCTCTTCGAAGAACTAGCTATGCTACACACACACACATCACACATTCACACACAGATGCATAGGCACATACTCTCACGTGCCTATGCAAAGAGCACACACACTCAAACAACATGCATATCACACACACGAGGAATAAACATTCACACATATTTGCACCAACCACACACACTCTTACACCCAGAAACATGCTCACACACACATGCACACACCCCAAGCTGTTCCCTTTCCTTTTTTTCATCTTTTAATCTTTTATTTAGGGATTACACTGGAAATAATCTTCAGGCTAGTTGGTGGAAAATTTCACTGATAAATACTTATTAGTGAGTTTGGGGGCTCAGAAATGAGACACCATATACTGCAAGATTGAGCAATGTCTTACAAATGAGAGGATTCATTTTCTGTGCTCTAAACTTCTTGCAGAGATACGTTACAGCCTGACAGACAAGTTGAACCATGGGTACCTTTGCACTGAGAAGCCCATCCTGCCATGATCCAAGAGAAGAAAGCTGATCATTGGGGGCGCATTCAGGAACCCACTTGTCTTGTAAAAAGGCCTTGTTGGCCATATACAGCTTATGGGGTTCACTGAGTCTGAAGTTGCTAGTTAAGTAACATTACACAGATGGGAAGACAAAATTCAGCCACGCTAAAATATAGGGTGGTAACCAGCAGCTGATGGTTGTAGTTTCACTCTTCCTGCAGCAGACTGTTGGGGGCTGGGGTGGGGGTGGGGGCGGGAATAGTGCTTTCTGGACTGTCTGCCAGCAGTCTAGGAGGAGGTCACCAGAGGTTGTGGCTAGGTGGGGCATATCTGAATGTTGATAACAGGCAATCTGGTGACCTAAGCATTTAAGAAAAATAATTTGGAAAAAGAGAGTCTACTGCTAGGACTAAATGGACCACTGAATCACTACATAGAGGGGCTGCAAAAGGGTAGTTTCTGCTGATGGCAGGCTCCTCTAATCCAAACTGCCTCATCAGATCGCAAAAATAGCAGATTTTCCTTTCTGTGAAAATATCATTAAATTAGAGGAATCAGTACTGTGGCCTAAGCTCTAGAGTGTAGTCTGATTATTTTTTCAGGGATCCAAGCCTATCCAGCAGCCTGAAATGCCTTCCAATGAACAAAATGGTACAAAAAGCCATCTGCAACAGACTTTTCATATTCCGGGAGCTTCTTTGTAGAATAGGCTGGGGGAAGAGGAGGTGGAGAGGTACCGTAGGTTTAAAATAGGAGTACTGGGCTTGGGAGCTTTTAGCATTCTGAACACCAGAAATTTCTAAACAACAGACATACTGCTAATCAAGATGGTGTGGTATTGGCAAAAGAAGAGACAGATAAATGGAACAGAATAGAGAAACCAGAAATAGATTCCCATAAATATAGTCAACCGATCTTTGATAAAGGAGTAAAGGTAATACAATAGAACAGAGATAGTCTTTTCAATAGATGGTGTTGGAACAACTGGATAGTCACACGCAAAAATAAAGTGAATCTAGACACAGACCTATCACCCTTCACAAAAATTAACTTAAAATGGACCATTGACCTATGTAAGCACAAAACTGTGAAACTCTTAGAAGATAACACAGAAGACTTAGATGACTTGGGTGTGGTGACAACTTTTTTAAAATTTATTTTTATTGTATTTTTTACATTACCATATATCCCCCTTATACCCTCTTCCACCTCCACCAACCCCTCCTCACCACAATCACCACATTGTTGTCCATGTCCATGAGTCCTTTTTCCTTTTTGCTCAATCCCTCCACCTCCCAGCTGCACCCCCTAGAGCTGTCAACCTGCCCTCTGTGAGTCTGTCTCTATTTTGCATTTTAGTTCAGTTTGTTCATTAGATTCCACATATGAGTGAAATCATCTGGTATTTGTCTTTCCCTGACTGGCTTATTTCACTTAGCATAATGTTCTCTGGTGACTTTCTAGGTACAATGCTAAAGACGAGATACATGAAAGAAATCATTGATAAGTTGGAATTCATTAAATTTTAAAACTTCTGCTCTGCAAAAGACAATATTAAGAGAATAAGAAGACAAGCCACAGACTGGGAGAAAATATTTGCCAATGACAATATCTAATAAATGATTGCTATTCGAAATATATGAAGAACTTCTAAAATTTAACAATAATAACTAATCTGATTTTTAAAATGGGCCAAAGATCTTAACAGACACCTCATCAAAGAAGACATACAAATGGCAAATAAACAATGAAAAGATGCTCCGTATCATATTCCATCATCAGGGAAATGCAAATTAAAACAAGGTACCTTGACACTCACCACAATGGCCAAAACCCAGAACACGGACACCACCAAGTGCTGATGAGGAAGCGGCGGGAATGCAAAATGGTGCAACTGATTCGGAAGACAGTTTGGCAGTTTCTTACAAAACTAAACATACTCTGGATGAAATGGGTGAAAGTGGTCAAAAGGTACAAACTTCCCATTATAAAATATGTAAGTCCTGGGGATGTAACATGAAGCATGGTGACTATAGTTAATACGATGTTGTATATTTAAAAGTTGATAGGAGAGTGGATCTTAAAAGTTCTCATCACAAGAAAAAAAAATGTAACTATACGAGGTGATGGATGTTAAGGAGACTTACTGTGGTGATCATTTCACAATATATGCATATCTCAAATCATTATGCTGTACACCTGAAACTGATGCAATGCTGTATGTCAATTATATCACAATAAAAAAAAAACCAAATAAACCTACTCTTACCATGTGATCCACAAAAATCTGCACATGGATGTTTATAGCAGCTTTATTCATAATTGCCAAAACTTGGAAGAAACCAAGAGGCCCTTCAGTAAGTAAATGGATAATAATTAAACTGGTACATCCAGACAATGGAATATTATTCTGCACTAAGAGATGAACTCTTGAGCCATGAAAAGACATGGGAGAAACTTAAATGCATACTACTAAGCTGGAAAAGGCTCCGTGCTACATGATTCCAATGGTAGGACATTCTGGAAAAGACGAAACAGGGGAGACAGTAAAAAGACCAGAGGTTTCAAGTGTGGGGGAGGGATAAACAGGCAGATCACAGAGGAGTTTTAGGGCAGGGCAAATAGTCTGTATAACATCACAATGTTAGAGATACGTCATTATACATTTGCCCCAATCCATAAAAGGTATGACACCAAGAGAGAATCCTAAGGTAAATTATGGACTTTGGGTGATTATGATGTGTCAGTGTAGGTTTGTCTTTGGTTAAAAAAAAAATCTATATCTATCTATATCTATATCTATATCTAGCTATATATCACTCTGATAAGTGATGTTGATAATGGGAGAGGCTATGCATGTGTCAGTAGGGGGTATATGTGAAATCTCTGTACCTTCATCAATTTGTAAACCTAAAATGGCTTTGAAAAAATGAAGTCTTAAAAAGATGGTATAATAATAAAATTACGAAATCTGTGTGCTTATTTTGTTTTGGTTTTGGTGTGTGGTTTATTTTTATGTTGTTTATATTCTTTCAACAATGTTGTCCCAAATCCTTCTTGAAAGCAGGCATGGTAAGGCATTCAGTGAGTTAAAATATTGCAAAGCTTTTTCACCAGTTGGTAGATACCTGTTGCCTGGGCACTCAGAGTGCCAACAACAATGAGGCTACCAGCTCTTCCCATAAGAACCCCTTTCCTGCTTTCTCACAGTCTAACAACTAAAAGTTAATATCTGGTAGATGGTGGGGGCGGAGCCTCCAGGCCTGACCCCAACCCTCCTCCACCCCCAGGTCCCGAATCACAATCCACTCTGACTAATCCCATGCCCTACTGGTTATACCCCTTAAAAAGGTCATAGGTAATAAACACTTAAATTTTTAAATGCCTCATTGTGTCTGTTCATTTACCAGGTGTGATGATTCGAAAATTCTGGATTACTATGTCTTTGTTGATCCTAGTAGGTAATGGTAATTGTGAAAGAAGAGGGAAGCAGGGTGTGAACTTTTATAGAGAAGCCCTTAGAGCCTGAGCAAAAAAGGCCTGGAGCTTGGGTGTATATTAGATCAGCTCCCAATAACCACACACCAGAAACCAACAGAAATCTTCAACTTACCTTCACTGCTCTACCTGCGATTAGCCCTGTTGGATCCCTTCCAGAGAACTGAGAAAGAGTGAGCAACTGAAAAAGTCTATATACTTATAAATTTTGATACCATAAAATTAATTATGAGAGGCTTTGCAACAAAAGAGAGGATAATAGAAAAACACATTCTCTCCTTTTCCGGAGCAAACCCAGCAATTATTTCTGGGGCAGGGGGAAGTGCTATCAATCTTTACTGCTGTCTTTGCATTCCTAGAGACGTTAGTTGGAATGAAAGGGAGGTCCATTTTTAAATTAATATGTGACAAACTAAAGAAAACAGTGGTTATTTAATTACTGTGTGATGAATGAAAGAATACCTTGTGCTAATGGAGAAAATCCAGGGGGGCATGGCTCACTTGTTCAGCGAAATCCCAAAATAGGACTTTTAGGTTTAGAAAGGGGTGGCGCCACACCTTCTTCAAAACCAACCCTCAACTCCACAGAGGCAGGATTGGGGTGGGGTAGAAATGGGACCTCAGGGTTCATCCATCATAACAAGATGGAGGGCAGAGTACCTGGTACAGATACTGATAAGATGATGGATTTGGTAGTGTTAAGATAACACAAACAAACAAACAAACAAACCAACAAACAAAAAACCCAGTCTTTTTTATTTTCTTGGCGAAACAAGAAGCAAGGTCACCAACTGAGACTGAAGAGAGAAAAGGTGGCTTGAGGGGGGTTGAGGAGAGAAAGAGCCACACTGCAGAGTTAGTTAGGGGCAGGAACAGCCTAAAGAAATATGGTAGGATTTCTGGGCAGAGCTGAGAGCTTATGTAATGTTTGTGTTGCTGAATTGAAAGTGGGTCCTATTAGCAAGATTGATTTTCTTTGTTTCCCAGCAACAGTCGGCTGCTCTGGTGGTACAGGCAGAGGGAAGGCGGCTAGGGCCTGCGGGAGGTTTTGCCACCATGTACTACAGAAGGAAAAAGGGGCAAGGGAATGGAATACAAACAAAGGAGAAATGTTATGGCAGATCATGGAATTTTAGTGGCTAAGGAGATTTTTTTTTTAAGGCCTTTTGTAAATGAGGCACCAAAGGTTCAAATCCAGTTCCCCTGACCTATAAGTCCATGCCCATTCCTTCATGGTCATGCTTCTCAAACTTGAGAATGCAAAGAACCACCCAAGGACTGTGTCATCAATGCAGATTCTTGGACCATCCTCACAAATTCTGGGACACAGCATTTTTCCTTTGTAATAAGTACCAGGTGATACCAATAGCGAAGGTGAGGGAGGGGGGAATCTGTGGACCATTCTATGAAAAATACTGAATTATAGTTGTTTCAGGTGAAAGCATTTGAGAATAGAATTAGGGAAAGGGGAACTGGGTTATCCAGATCATTGTTTACACTTTTCATTTCACAGTAATGAGATGATGTTCCAAATAGTTGGGTTCTTGACCAGATACCATAACTAAAACTAAGCCCGTAAGGAATAATGCTACAATGGTTCAGGCCATAAATCCAGTCATTTATTTTTTTCTACTTCCATTAGGTTTATTGGACAAACACAGACATGACATTCAATTTTGAATCTGAAAACCAGTTCAGCATGGCTTCACATCTGATGCATCGGTTTTCCAGAAAGCCAAAGAACTATGTTCTGTTTGGGGAGAAAAAGATAAACATTCTATGAGAAACAATCATTTCTCAAATTTGTTAAATGGCTAAGACAAATCAAGTACATTTCACAAATGTGCAGAATAAATTGAATTATATGAACAAAACCTACAGTGTGAGGTCTATGCAATAGGACAACGCGTCAGGGAAATGATAACGCCCTCGTTTCCAGGAGAGAAAATAAAAGCTGCTATATAGAGTCAAGGTTTAAAAAAACAAAACGGTATCCATTCTTTATTTCTTCTCCAATGCACTATCAGCACGGCATTTTTCTGAAGATTGGAGGGGTGAATGGCTTGAAGAAGTACATCAACAAAGTTCTGTTTGCTTGTTTTTTTTTTGTTTAATTATCTTCTACTTTTTAAAAAAAACTGATTTGTACTGAGCTTACAGGGGCTTTGTTAATTTTGGTATTTAACATCTCACCAGGGCTCTGTTCTATTTTGAATAATAACAATTTATTCAGGGCATTTCTAACCCTTTGTAATTATAATAACTGTCATTGGTTGAGCACTGACTCAATGTCAGGCATAATATTTCTAATAATGAAAGCTATGGGTGTGTGTTACCTACTAGTTATCATTCTCTCTGTCTCTCGAGCTGGCCAATTCTCAGACCCCTCTCCTCTTTCCCTCTGTTCCCAGCTCTGTTCTTTCCAGCTGATACAGGGCTCTCCACACACTTTGACCATTTCTAAACCTACAGACAACAGCTTTAGCCTCTGCTGGTTCTTCCTTCATACAACACAGGTATTTAAACACTAAACCTAAAACCTTAAACAGTTGCCAGCTCTAAATGCTGGTCATTATAAACTTTTTTAAAAGTCTCACACAGACAAAGTTATCTTCCTTAAAATATTTTTAAATGCTCTGATGGACACTATATTCTAGTGAGTACTTTTCAAGCTCTAGGAATTGCTGAAGGAAGAACAAAAATGTTAGATCTATAAGTCAATTACCATTGCCATGATTTACTTTGTAATTTGGGATGAGTTCTTTATAACTTGGGACCAACAGGTGGCAAATATTCCGTTTATTATTATATTTACTGCTACTACTACTACTATTCAAGCTTAATTTGGAATTTCACAAGATGGTGTAATTCACCTCAATATTCATCAAATAAAATCACAATCACAGTATGAAAGAAAAGAATTGGAAAGAAAAACGTTTATGCAAATAAAGAAACTGACAACAGTTCACTGCTTCATCTCACTATTGCTCCTCTCCCCATCTCTTTTTAAAAGTCCAATGACCATATTGACATGGCTTCTTATGGTCATTATGTAATAAAGTAGTGATTATGGTGAAGGGCAAATGGAAGTTCTGGCTAGAAGTTCCAGTGTTAGACTTACCCTTGAAGCATTTGGGAATTTCTAAGGTACCATCTATGCACTGAGCATCCTCCGTATAGCTGCACTTCTTTTCCTTATTTTTGCAGAAGAAAGAAACTTTTTGACCATGCAGCATTCCATTCTTAAATTTTTCTTGGATCTTCACTCTCTCCCCTTCATATATCACAGTAGCTTTTTTAACAGATACACTACAAGATGCTGAAAGAGACAATATTTGTAGTCAAGTCTTAGGAGTCCTTGGCCTTTCTTAAAGAGAATGTAGCATTTGAGCCTGTAGTTGAAACAAATTGCTCAAGACAAGAAGATTCCAAGGCTGTACACAGGGAATAATAATATCAATATCATTGCTAGTAACAGTGCTTTACTAACAGAACCATTAGTCACAGATTCCAAGAGGGCCTTTTCTTCCCCTCCAGTAGCCAAGTAACAAAGTCGGAGCAGAAGGATTGGACTCTGGGCTTCAGTGAAGAAGAACTTCCACCAGGCACTGTCATTTCATGCCAGCCTGCACCGGCCCATCCAGGGTCCATTTATTGACTCAGCACATCCACCCCACCAGCCACTGTGGGGGGTGGTTGATAACAGCTCACAACCTCCTTTCTCTGAAAAATTGCCTTCAGCCATATAGAAGCCCCCTCTCCCAGGAGTAATGCAAATCAGCCCCCAACCCCAGGGCCTGAGAAGGAAACAGCCTGTAGCCAATGGCTAACTGACAAAGAGATACAAGAAGCAGGTCCCCTTGCGTCTTGGCAAGATCACCTCCAGGGCAGAATTCATGGTCCAGAGCCCCCCAAGGGGATGAAACTGAGGCTAAACTCTAGCTGAGGCCACATGCTTGTTCAAACCTTAGTTGGATCAGCAGGATCAGCATCACCTGGGAACTTGGTGGAAATGCAAATTCTCATGTCCTATCCCAGATCTACTGAATCAGAAACTCCACGGGATTCTGATGCACAGTGAAGTTTAAGCACCAGTCTCCCACTCCATCCTACCTGCCTCGCTCTTGCCTGAGACACCCAATAAATCAGCTGCACTTCAATCTCCGTCATAAGCTCTGCTTCTGGGGGACCACAACCTAAGACACTAGCTGTATGTCATTTTGCCTGCTGTGCCTAATTCCCTTTGCAGTTTACACTGCCCGGCCCACCTTAGCTGACATATAGTGCTAGGTTGTGGTTTTTTGCATAAGCTGGCACTGACTATTTCAAGGATAAACACCTAACTGAAAATAGGCAAGTGTCTTAGGAAAAAGCTTTGTTAGTGATGAATCCTTTAGTTGAGAGGGCCAGAAGTAGAATCCAGCCAGGTTCAAGGTGAGTAAGCAGAGAAACATGGAGATGGAAGAGACCATGAGGCCACTGAGATATGAAAAAAGTAACAGCTGCTCCTGATGTTCAGCTCCAGGTCTTAGGAGGAGGGGTTGTGCCTCATTTCCTCTTCTTCAATGCCCATCAGATTGCCTGTCGTCCATTTATAGGCCCCCATCTCCTTGAACTAGCTTGAATATGTGGTTGGTTTTTGCAACAACGAGAAAAGTCTTGACCAGAACAGAGCAGAAATGGATGCTCATAGGCAAAGACTTAAATGCATGATAGGAAGCCCACACAGTCTTCCACCATATTATCAATGCTCACGAAGGATCAGTTTATTTCACACATTTTGATTTCAAACGCTCTTGCTAAACACAAATCTGCACACAGAGTCCTAAAGTCTTTCATGAGCCAATAGCTGCAAAGCAAGCTTGAGCAACAAGTCAGAAAGGACTGGAACAAGAAAAAGGCAAGTAAAGGTGATCCACTGCATAAGTTCAGAGCCGTTTTAAGACCTCACCCACATTTCATACCTTTACAACTTGGCTGTGCAGACCAGTTTCCAAATTTGCTACATTCTACTTCTTGTGGGCCATCCAAGGTATATTTCTCATGGCAACCATATGTGGCTTTATCCTTGTAATAAAGTGCTTCTTTTGCAGGATAGTTCACAAATCCATTGTTTGGTCTTGATGGGAATGGGCACTTTACTTCTAAAGAGTTTATTCAATAAGACATATTAGTATAAATAGTGATGTTGCCCAGTAGTCATGAAATACACAGTTATATTCTAGTTCACCTTATACCATTGATCACTGGGTGTTCCAGTGACGAGAATGCAATGTCCAGGCACCTCGATGCTTAATTCTGTCCTCCTAACCTTATACTCATGGAACACTGGATATTGAAAGAAAGAAAGAAAGAAAGAAAGAAAGAAAGAAAGAAAGAAAGAAAGAAAGCAAGAAAGAAAGAAAGAAAGAAAAGAAACAACACAACTTTGAGAGTGTATGAATGAGTCACCAAGTTCTTAGGGCTTTCACATAATCATAAGGTATTATTTATTGTGAATTTCATCTCCATGCAGCCTAAGATGGTGAGTTTGAAAGAAGGAAAAAATAAAAGTCTATCTCTTTTAATCAACTAGCCATGAAATTAGAACACAAAGACTCCATTCACATTAGCACATCATTATTTGGATTTTAAATGTTACATCTAATTCTTCAAGCTATACAAGAAGCCAGCACAAAATATGAGGGAGAAAAATGGTGCTGCTTCCAAGCCTTCATAAGGCTTCCCAAATCCATACCCCTATTTACTCTAGTACAATAAAGCAAGGGTGAACTCTTGGGAGGTAGACTACTGAGGCAGTTTAAGAGGACAAACTACAGACTTGGACTGCTTGGTTCAGTGTTGGCTCTTCCACACATTAAATGAAAAAGAATCTATGAGGCTATAATAAGACTAAAAGAAAAAGTCCATGGAAGAAAAACTCATCTCTGCAGACGAATGCCAGCTAATGAATGTAGAAGGGAAGATAGAATTAGAAGGTCACCATTTTGCAACCACCAGTGTCAAAACTGGACCATCAGTGGATGCAGAAATGACATCTAGAGAGTGCATATCCACACAGTTACCAAGTATCATCCACAGGTAACTTACTAATTCCAAAGGGAAAGAGATCCTTTACCAACAAAAGACCTGCCACACTGCACCTGATTAAAGGATCAAACCAAACATACCAGTGATAGACTGACATGGGATAAAATGAATTCTTAACAAATTATATAACTTTAACCATGAGTAAAAAAAAATCAACCAAATTTTAGTTATGGAACATTTTATAAGACAATTAGCCTGTACTCTTTAAAGGTGTCAATGACAGACAACTCAAAAGGCAAGGGATCATCTTAATTAAAAGAGACTAAAGAGACATGACAACAAAACAGAATGTGTGCTTCTGGATTAGATCTCACATAAAATAAAACACACAAACAAAGGATACTTCTGGATCAATTAGAAAAATTCACAGATGAAATGGTCTTAATTGTTTATATTATTATAATTGTTTAAATTATCGTTGTTAGTAATTCAAGACATGTTAAATGATACGTGGAAAGTGGTCATGTAAGAGGCTGTCCTTGTGCTTAGCGTGTTCATGCCGAAGTATTATGGGTGTCATGATGTGCACAACTCGGTCATTCAGGCAAAAAAGTATCTGAAGTGGGGGGTGAACAACTGAAAATATCACAACATGCTGACAGTGGGTACATCTAGGTGAAGGGCTGGAAAACACTTTTCAAGTGCCTACTACTTAGGACTTGAGAGAATTAAATGAGATGACACATAGAGAGCAGGAGACTGGTGCCTAGCCTGGAGTTAAGTCCTCCAAAAGGTTCTAGGTATTACTACTGGTAGTTTCTCCATGCTAAAAAGCACTTACGTTTTGAATCATTCAATAGATATCTAAAATACCTACTACAGGAGAAGTTAACAGTCCTTAGTATCAAATTCCTTGCATGTACGATAAATTCTATAATTTGTCTGCTTGTTACGCAATTGACAAATTTAGAGATAGTGATGAGAGGTCAAATTCAAGGAGGAAGAATTTGCATAATTTTTTAAAACCAGATATTTTTGTGATTCTTAAATTTAAGTAAAAGCTTATAACAATCTGACTGCAACCTAGTTTTTACCTTCATCTCCTAGGACACCCCAATATAATCCAGGCTTCTCTTCATCAGCCCACGTCAAGTCAGCTGTCTGCATGAACACACCCTGTTCTTCCATGCCTTCCAGACTTCCCACATCTTATACTCCGTGTGGCATGTCTTCCCCTCATTACTACTCATCCTCCAAGCCCTCCTCTGGCAGCTCCAGGCAGTTCATTGCATTATATAAAATTCCCCTGAGGTCAGAAGCCAGCTCTCGTTCATCTGATGTCCCAAATGCCTAGCACACTGCCTGGTACATGGTAGAGGCCAGCAAACACTCGTGAAACAAGGTCACGTGGAAGGCAGCTATGCTCACCTCTTACGACCAATGCCAAGCAATGTCATTTGAAACACCCAGTAACAGCAGAATGGTCACTCGTTTTCAAAAGTGGGAATTACATTATCATAATTGTTTTCTCTTATCATTGCACTTACCCCTGCATTCTGGTAATTCAGTCCAGTTGCCATGTTCTGTGCAGGTAATGGTATCATTTCCAAACATGGCGTAGTGTGGCAAACACTTAAAGACTGCCTTGCTCCCATAGAGGCCGCTGTCTCCAGAGAATGAGCTGTTTCCAGCCAATGATTTAGAAATGCTAAGTACCGCAAATTTAGGTATGGGTGGTGGAGGGCAGGTTACAGCTGGAAAAGGAAAGAACTTTTATTTTTATGAAAATAGTTGAGACTTTTAAGTATACTCTTTTCAGAAAGGAAAACAAACAAACAAACAAACAAACAAACAAACCCTGAAGGTTAACTTGAGAAAATGCAAGATTTGACCAAACTCCAAGGTAAAAATGATCAATTGTGGAAGCCAAATAAGAAAATTTAATTTGAAAAGTAGATGCCTGCTACAATAACATAGTGCTTAGGTCTCCGTGAATCTTTGATCCCAAAACTATCTCAGAAGGTGTTTCTGGAAGTCAGAACAGGTGGACAACATTGCTGAGGGACCCTCCTGTATTCATTGCTGATGACAGCATCTTGGTGCAAAATTGCATGTCTTCCACATCTGAGTTCCACTGCTAGTTCAGGTTCATATATTCCTGTTGAATGCTTCCTGATTTTTTTTTTTTTTTGCACCCTGGAGCTTATACCATGAGCTTTACACAGAGATATGGTATAGGCTGTCATACTGACCTGACTAAAGTGAAGTTTGAGCAAGTCCAGGGGAAGTTATAGTAACATAGTGGAAGTTAGTGCAGACCAAAATGTGATTTAACTTGAATCATCTAGAGCAGCAGTTCCCCAATCTTTTTGGCACCAGGAACAGGTTTCATGGAAGACAATTTTTCCATGGACCAGGGTCGGGGATGGGGGGGTTGTTTCAGGATGATTCAAACACATCACATTCAAGCTCACCTGCTGCTATGCAGCCTGGTTCCTAATAGGTCACAGACTGGTACCCGTCCATGGCCCCAGGGTTGGGGACCCCTGATCTAGAGTCTCAACATGTGATCCATGGACCAGCAACATGAGCACTGCCTGGAAGCCTGTTAGAAATGCAGAAGCTCAGGCCCTACCAAGGACCCATGAATCAGAAATTGCATTTTGTTAAGGTGCCCAGGCGATTTGTATGGACATTAAAGCATGAGAAGTTCTTGTTTAGGTTAGACTGAAGCTAAAGTAGTCAATTTACTTGTAACTAAAAAGAAAAAAAAATGACTTTACATATCCTCAGGTGAGGACTTAAATAAATAAATAAATAAATAAATAATAAGGGACACTATTTGTAAGAACCATGGTGATTCCTATGATTGATTAAAAAACGGTACTTAATTTAGCTTAATGTAATTTTTTTGGTAGTTCAGCATTTCTTAAACCACTGTTTATTTGAAATTGCTTTACTTTTCCACTTCTTTTGCTAGGACACACCTCCCTGAAATGCCAAAAATTCATAACTATTATTTTAATGCCTGGGTCTCTTGGTAAAAGATTGGACTTTCATAAATCACAAGTTAGGGAATGTAAGAATGTCCCTCCTTATAAAAGCAAATCCCAGAGCTGCCCTCGACGGCTCGGCTGAGCATCCCCTGAACTAATATAATCATCAGTGCTGTTTTTTGGAAACTCAATCAGCTTTTAGATTGCAGGGCCCTTTGAAAGGCCCTAAACTTACTGTGAAGGTGACTTCCTTCACAAGTAGACTTACTTGCTGAGGGCAGAACTAAGTGTCCCTTACCTTGGTAGCCTCAGTGCTGAAAATAGGATGTAGCACATATTAGGTCCTCAATATATGTCTATTGAAGACATGAAATGAATAAGTGAGTGAATGAATGGATGAATGAATGAGGTTCCAGAGCAGGAAGAAGGTATTTGATGTAGAAGTTCTTCTAGTCAACTGGTGGCAGTCCCTGACAGACCAATGCCACACGTATCTAAGTCCCTGCCCAAACGCTGTGGGAGTGTTGAAATTAATAAACCCAGAGATCAATGGAGTCATCAGGTAGAGGATACAAAATGTGTTCATGAGTATAATGCTTCCTGTCTGTCATCCCAAAGTGCTTGTTTCCTCCTTCAGAGAAAGGTGTTATCAGGATGAATATTCCCTATAGGGACGACCTACCGTCTCATGGAGCTGAGACTGAAGGGCTTCTGGGCATGAGACTTACAGTGCTGAAACCAGAAAAGCCACAGGTAAACCAACTAGTCACCTTCCCCATCACTGGGACCCCCATACTCACGGGTACAGACAGGAAGGTCCGGACTCCATTTTCCTTCCTCAGTACATTTAGCAGATTTAGTTCCATTCAGATAAAAACTACAAAAGGAAAATGTAATCCATCAAGCAGGAAGAAAATCCACGGAGAACATGTCAAATGTCTTCTCTCTTGTGCATTGCTTCAGATTAATACTATTGACTTTGTTCCCTTTTTATAATGTTGTTTTCCTGAGGAGCTTAACGCATATATAAGGCTCAAGTCTCCCAACCTAATGCTGCAGGTGAATCACTGAAGAATGGAAGGGTTTCATAGCTGGTGGGTGTAGGAGCCAAAGCTCCAAATCCTCATCTCCAGCCAGCTGGATAAACTGGGTGATTGTTATGTGAAGCAAAAAATCAGAATGAATCAAATTGAGTAATCTCTACTATTCATTTTCTGAGAGCCCAGTGACACAAATGTGCAAAAACAATGCAGTCTATTAGCAGGGTGGTCGCCTTGCATGTTACATAAATGTCTAATCATTATGTTGTACACCTGAAACTAATATAATATTGCATGCCAACTGTAATTTTAAAATTAAAAAAACTTAAAAACAAAATACCAATGAGGGCTATTTTCATCAAAAATGTAATATTCTGTCCTGAAGCCAATTTTTGCAGTGTAGTTTGTCATCAGATCCAACAGTAATTTGGGTTTCAGATGAAAAGACTGCATTTCTCTTTCACACATAGTATTTCTTAATCTCTTATCCCAAACAAGGATCCTCAGTATATTTTGCCCAACTCTATGTACAGTCAATATGCTATATTGACAATGTCTCCATTGGTGTCTTTGCTCATCAGGCAGTTAAGCTGTATTACCAACCACAGGCTTTCTTCCTGGGGATGTTGTACTGCATTCAGAATTAAGCACGTTATGTTCTATGTCATCAAACTCCCAACCTCCTCCACAGAACTCCCTTCTAGAGACCACTAGCTTAGTCAACCAAGTTAGCCTCATAACTAAAGCCCAAATCCAATTCCTATACTATTTTAATCCTCATGCTGAGATTTAGCCCAGAAATGAAAAGGAATTATCATCCAGTTTCAATAACTTCTTTTTTTCTAATTTTTTTCCTGTTTTGAATTTATAGGGGTGATTCTGATTAACAGAATTGTACATGTTTCAGGTACACAACCCCCCTTCAGCCAGCAATCACCACGCTCTAGTCTGTGTCTATGAGTGTTTTTTCTCTTTTTTTGCTCAATTTCTTCATCTCCAAACCCCTCAATCCTCCTGACAGCTGTCAATAATTTTAATATACCTTGTCAGATAAGTAACTAATCAGAGGTAGAAAAATTAGATGTATTTTACCAATTAGCATATTCTCCACCCCTTACTCACCCTCAACACCTTCACATATTTGTGTTCAATGATTTGTATTCAGCAAGTCTAAGGCCAGAAATAAAGTATGGACTAGTCCTGAGGTTTAGCTTAAGGGCATAGAAATGTGCTTCATCTGTTAGCTACTCAGTCACCCAGAAGTCCTTACCCAGTGTTACAAGCAAAACTGATCGTGTTGGGATATTCAAAAGTTGTATAGCGCACAGCTCCGTTTGGTAAGATTCCAGCAAAAGGACACACTCTGGCTGTGATATAAAGATAAAAAGGTAAATACCTATTTATAGAGTTTCCTATTAAAATAAAAATATATAAACTCATTTCTATCCTTTTATCCAATAACTCTACTGGTAATATTCTAAGAAAATAACTAAAATCAGTCAAATGATATAAGCATTAATATGTTCATGACACAGTTACCTCTAATAACAAAAACTGAAGAATCTAAATGTTCATTCTCAGGATATTGCTTTAATTAATGATGGTAAACCAACAGTTGAACTATAATGTAGTCAATAAAATACTGATTATGAAGACCACAGAGACATAGTCAATGCTACTGATATACTGATGAAAATAGAAAAATACAAAATGGTACCCAGTATTCTCTGCAATATGCAAAAAAGATATACATGGAAAGTAACTTAAAAATGAAATTGTTAGTGTTCCAGAGTTATAACTGATTTAAAGAAAAAATTTTCCTAATGATGTTATAGTGTTTTTTCATTAAAAGTTATGTTTGGTCTTTTTTAATCAAAGAGTGTGTTAAATCACTTGTATGAACATGTGTAGTTTTCACAAATGTCATGTCCCTATGACCAAAATAACCAAAGCCAAGATAGGTCCATATCATTTTTTTAGTGCTTAACTGCTACGTAAAATTGCCAGAAATTCTATCTGGTCAATTGCTCAATATTTGACTGTAAAAATAATACCAACTTCATATCACAGAACCATATTCTGAGGGTGAATAAAAGTAACCATCTACCATAAAGGAATAATGAGATATAAATGTATATAATTTTTACATTATTAATTTAGTATAATATATATTTATACTTTATTATAAATATAACATGAAATACATACATAATTCAGATACAATTTATTGTCATTTCAGTAACTATTAAATCTACTTTCATTCTGAGGCAAATTCCAGAGATATTATGATTTCTCATGTTTTCTTTTTTTTCCAGCGTCTCCTTGGCATCTCTTTAAATTTCAGAGTATCTGCACTTCTTTTTTCACTTCTGCAGTGTTTCCCTCTCCCTTTATCACACCAGGTCTCGTTTTCACGTCTCCTCTTTTCTAAATAGCCTACTGCCCTTGGTCTCATCTCTTACAGAGAAGCCCCCAGCCCCTCTTGTTTCTTCACAGTCCCCCACTAACACACACATAGCTCTGCTGGCTTTCTGCACCCTGAGCAGCATGGTAAGGTAGGTTATCCCCCGCAAAATGTCCAGAATCCAAGTGAGGGGAGAGAACAGGCAAGAAGGCACTGACTTACGTATACATTTCAGCGTGTTGATGGGCCAAAGTCCAGAGAGAGGGCAGACAAACCGTCTCATCCCTCCCCGGGACACATAGCCTGGCTGACAGGAGTATAGTATCTCCTCCCCTTGCTCATAGGATGTTTTTAAGGGAGTAACTGTGGAAAACGGTACATCTTCTGGCTTAGGACAGGCTGAAATAGAGTACAAAGCAATTGGTTAAGAAATCTAGATGTACGTTTTTAAATTCAGCTGGCATAGAAATTAAAACTCATTAATGCTGTCCACAATAACTACAAAGTCCGGCGCCATATCTCATCTGATCTCCTCAACAGAGCCCTTTGAAGGGTCCTATTATCCCCATTGCACAGGTCAGTACACTGAGGCTCAAATTGTCTAAGAATCTTCTGGAGCATCTTTAAACATGGCACTATTAAAAAATAAGCATCGACCCAGTCTCTCCGGTATCCATCCTAAAGAGGATTTAAGTTATCTTTAGTGATCCCTGGCATTTACCAGGGGTTTGGATATACCGATTATTTTTGCAAAAGCAAAGAGTACTTACTCCGTCCTGCAGTAGCCACATGGCAGAGAAAGCTCGAGAACAAGATGAGTACTGGAGAAATCATTGTGGATGGTTCTCACAGGCACTACCAAAGTGGTTTTCCTCTACCAAAAAGAGAGATGCACATAGGGCAGTGCTTAACTATTAACCATTTTTGTGTACTTTTATCTCTGTAAATAGAAGATAACATATCACAATTTGAAAGGAACTCCGAGGTCTACATTCTTTAATCATTTACTTTCCACTTTCTGTGGGTCTGTTGTGAAATCATTGGTTGACGGTTTCTGTCTTCATAATGATTATGTTAAAGGTACAAAACAGTTCATTATTGCCAGTGATAGAACCCTGGTGATTCCCAGGTTGCCGGGTCTTCGGTCCAGACCTCACGTTCCCCATCCTTTGTTTTGTGTTCGTCATGGATGGATCACCAGAAGACTGAAGTGACTGCTTCACCCACAGCCTTGGCATATAAATTTAGGATCATCTCTTACTTTTGGAGCTTCAGCCTTCCCACCTCTAACATGATATTCCGGTTTCTAGCTGTATGATTCTTAAGAACATCACGGAGGCCTCTATACTTAATATGCCTAAAAACTGGAGCTTGTCATTCTCTCACACAATGATTATTTCTTCCGGATTCCTCTTTTGTCTGCAGTTGGCAACAAGATCCTCCTGGGGGCTCCGGTTATGACCTCACAGCTATCTTTGACTCCTCAACCAGCTCATATCGAAACAGCACCAAGTCTTGCTCATCCATTCTCAATACTTCCTAAGTCTGTCTAGACAGGTTTCTAGGCCTGTTCTAGGGATTGGAAAGTTAACCAGGACTCAAAGAAGAAAAGGAGTTGAGTAGGAGAAGAGAATGGTGATGATGTGGATTGGGAAGGTTCAGAAGGGACCATTCGTGACTGCACAGTTAGTTCTCTCATACTTCATTTGCTCTAAGGTCCTGAATATTCAAATGAGCCATGACCAGGCAATATATAAAAATAGCATACTGACCCACATCTTTGTAGCCACCAATCCAGGGAGCCAAATCACAACCTCTGTAGCTACTGGCCCAACTTAGGACCAACCAGAAAAAGCCAAGTATGTTCTAACCAACCTCATAGGCTGCCTGAACTCTAGTGAGTCCATCTACATCCTCCCTGTACCAACAAGCTGCATACTTGAAAACTTCTCTTTTGTCCACTCTAAGGTTTTCCCACTCCTCTAACTGACTTTGAGTCTCTGCCAGACACGAATAATAATGGCTGACTCCCTGGCTATTGCAAACTCTGAATAAATAGCCTTGCTGTGTTCTCGCTGGGGTGGTCATGATTTATATCCACAGGTCTGAAGTTCCTTGAGACACATCAGCTTAAGGAATGTTCTTGTCAGGCAGTGATTTTTAAACCATGCTTCTAACAAACATAGTGTTCCATGATAAGTAGAAAAGTGTACTGCCACTAATATAAAATAATGGTTGTCTTTCGCCTTTGTGATTAAATCACAATATTCTCTCTTTCTCTCTCTTCCCACAGAGTTAAATATGTGAAGAATTCCGTATTTGTGGAGAATTCCATTACTGTGGAGAATTCCCTTTATGGGTAAAAAAGAGAGAAAACTAGTGAAGTGGGACCAAGTTGTTATATAACAAAGCTCTCTGGTGGACGGAGAAAGAGGGAGGAGCCAAACAGCCTAGGCATCTGGGAAAGAAACATTGAGAGGTTTGAAATTGAGGAGAGAATATTTTCGGCATCGTTTCAAACTGAGTGACAGACATTGAGAGGACCTGTGATGGGGAGAGGGGTTTTTAATAATGCTTGCTGATGGATGTACTTCCTCACCTGAGGGAACTTTCTGGAGGGCCGGAAATAGTCTGTATTTTATTTTACTTGGTTATTTCTTAGGTAGGTACATGCAACTGTCAAAGTAGATCCAACTATGTATAAAGGACCCCCTTGACAAAGACAATGGAGGTGGGGGAAGGATTGAATGTGGGAGATGGGGGTGGGTAGGGTGAGGGAGAGTAATGGGGGAAAAATGGGGACAAACGTATTGATCAACAATAAAAAAGAATACACCCAACTAAACATTTGAGATCAGTGCAAATATGTTAATTATATCTCAATTTAAAAGCAATGCCTTTCCTTTCTTTCTCCCTTTCCTCCCTCCTTCCCTCCCTCTGTCCCTTCCTTCCTTCCTAATTCAGTCCAAAGGTCATGGGACAGACCTGAGTGGGGAAGTTGTGGTGGCCCTTGTAAGGATGGCAGCCCAGTGTTGTCACAGGACTGGCTACATGCAAGGGATTGATTGAGCAAACAAGCAAATGCATTGAAGATAATGGGAGTCAGGATTCTTATTGATAAAGAGAAGTAGCAATATGGAAGGAAGGAAAGCATGAATGAACCTCGTGATATTGATTGGAAGTGGAGGTGTCAGTAGAAATTTTGCATATTTATATAGACAGACATAGAAATAATCAAATAAAGGTGTGTGTGTGTATGCATGTATGCATGCCTGTATACACATATAATTCCTAGCCCTTTCCACTGGGATAATCTGGGAATGGCAATACACCCAGGAGCAGAGAGTACACCCAGTGCTTAGGTCTTGGTTCCTAGATGCAGCTCTCTGTGGAAAGGCATCAAGCATCCTTGGAAAATTGACTGATTCTAGGACTAGGGCAGAGGAAGGACAAGATAAGCCTGGAAAGTCCTGCTGGGAAGAACAACTCAGATAATGCTCAGAGCATGATAGGGATCAAGTTAAAAGGATCCAGAAGTCATTTCCAGGAGTTCTCACTCGTCAAATATGGGACCATCTGAGTGTCAAAATAATTAATGATAGTAACGAGTTTCAGTCCATTGACTAAAGCAGGAATCAATGAGTCCACACTGAGAGCAATAAACATATTGACAAATGTATAGGAAGACAAGAAAGTTATTCCTAACAGTAGGATTAATACAGGAGGAATACTGGAATCAGAAAATTGCAATTTGGAAATAATCATAAAAATGTTTAATTCTGGCAAAAAATATCAGAATGGATGCTAAAACTAGGAGGTATCAGTGGGATGAGAAATGAGATGCTCATATAGCTTTCAAAGTGTCTCCACATAAAATAATTATTTATTATAAACAGGGGGAAAATTTATAGTAGAGGAACCTGGTAGACATCATCATAATCAAATAATCAAAACTAATTCCACCATTAATGAGACAAATTGACATTTGAGAAGAACACAGCATCTCTTCTGAGATCTTCCTGTTGAAAACATAATAACCTAGGCTCTGTTGTAAGAAAGTACTGCACTTGAGAAGATGAAGGACATTATGCAAAACTACTGCCCTATAAACTTCAAAAAGACAAAGGAAGGGCCACAGAGCCTAGGGTGACAGGCTAAATGGATGTACCTTGTGATCCTCTTGCTGTAAGAACCTGGGGATGTTTGGTAAAACTGGAATGAGGTCTCTAGGTAAAAAAGGATATGGAAAGGTTTTTGTTGTTGTTGTTGTTGTTCTATTCTTGAAAATTTTCTGTATGTTTGAAAGTTGAAATTACTTGAAAATATAACTTAAAAAAAGAAAAGAATTGTGTGCCCTTTTTGCGGCTTCCTTAAGAGTACTGTTAATGAAATATTGTTCTTTAAATGGAACATATGAGACCTCAACTTATTTACAACATCCCCTATAAGTCAATGTAATTAATATAATGTTACCAATTTTCAATTTGTGTGTATATGTGTATATATAATCATTGACACCCAAATCCTATCTGTAGCTATTGAATTTTGGAAAATGATGTAAAGACAAAGTAATCAGAAAATAAAGAAGCAACTAAATCAAACTTAGTTTGACAGTTTTTGAAGAAAGTCACATAAGTTTGTGGGGGGCTATATTTGTTTTGGACTAGTAAAATTTTCCCTTGTTTGTTTAATTGGATATAAAGATAGCAGATGGTAATGTGCACAATTAATAAATTATAATTATTACTAGTCCTGAGTGCTTTGCCACTTCAACATGTCTGAGAATTATAAGATGCTCCCAGAACTCTTCTAAAAACAAACGTGGGTCTAATGAAAAGCCTTTGTGATGAGCCATGAGATGCAACATAGTTGTTCATCTTCCAGCCTGTGATTTATTGTTTCAAGTAATTTTAGCACCGTGAGGTTGACCTGTAGTCTGATCTATCATCCCCTCCATATAGTTCACTTCACACTCCAATAACTAATTTATGATAGCAACCAAGGAGCTGGTTGATAATTGACATTAAATGACATTTTAAAGACACATTGAAACTTACCATTACAGTTTAATTTGGTATGGCAAATGGAAAAACCATTAAGGAAAAAAAATTTGAAAAAATTTTGGCAAATCAAGTAGTTGTTTTCTATTGTTGAGGTTTATACTTGCCACTAAAGATTAGCCAACTCTTGGATTTAATGTTGCACTTAGTATATTACCTTTTATTAACCATGAACAAGAATAAATAGACACATGGACACTTAGGTTGAAGAACACATGACAATTGTTTTAGAGGAAACATAGGACCCTGTACTCAAAACATATTTTTTTCTACTTTGCTTTGTAAACTAAACTACAGAGACATAGACTCAGAGTTCAAGGTTTTGTATTCCTGTAATCACATTGCATCACATGTTCAAACACTTTTTACTTTACAAGCAGAGACTTTGACCATCCCATAAAACATTTAGCAATAGTTTAGAATTTTTAAAAAATACTTTCAGTGTTGTGTATCTCTGGGTTGGGATCCTATCTAACCAATATGCACCAACAAACTCCCAGTTGAAAGCCAGTGTGGTGTCCTGGGTCACTAAGGTGAGAAGCTCTAATCCCGGCACACTTGAGTCTGAGTCCTGACTCTGCCTCCTTCTAGCTGTGGTATCTTGGGCAGGTAACATTCTCTGGTCAAATTTTCATCTCTAAAGTGGAGGTGAAACTAAAGCCTACTTCAGACCTGGCTTGTCAGGATTAAATTAGAATGCATACAGAGTGCTCACAAAGTACCTGGCTTATACTGAGTGCTGGATGGAATTTAGCTATCATTAACATTCTTCTTACTGTTAACATTAGTGACTCAGACATCTTACAGCAAAGTACTGGGCAATCCTACACAAACCCGTACACTCTAGCAGATTTCAATGACATGCAGTGAATTGGTGTGCATTACTAGAAAACACAAAGAAACGAAAGACAAAAAGAAAGCCACGTTCCATACACCATTGCAAATGTCAGTGGTGGTTATCTGTGGGTAGTAGAATATGGGTATTTTTGCCTTCTTCCTTTTTTTAATATGCCAGATTTTTGTTTTATTTTGTTTTTGCTGATTTGAAAAATCTTATCGGTGACTGAGACAGAAGGTCTATTCCCACATTTAGGGGGAAAAGTAAGCTTTCCTGTATGGTAATCTACAAACACAGAAGCAAGTATGTAATTCACACACATTAAATGAACCTTCCTGGGAGCTGCTTACTTGGCCCTAGTCCTCATGGGCAGCACCGTCACAGGACTCCCCTGCTCCAGGAATTCATCTTTGTGTAGGTAATACTACAGATGTCTTCCCCAAGACTCAGTAGAGTCATCATGTCACCCAAGTAATAACTACTGATCACCAGAAACCTCAGACAGTTCCTCCAGAGTCTGCCCCTTGGCTGGCTCCATCTCCTCAGTCCTCTGTCAGATCTCGGTGTGCGGGCCTGGTGTCAGGTCCCAACTCCCCTTCTTTTCCTGCTTTGTGTGAAGTCCTCAATTAGGTCAAATTTCTGACAAAAGGTCCTGATACTTTGGAGAACACTGGGAAATTCACGCAGGTGTCATACACTATTTAGAAAAACATTGTAAGTAATCCAAAGAAAAGATCGGCGTGATCACATCACCAGAAACTCTAAAAGGAGTGAGGCTTACCAGGTGAGGGCCTGAGAATAAAATGCTGAAAATATGCTCACCAGTGATCTGACCTGGAAGAAAATGAGGAGGCAGCCAGAGAAACTAATATGACTTCCCAAGAAGTTCTCTGATGAGCTCAGACATAAAAAGACCATGTTATGTTGGGGTGGGGGGATGGAAGAGGGGAAATATTTCATGGAATGTATTCAAATGTGTCAGTCTGCAAAGTGTCAGAAACTCAGCTACTAAACTATATCCGGGATGACAAAGATTTTGAAAGATGCAAAGACAACAAAGGGTGAGGTCAGAATAGAAAGAGGAGAAACAGCTATTTTACTTCTTTAGGAAGATAGTTCATACACATGGGAATTTATTTCACTCATAATAAAAGTAACCTATCATTTGACTCAATCTGGAAAACAAATTTATGAAGCAAATAAAAATTCCTGTGCTATTACCATGTACAGTTATACCTTTTCAGCATTTTTATACATCAAAATCAAAATCAGGGTCTTAGTCAGTACACAATTTTGTATTTTATTTTCATATCATAAGCACTTTCCTAGATTATTTACTTTTTAAATGCATGTTTTTTAAAAGTGACTATATAATTTCTACCATCTATATTTTACCCATCTCTCTACTTTTAGACATCTAGGAGGGGTCTTTCACCATTATGAATAACCCCACAGTTGAGATCCTTCTACAAAACGTTTGAATGAGTGTTTCCTCAACAAGAGCTGGCGAGGATGCGGCAAAAAGGGAACCCTAGTACATTGTTGGTAGGAATGGAGACTGGTGCCGCCACTGTGGAAAAGATTTTGGAATTTCCCAAAAAACTAAAAATAGAACTGCTTTTTGATCCAGCAATTCCACTGCTGGGATTATACCCTAAGAATCCTGAAACACCAATTCAAAAGAACCTATGCACCCCAACATTCATAGCAGCACAATTTACAATAGCCAAGTGTTGGAAGCAACCTAAGTGCCCAACAGTAAATGAGTGGATCGAAAAACTATGGGACATTTACACAACGGAATACTGCTCAACAGACAGGAAGAAGGAGCTACTACCCTTCGTAACAGCACAGATGGAACTGGAGAGCATTGTGCTAAGTGAAATAAGCCAGGCAGTGAAAGACAGATACCATATGATCTCACCTATAAGTGGAACCTCATCAACAAAATAAATAAGTAAGCAAAATATAACCAGCAACATTGAAATAAAAAACAAACTGACAGTAACCAGAGGGGAAGAGAGAGGGGGATAACAGGGGAAAAGGAGGGGGAGGGTCATCCAGGAACATGCATAAAGGACCCATCGACAAAGCCAAATGGGAGAAGGATTGAGGGTGGGAGGTGAGGATGTGTGGGGCTAGGGAAAGTGGTGGTGGGAAATTGTTGACAAAAATAAATAAATAAATAAAGGGAGGGGCAAAGAATAGTATAGGAAATTGAGAAGCCAAAGAACTGATATGTACAACCCATAAACATGAACCAAGAGATGTGGGGATGGTGGGATGGGGTGCAGGGTGGAGGGGGTAAAGGAGAGAAAAAAATGGGACAACTGTAATAGCATAATCAATAAAATATACCAAAAAAAATTGTTTCCTTAGGATCTTATTTCTGGATGTGGAACTACTTTCACAAAGGGCAAAACATTTTTAAAGACCTTGCTACATATTGTTTGGCCACCATCCAGAAAGGTTAGCCCAATTTATGTTCCCCCATTACAATGTTTGAAGGTTCTAAATACAGTGTAGTGGTAACAACGGACAGAGACAGAGCTCAATTATTCAATTTTTTAGATTTCTTCTGGTTTATCTAGTAAAAACAGTTATACTCACACTGAAAAGGGTAACATGGACACCATGAAGGTGGAATTGAAGCTCAACTAGAAAATAATATAAGCACCTGGCTCTCTGAAATGAATTTGGGGCTATAAAACCAGGCAAATATATACGAACATCACCATCGTCAATCTTTACAACATAAGATAGTCAGGAAAAAAATCTAATAATGTGAACACTTTATTTAAAAACATATGTACAACATTGTGATATTGTAAGGAATATATGTAGAAAAATTATGGAAGTTAATACAATGAAATATTGAGTATTTCAGTTCAGAGAAGTTTTTATTTTCCCTATTTCCAAATTATAGGTAGTGTGTTTGTATCTCTTTGTAGTGGCAGAAAAAGGAATTTTTTGAATGATAAGAGATCCATCTGAAGACAGGAGTAAAAGCAATAGATTGTGAAAAACGAGCATCAGCTGAGATTGACACAAATCCACAGCTCAATGATATGAAGCGTTAAGATGGTGGATGTGCACTTGATGAATGTGAGATGAACGGAACACTAAAAATCAACACAGGCTCTCTTCGAACAGGTTACAACAAATTATGTCAAATTGTGTTTTTGACATAGTCTCGGTTTGTAGAGAAGAGGAAATGCTTTCATTATAACATGTTTCCATTTAACCAAGCATCTGATGACTCATCTTTGGATGGTATCCTTGGGGGTGAGAGGCTGAACTGTGGTTCCGGCTATAGGACCACAAGTTAAATTAGCAGCTGTTTGTACAAACTGTATGTGAAAAGTTCTGCTCAATAGCCATAATGTGGAACAACCAAGAGCCCTGTGGTTTCATTAGCTCTGACAGGAAAGTAAAGGACAATTTGGAGAACGGATGACTATTTTTAAGAGAATAAGATGTATACATGTCTCCCATAAATAGGATCTACTGTTTTTTAAAAATTTAAATCTTTAAATTTAAAATGAGTATGAACATACAACAACTTTGAGTTCTCTGGATCCTTCAAGAAGATCACGTATTTTAAGACATATTGTTAAAGTATCTCATTATATGAACAGGCACAAATGCACCAAGGACCTTTGCAGATGACTTCCCGCGTGTCCTAGGGAAAAAAAATCCAACGGATTATTTAAGCCGTCAAGGTTGTTTACGACTTTCCCTTTGTTTCTACATGTTCTTATATTAGTTTTCTTCAACATGGCATGCCCAGTTCATTTGCTCTGTTCCAAAATGTTTGTATTTTATCTACCAAGATACTTGCACTACAGACATGACAACATACTCCTCTATCCACTCAGTCCATTATTTGAAAAGCTGATAACTTAGAAAAACTTTCAAGAAGAAAACTACAGAAGTCTGTCCTCAGTCCTATTCTATTCAATATTTTCAACAAGTTAGATGAAGAATAGAAAAAATAAGACAGCTTCTACGAATGTTCAGATGTCACTCAGCTGAGAAAATGCGGACAGACTTGATCACAAAAATCTCACAACATCAGCCAGAAGCCACAGGATGAATGCTATAAGATCAGTGTAAACCTCAGTACATACATTGATTAAGTAGAGGATGAAGGACTTTTAGCTTAAAGAAGTTCCAGATGTTTCTGTTGACCACAAGTGTAGTCTGACGCAATAGTAACATGGTTGAAATGTCATTGAATTAGGGCTGTGTTCAAAGACATGGACAACTCCAGTCTTGGACACAATCGCTCCTTTGTGTTATGCTGGTCAGATCTAAGTCTGACAGTTCTTTGGGAGCACACGGAAAAGCCAGGTTTGATGAAGAGTAGACAGTCATGGGAAAAATGTAACGGGACCAAAAGGATACGAAGTCAGTGTATTCAACTCGGGGAAACTTAGCAGGTCCTGTTTCCTCAGAATCCCTTAGTGGCCTTTCTCTCTTAGAGGCAAGGATGCCTTTGTCCTCAGGGTATATGTAAGGTGCTTTCCACATGAAGGTCTTATGACCTGCGCTAGGGAAAGTTCAGGAAGCCCCACCCACCCACCCACCCCACAAGTCATTTGTCAAATGCCTTCAGCTTCAAATATTCAACACATCAAGGTACTGTACTTGGGGCTGGCATGTCCAGAACTCCCTTACTATAGTGTTTTTCATTCTACCAGTGTGCATCCCAGTGTAATTACCTTCATGCAAATCATTTGGGGCTGTTGTGTTTTCATACAAGACTCTCTCTGTTTCCATTGTTACATAGACCCTTCGAGAAGACAAATTTCCCAAGCTTGACCAACTGCCTTTGAGAACACGGCTATGGAAGAACTTCAACGTTCCCTTGAAGTTTTCATTCACGTTAGCACAGTCAGCTTGTGGTTCAGTCTGGCCCCTCTGGTTCAGCCCTGTGTCACTCGAAACTACCCCCATTTGCTCTCCTAGATGGAGGTGGACAGGAAAAGGAAAAAGAGATGAAAGGGGAGGAAAGGGGATTCTATACACATCATCTCTCTTTTCCACTGTACATGTGAATTTTCACATAGTAGAAAGATATATTTGTGGAATTTCCAGATACAAGACGTTCAGATGTTCCTTCTTTCCCTGTGAATGTTGAAAGACTGTTGTACAGTGCTTACAATCTATATACACATGTAAAGATTATTCCTACACTACAAAATGTTGATCATAAGAAGTAAGTTACCTTCTCATCTCTGCCCGCCATGGTTCTTTTCTTCACAGTCGGGTACTGTTACCACTCCCTTGGGTATCCTTCTAGGGATATTCTATGCTATTTGTTTAGTCAACATTTGTCTATTTACACCAATATCAGCATATTATTCACAGTGTTAGATCATATTTATTTTGCTTAACAATACAGCTTGGCAATCATCCCATATCTGTAGATATGGACTTGCCTTTTTCTTTCAAACAGCTTCATAGTACACCCATGGTATGGGTGTATCATAATTTATTTAACCACCACCCCAGTGATGGATATTTATCTTGTTACTGGTCATCCACTATTATGAGCAGTCTACTAGGAATATTCTTTTGGACACATTACTTTATGCACATGTATGTATATATACTATAATAAATTCATAAAAGTGAAATCACTAGACCAAGGGTATGTGCATTTTACATTTTAAAAGACATTCTCAAATTGCCTTCTTTTGGAATTTGGCAGAGATTATGGAACTGCCTTTCACTGAGATTGTCACAATTTCACAGCCACCAATCATGTATGAGAGAAACAAACACTGACCGTGTAATTCTTGTCCCAGTGGACGCTTCCTTCAATGAACACCAGATGGCAGAATGGCCCCTAATGTGTATGCCACAGTGACTTGAAGACAGCTGCGAAGACTTGAAGCCTCGTTTTGTTTATGTAGATTCAGTAGATGAATTTGGCGAACCAGTTGTACTTTGAGAAATTTCTATAGCTAGAGATGTTTCAATATATCAATAATAGCAGATGGTATCCTGTGCTTTTTTTCCCCCTTTGAAAGAACGCTAAAAAGAACCTCATTTTTTTACTGCATAATTCCTCCCTATTACCCAAAACACTACACTTTCTCTAGCTGAATGGAAAATGTGTGAATGGTATAGAAAATACAAGTTAGCAATAAATTTTGGAATTGCATTTATGTGTGAAAGTGACTTATTTAGTTCATGTTACTGCAACAGGGAAATGTATGAATATATGTATGTCACAGAAGAATATTTCTTCAAGCAAATAGAAATGAATAAAGTTGAAGTATTTATTATGATAAGGCTTCCACTTGGCAGAACCCCAGCAAACTAATTTCATAGCAGAAAAACATGACTTTTTTTTTTTCCTGGAGAGTGTGTCATTTGAACAGAATATATCCAATTAGAGTTGTATCTGCTTTGCAATTTGTGGGTATATATACTTTAAAAATTTTTTAAATTTTATTGATGTTTTTAGAGAGAAAGGGGAAGGGAGAGAGAGAAACATTGATTTGTTGTTCCACTTATTTATGCATTCATTGGTTCATTCTTGGGTGTGCCCTGACCTGGGATCAAACCCACAATCTTGGCGTATCGGGACGATGCTCTAAGGAACTGAGGCAGCGGACCAAGGCTTCATATGTAATATTTTTAGAGGTGAGTTTAGATAACTGCCTCCAGCCCACAGTTCATACCCCACATATATCCAATGGGGAAAACACTCATTGATGTGTATGTACTCACCTGTAAAAGGCTTCGTCGTCAGCAGGGGGAAATAATTTTTAATCAATCCATCATTTCCCTAAAAGGTAAACAGGTAGGAAGTTAATGAAATTGATCTCCTAAGCTACCTCTATAGGACCAGTATTTACTACTGATCATAGAGTCTATCGTTGCTCTCCTGCTCAAATGACAGGTGTCTTCTTTGTAAATATCTAAGATGAAATGTACATAATTTTAGGAGCTAAATCTTCTAGTTGCTGCAATTCCTTGGGACACTGAAAGTCCTTAAGCTAAACAGGAAGGGACACTGCCTCAAAGGGAAAAAAATAAGGTTTATGGAGGCCTATTAAGTGCTAGGAAATCATGGCTCAGATAAGTTCGGTGAAGCCCAGGTGAACACAGCAGCTGAGGGGCAGGATTTGAACACTTAGACTCATTCTAAGTGTTCAATGCGTGGGCCCCGGGCCAGCAGCAGCAGCACCACCGGCACACCTGGGAGTGTCTTCAAAATGCAAATTCTTGGGCCCCAGCCTGTTATTGCTGAATCAGAAACTCTGGGGATGGGGCCCAGGTATCTGCATGTATAAGCTTTCCAAGAAATTCTGATGCAAGGTCAAGTTTTGCACCACAGTCCTGGAGGCGTTCTCCTTCCACAACCTCATGAGGAGCTGGGGCCAGTGTTCATCCAGGTACCGTCATGAGCCAAACTGCAACAAGTGTGTCATGCCTCATGTCTTTTAGTCCTCACAATGGCTATGCAAGTTAGGTGTTATTATTTTGATTTTACCTTGAGGAAACTGAAGCTGAGGATGATAAGGTATTTATTGGAGCTCCCAGTACCGGTATGAGTCAGAGAGGTCACTTATACTTGAGTCCATTTGATTCCGCAGCCTAAGTTTCTTCCATAATCCACCAGAAAGTTCTGTCCTAACAGTGATATTGATCAGCTGAGTGTTTGTCAATCCTGAGGGTTCTCTTCACACACAGTTGTGACGAGCTTGGTTAGGAGGTTTACCTGGCCTAAGTCTAGAGCCAACGTAACAAATGGGAGGGGAGCTGCCAGACTCGCGTTAAAGGGAGTGGGAAGTAACAAGACAGGTGAATAATCTGAAAGAGTAAAAACTATTCAAACGTGAACAACTTTAAAAAAAACTTAAGACTATCATTTTATAATCAGAAAAAGCAATAAAGTTTAGTTTTAAAAAGTTGAAAATCTGGGGCCATTTTGTGTTAAGGGTCCACACTTTGGCACTTCTTGAACTTGTCACCATAATAACAGATATCCTAACAGTGGGTTAGCCATGGAACACGGGCTTTTTCTTGTAACAATGTGCAAAGTGAGCATCAGCAAGATCTGCGTAAGAAACAGTTAAAGTGAGAAGTGGTTTGACCCTTGAGGGACAAGGTATAATTCACCTGAGCAGTTCTTCCATATAGAACTTTCCATTCCTCAAGGTCACCCCGAACCTGAATTTCCTGTTGTCTCATTTTCATGGTTAAAGGACGCCTTATTGAACCCAGGCCTAGACTACAGCCGGGGAGACTGAGGTCCTCACCTGGATACAATTACAAAGAAATGGCCTCAAGCTCAGATGTAAGTGATGAAGGCTCCTGAAATACCAGTTAAGAATCCTGGAAGAACCGACTTATCCTTTGTCCTGATACAGTAAAAGAGGCTCATGAGGCTGCTATAGGAGAGACTTCAAATGCTTCCTAAGCCATCGTTGCTACTGCGAGATTGGTCACTTATTAGAGACTTCTTTTCCTGCAACATTCCTAACCAGGATTTCTTTTTTCTCACAGAGTTATACCAGGCTTTGATAGTTACAAATAAAAGAGGAGCTACCAGTCTACATGTCAGAGTCTTGAATGTCCAGATGTCCAGATATCCAGAAGAAATAGGATAAAGAGTGATACAGAAAATTCAGGGAATTGGCAAAAAAGGGAATGTGTCAGGAGGCCTGTGGGAGGGTCTTGCCCCATGAGCATCCCTTGCCACACGCTGCAAGTGCCCAGCCAGTGGTCAACCACAGCTGCTGACAAGATCGTGGCAATTCAGAACTCCCACTGGGTCTTGCCTGGGTAGGCAATGAAGTCTCACTGGCAAAAGAAAAGAATGTTCCTACCTGAGTCACTCATCAGGCCGGTCTCATTACTGGCTTCTCTATAGTTGGAAAAAAACAACAAGATAGCGATTTATGGAGGGCTGATCTAAAGCATATCAATCGCTGAGCAGAGGCAGTAGCACCAAATTCAAGGAAACTTGAGCGGTTCCCCCAATGTAGGTTTGGGCCAGCACCTTGTGAACATGCCTCATTAACAATGTAGATGATAAAGCATCTAATTTCCAGGACGGGCCTAACAGGTGGGGTGGCGTGGGGTGGGAAAACAGCGGTGGAAGAGACAGCCACGCCCAGAGCCCAGCTCGGCTCCTGGCCCAGAAGGCACGCAGCCTCTCCTCCCAGCCCTGGCTCCAGAGCAACTCCCTTTTTGTCAGTCTGTTCAATACTGGTGCACAGCTCTTAATACGTACCAGGCGCCGTGTGAAACGCCTTCCACACTTGGTCTTCTATAACCCTTGCAATGCTGTGACATAAATACTATTATTTCCCCCTTTCTCAGATGCAGAAATGGAGACTCTCAGGTTAAATATCTCATCCGAGTTCATGCAGCCGTGATGACATACAGCTGGGACTCGGACTCAGGCCTTCCGACTTCAGAAACTGCTGTCTGAAACCCCTCACCCTTGTTATCCAACGTGTGTGCCTCTGAGTGGGGATGTTGCCAGCCGCTGCAGGTACCTAATTCACCTGGGGGCTTGTTAGAAATGCACACTCTTCAGTCCCTTGGCCACGCCCAGCGAGGAGAGCGACTCAGAATTTTAACAGGAACCCCGGGTGACTCACATGCTTATTGATCCCAGAGTGGCATCAGCTGGCTCGAGCTTGCTTCTTACTGTTGAGTCTCTCCTCTCCCTCTACTCCCAGTCCACATGCATGTGCTGGGGACAGGTGGGAACCAGTGGGTACCAGAGGGAGGGATGGGGGTGGCGCAGACATTCAGCTAGAGGGCAAGGTCCTTATGGTTAGCATACCATAAGCTGGGTCCTGTTTCTTCCACAGATATAAAAATGAGTTTTATTACTATTTCCCCAATCCTGGCAATGCTTCCTGATGTTAATGGGCTTGAGCACTCACCATTCTAATGTTTCTCTTCAGTGCTTGAGTCATTACCAAAACACAACCGCCTACCACCAACCTCTTTTCTCAGAAACCTGTAACAGTCTTCGGGGCCCATTTTAGTATGCACCTTGTCCCTTTGATAAATGAGCTGGAATTGAATCCAAGAGATCTGACATTGGGGCGGGGTTAGCTACCATCCAGCCTAGCACTCTTAGCCCTGACGTGCATGCCAATCTTACAAAGGCTCTTCCCAAACATACCCACTGAATCCTCTCCAGATCTGACCAATCAGAATCTCTGTAGGGAGACCCGGGGATCTTTTGTGAAAAATTTCCAGGTGATTCTGGCATCGTCTCAGGAGTAGCAGTTGAACTCAGTTATTTCTATTCCAACCCTCCCCCTCTCCTAACCAAAATCCTGGGGTCCAGGAGCAATCAGCTTCTTCAGCACTTCACCTCCGGTGGCAGCTAACTCATTACCGGGTGAGATGGCCCCAGGTTATTTCGAGTCAGCTCTAATGACAAGAGGTTTTTGTTTCAGCCTCTGAGGTTGGAATGTGCCCCTCTGAAACTTCCACTGATGATCTGACGTCTATGTTCTGTAACCAAGCACAATATGGTTGACCGCTCTTCCACCTCCTAGCACTTTTGATACTTGGAGGCAAAATGGGAAGTGGAAAGAGCGTGGATTTAGGAATCTGTTAGAACTGGGTGTAAATGACAACTCTGTCTGACATCTACAATGTGAATGAACCTTGACAACGTTATGCTAAATGAGATCAACCAGACACAAGAGGACAAATATTATATGATCCCACTAATATGAGGTACCTAGAATAGGCCGATTCATAGAAACAAAAAACAGAACAGTAGTTACCAGGGGCTGGGGGAGCAGAGGATGGGGAGTTACTGTCTACTGGGTACAGAATTTCTGTGGGGATGATGAAAAGGTTTGGAGATGGATAGTGTTGATCCGCCTTAATGTACTTAATGCTACTACATTTTACAATTTAAAGTAGATATAATGGTAAATTTTGTGTTTTATGTACTTTACCACAATAAAAAACTAAAAATAAAAAAATTCAGCTCTGTCCTTTACTAGCTGTGTCATTTCTGTAAGCCGCAGTTTTCCATCTATAAAATGGGTATAATAACATCAACTTAGCATATTGTCGTGAGGATCTGGGAGCTTTAGTTAGCTAAAGCTTCCAGCGCCATATTCACCTTTTCATGAAAACATGGGAAATGAAATATTTATATGGGATGAGTGATGGGAAATTTGGGTTTGTAAGTCCTGGTGATATTAATATACACTGAGGTCAAATCAAAATGAGCAGAGAGGGCAAAACTGGCACTTTAAGAAATCAGAATCAATTAGTTTTAAGACACTGGACTTCAAGGCATTAATTAGCAGCTGATTTATGAACCCAGACTCCTCCCGGGGTCTCCCGGTTGGCTCTCTTCTATGGCTAGGAAGTGGGCAGCTTGAGAAACTCTGACCCAGACAATGGCTCTCAGACCTGACTGTACTTCAGGATTGCCCGGGACAACTATTGAATATACAGACTCCTGGCCCTATCCCTGGAGCCTCTGATTCACTAAACCGCCAGCTCTGGACCTGGGTGGATTTTTTTATGTTCCTCCAATGATTTTGATGCATTACCAGGTTATAGAACCACTGGGCTGGGAATTCCAGCGGCCTCTGGTGCCGAAATAGTTCAAGTAGCTGTGTGTGGAGGGGTTTTGATCTGAGAGTTGGGACGTGTCCTGAGGTCCCAGAAGGTCCCCAGGGAGCCAAGAAAGAGAGGACAGGCCTAATCTGAGAGTGGAAGTGGGTTGAAGAATCAAAGAAGAGGTACCAAGCAGCCAGAAAGAGATGACAGCAAAGTGAGAGTCCATAGCTTTAGGCTTGTGTCAGGCTTAGGCTGGGCTGCACTTGATCATAAACATATAACAGTTTCGCTGTATGGAGTTTGCTCACAGAGATTGCTTTTGCGGTGAAAATAATTATGCACTTGACTGTACAATCACCAACTACAGTGAAGACAGGAAATTGAAAAGTAAAAAAGTTATGTGCTGAGTATAAATTCAGATGCACCAAAGATCCCATTACTTTATATCTCAAAACCAAATTTCAATTGCTTTGGGCTCCTACCCGGTGATTGGCAGAAAATTCAATCCCAAGAGATTTTGGAGGGTTTCGCCCTTCTCCTTTTGGTGATAAAATCCTCCTACGTCTGTGACCTTAGAAAAGCGGGGCTGGGCTGGGGACGAGGCCTTAGTCCATGATCATTACCATCTTTCAAGATGTTCTTTGGCTCCAAGATGCTGCAGATAAGCCCAGGTCCCTGCCAAGACATCATCCCTGACTCCCAGGCATTGCTGTCCTGGGCGGGGGGGAGTGTAGAAAGGCCTCAGCAACATCCCTGAGAGAGGTCCCCGTCCCTGGCCTGACGGTTCTGCATGCAAGAGGCACCATCCTGCGTACTAAGGGGGAGCAGCCACGTCCCTTTGGTCATTTCTGCCTCCCACACTCCCTTCCAGCTGCTCTCATTTCATTATTTCCTCAGGTCTCCCTGCAGTGAGCCTTTGGGCAAGCCATACTGGCTTTTCCTCCCCAGGAATGGGAGTGAGTGGGAAATGGAGAGAATAACTCTAGTTAAAGACCTGTTTTTTCCTCTTAGTAACTCTTCCTGCTCCTGCTGCGAAATGCAGAGTTGGTTTTAAGGGGATGAGATGGCTCCCTTCTCTTTTCATCACCCTCAGCAGATTTGAAACAGACGTGCTTGCCAACCAGGGATGGCTCCGGCAGCCCTGCACTCACAGCAATTACCCCATCTAGATGGCCCCCTTCTGCTCCCACCCCCACAAGGAGGGGCACTTCCCAAACACACTTTTCCTGAATCACCAGTTGGGCCTGTTTAGTTTTGCTGTTTAAGAAAATTCTTAAATGACAAATTTTGCCTAAAAACAGTAATGTCCATTCTGTTAAGCCTGGCCCTAGGATTTGCATTAATCAATGGCTGCAGTATAAAATGCCCAGAAACGTCTGCTGTGCTAATTCTATCCTAGATGTGTCTGAGTCAGGATTCTGGGCAGCGGGTAACAGCAAGTATAGCACTCTGGCAACTGTGAGCACAAAAGCAGTGTATTGGGGGGATATCAGGGAGCTCATGAATTCTTCGGGAAGCCTGGAGAACGAGGCTTGGGAAAGGCAGAGTCAGGAAAAGTGAGGCAGCAGGAAACGCAGCCACAGGGCTTAGCAGACACATCACAGGACTCAAAAGATGACCACCTTGAATAATCTCTTCCCTCCCTCCTTTATATTTGTACAGTAAGCCATTGACTTTTGAAATATTTTTACCATCTCAGCCATTTTTGAGTATTATAGTTCAGAGGCTTTTCCAGTTCAGCTTTATTGAGATAGAGTTTCCATATCATACTATAATTCACCCATTGAAAGTGTATAATTCAATGATTTGTTTAGTATATTCACAGATAAGTGCAACAATCCCTACAGTCAGTTTCCATCAGCTCAAAAAGAAATCCAGTGTACATTAGCTATTACCTCTGTTCCCACAATCCTCTCCTCCCTAGGCAACCACTAATCTACTTACTTCTATTGATTGTCCTGTTCTGCATATTTCATATAAATGGAATCACATAAAATGTGATTCATCCAACATGTGCCCTTTTGTGTCTGGCTTCTCTCACTTGGCATGCTTTCAGTTTTTATCCATGTTATAGTATGCTTCATTCCTTTTTTCCTTTTTGTGGCTGAACAATTTTCCATTGCATGCATCTACCATATTGTATCGATTCACTCATCAGTTGATGAACATTTGGGTTGTTTCCATCTTTGGCTATTGTGAACAGCAGTGCACAATATTTGAGTACAGGTTTTGTGCTGACAAGTGTGAGCTTCAGTCTATGTTGTTCCTCAGATGGTCCCCAGGGGGATGGAGCCTCAGTGCCCAAGCTGTAAGCAACTCAGGAACACACCCTTTACTGGAGCTTCCTCCTCCACCATGGTTCCTGCAGGCTCACTCCCTGGCTCACCTCCAACATAAACTCTCACACCCAAGTCCTTGTCTCTGGCTCTGCTTTTAAGCAACCCAAGCTAGATATGGAAGCCTATTCTTGGCCACACCTGCTCACACGCCTGTCCTCCAGGTGTCAGGGAATAGGAGCAGGTGACACATTCACCTTCCACAGAGAGAGACAGGGCCTGCTGTCCCCAAGACTCGCCCCAGAGTAAGAGGGCTCTTCTGATGTAAGATAGGAAAACGAAAATAACACCACCAAGAAAAGACGGAAGCCCACTACAAGGTGATCCTGGTGGGTGGAGAAAGGGAGCAAGCGTGTTCAGTGCACATCCAGGACGGTGGGTGCACTATCCTATTTAATTCCCACAGCGGTCCAAGAGGTAGGAGCTATCAGAGGGGCTGGGGATCTGCCCAGGGTTGTCCAGGAAGTGGATGAGCTCAGATTGGCAACCAGGCTTGTCTGGTTCCCTCGGCTGTCCTCTTTCACCTGGCCCAGCCCTTCTGACAGCGCTGCTCACAGCAAAACTCTAATTTCCTAATTGCACTGAAGCAAAAGTGTCTCTCTGGCTCAACATCATACTGCAAAAAAGCCAGAGGCTCCTTTCTCAGCCCTAGGAACTTCCCATTTCTGGGAGGTGGTTGGCTCCCCTTCTCCCTGGATAGAATGCAGTTTCTGTTTGCTTTTCAGCAATCTTATTGATTGAACCTCGTTCTAAAAATTTTCATCCTTGATGCATCACCTCCAGTGTAACCCCACAGGGCAGGGAGCATCTCTGTTGAAGAGGAAAGTCCAAGACACTGGAGCGTTTCTCATGTAATGAACTGCTTTAGCGTATTCCCTGGTTAGACTGGGCATGCCATTTGTTGCTATTCGGCTTTGGCAGTGGTCAAAACACCACCCCTCTTTACCATATTCTATCCATAAATTAAATTGCTGCAAATAAGAGGAGAATCCCTTAGGTGCATAATCACAAAAGCTTACACCTGGTTCCAGTTCTTAATTTGCACGAAGACATTATTCTTCGCTGACAATTTTTTGCTGCTTAGGCTCCTAGGTTACAATGGATATAGTTTTAAAATAACAAAGTATCCAGCATTAGAGTTTGTGTTCACTGACATCGTCTTTGCCCAGTTCAGATGCTCTGAGGTACACACTCTATCAAAGAAAGAAGAAAAGCCACTAGCAAATAGGTGGGGCCTGGGATAGTTGGGCTGAAACATAGGTTTTGCTTGTTTGCTCCTTTTTTGAGCTGCCCAAGGAAGCTCTGTGTTCAGTTGCCACAAGTCATTGTCACACCACTAGATGGAAGACTGGCTTCTCACTCTTTCAATATTTATGTTCTGTCAGCAGCAACTTTAGTTTGTCACCTAAAATCTCCTAAATTTGGGGGTTTGGGAAATCCCACTCTATGCCTGAGAGGACCAAGTTGGGAGAATTCCTCTTGTCAAAGCATAGGGTTGACATGAAGAATGACAATGACACTAGCCATGGATGGCAGACCATTTAGTGAATAGTTTAGGGCATGGGCTATAGGCCAGACTTCCAGCGTTCAAATCCCAGCTCTGCTGGTGACTAGCTGTGTGATCTTGGATATGTAGTGTCACATCTCTGTGTGTCTCATTGTCTCTTTGTTCCTCATAAGTTTAACGGGGATAACATTAACATTCACCTCTTTTGACATGAGTTAACACTTGCCTATAAAGAGCTTAAAATAATTCCTGGGGCATAGTCTAGCCCTCTATAAATGTTCAATGCTTTTTTATTGTCATTTCTCTCTTGTTAAACTCTATAAGTTATTAAGTCAGCTTAGGTCACCTATAGAGAGCTAAATTATCTAATATCAATTCGAGGTATTTATTAGAAACAATGTTTATGAATTTAACATTGATATTGCATTGGTCCCAAAAGTAGGGAAATACTATGGTCTAAACTGGGCTCAGCAGATCTTCCCTGGGGATCATTGTTTACATGTGAGAGCAACTGTCATGAAACACTATGCTTTCTGTATCCATTTAATTCGCTCTTTTGAAATTCCACTACATTTTTTTTAAGGCAATGAAGCAATTTGGTAGGCCAGATTTTTTTCAACATTAAACCTTCATTTCTCTACATTTTTCTCTTTTAGCTCAAGCCATTTTTCAATTACTGACACCCAGACTGGTAGAGAAGCAGCCGGTTTCAAAGGTAATGAATCTAGATTTGACAACTTTTAGCCCAATCCACTCTGAATATGTGTCTGATATTTTTAGAAAAACAAGTCAAGCCCGGCTAGACATGTATGTGCTCATAGTACCCTAGTTGCAAATCTTGGGCTTTTCAGTGGTTCCTGGACCCATGTTAAAAGGGTAGAAAAAAAGCTTTAAATAAATAAACATGGGTATAAGATGAAATTTTACACAAAACTGTCAATGTGAGTTTTTATGTCCCTGAGGGTGACTTTTGTCATTCTTTTGTCCAAAAAAAATCAGAAGGACATATTATTAACATTCATGTTTAATTTACTAAAGTAACAGATTTTTAAATATACTTATCCCGTAAGCTTTTAAGTTCAGTTTACAAATCTTATTCTCCTGTTTAAAAATCACTTCAGAAATGCTTGAGGAAAATAATAATAATAATAATAATAATAATAAAAAAAACAGTTAATTGTCTGACAAACAAAGTTCTCCTTGTTAAGACTTAAAGCTTAAGTAAGTTTTATAAGTCTAAAAAATTCACCTTACAAACCTGGTGAATCTTAAAATTCTCTGAAGTGTTTTAGTACTGCTTACAAAGTCAGTAAGATTTCAACTTAAAATCACAGTCTAAACTCATCACTCCGTTACACACTGTAAATTAAATCACCAAGTAAATCTGTAAAAATCCCTAATAAGCCAAATTCTTGTGAACACCATATACACAGTTTCTTTCTAAACTTAACTCGAAAATAGATTTAAATGGAAAAAAATACAATAAAGACTAATTCAAAAAGTAAATTTATTTTAGCATCTGTACAGTTCATTCCAGATTTCCCTCTTTTAATTTATTTCTCAGAATGAGAAAATAAAGTGTATGATAGAACGAACAGTACAGACAGTTCATTCTCAGGAAATCTAGAATGAACTGTACAGATGATAAAATAAATTAAACACTTACCATCAAAGAGAAGATATTTGCACCATACCTGCAATTCGAGGGGCCAATCTCACCTGGCCACCTCACCTGGCCACCTCACCTGGCCAAGGCTGTTGCCAGACACTCCCAAAGGAAATGCAGTCTGGAGCTATGACCCAGAGCGTGTTTTTTCTTGTGACTGCCTGTGGAGCTGGGCTTTTTTAAAAAAATAGTCTCTCTGCCACAGACTCCAAAATATAGAATATGCTACGGTGGCATAAAAATTATTTTGAGCTGAAATCATTTGAAAATCGGCAATTGCAGAAAGAGGCTTTTTCTCTTGAATTCCCCCATCTGCCTAAAAGCAGAGCCTTCCAAAAGAATTCAGCTGTCATAAATCCCCTCCAGATGAGTTTCACAACTTTATCACTGAAGAAGAAATTCCTGAGATCACAAACACAGATATTGTCACCCAAATGATGTTATCACCTATTTATTCTCTTAAGGGTTCCTTTACCTTTCCTACAAGTCATTTGTTTTCACACCTGTTCTTTCTCCCTCTCCCCTTCCCCTATCAAGATGGTATAGAAGCCCCAAACTCTAACTATCCTTTGAGTCACATTTTCCTGTGTGCTTGGTGTAAGTATGTGAATAAAAATTGGTCTTTTTTCCTGTTAATCTGTTCTTTGTCAGTTTAATTCACATACCCGTGATCACTGAGTCTAAGTGGGCAGAGGATAAGGTTTTCTTCCCCATCACCTACCAATTGTACTTAGTCAGCATAAGTATTTGACATATCTATTTCTAGTCCCTCTCTAGGGTCATTGCCATTATCATACAAACATAATGTTATTTTTCTCATAAAAATGTATTTAGATCTCACTGGCCACTATCCTCCACTTTTTAAAAACTCTTATTTGCAACAGCGGTCTGTAATCTCTGCCTTCAGTTTCTCTCCTTCCTTTCTCTCTTAAACCCCCTCCAAACAAGCCCCCACACCTCTCCACCGAAACTAGTCTGTTCACTGTTCATTTCCATATCTATAACAGTGCCTGGGCATGTGATAAATGGACAATTAGTATTTATTTAATAAAACGTGTTTCTGAATACTTTTTCTGTTTTTCCTATTTGTTAGGGTCACACCTTATATAGACATCTGAGCGACGTTTGAATGGATTCAAAGGCTCGGGAAGGTGTTACCACTTTAGTTCTAAGGCCAAGCTAATCACAGATACAATGGCAGGTTGTACAATTTGCCAGAAAACAGTAAGTGCGCATTCAAAAGAAACAGGCTGGCATCACCGCATGATGCTTGTGAAACAGCTCCACCCAAGAGGCGGCTAGCATTCTACGTACGGATTTGCCTATATAAACCCGATCGGACATACCTTCTGAGCTGCTTCTCCAAACAGTGCTTGAGGCCTCACTCTATACCAACTGTGGACAGGTATGCTGTTTTCACTTCATTACTGCCTACAGCATAAAACATCCAAACTAAGACGAGATCAGCATTTTGAATATGTATTAAATGATGGATATCATAAAAGTAGAAGTGTGCATAGGTGATGTGTTAAATCTTGCCAGGTGGAAGCGTTCACAAACTTCCCTCTCCCAGTCAAATCACCCAAGAGAGTGTAAATTACACAAAGGCAGGGACGATGTCTGTTTGACTCACCACTCTGTCCATATAGAGTAAACACACAATATATTAATATTCCAGGACCTGGCATTCATTGTTGAATCAATAGACAAGAATCTGGTAATTACCAGCACTCTCCCTTTGCTCAGCTATTCCCATGCTCACTTGCATCCTAATTTATCGTGTTTAAACCAGTTTCTAGACTTTCTGTCATGCAAGATCATAGGAAGAGTATAGAAGGACTTTTTCTAAAGGGAGAGGTAGGGAGAGGTCTTATAAAAAAAACTGGTAAAACAAGAAAGAGTACCAAAAAAAAATAATAAATGGGAGGAGAGGGAGTCAAAGCTGATCTAACTGTAGGTAGAGGAGAAAACATTTTTTGGAGGGTAAGGAGGTTTCTGAGATGCTCCTGAGAATGTGGGAGGTCAGAGTGCACGTTCGGGGTAGGGGAACAAAGAGGAAATGAAGGAGGATTGAAGAGTCTTGTCACAGGTTATGACTTGCATTTTGTTTGATGCCTGTTGAAGGACATGAGAAACGAATGAAATTCTTTTATCTTTATCTTACTCCCTTTTGCCTAACTGTGCTTCTTTAAATGAGACCCCACTCCAGGTCTGAACCTCTCTCCTTTGGGGTCGAGCTCCTGAAGGGCAGGAAGCTGGTCTTCTTCATTTTGTATTTCTGGCACTGGCAGTGTGGAGTTGGAGCTCGGTGAGTGTTTTGGGAATAGAACGGAGCCTGAGTCTCACATTTACAGGACAGAATGGAATTATCCTCCCCGCCCCCAGGGAAAGGCAGCTGAATGCCCTGTGGGAGGGCCAACTGGCTCTTCGACTAGCCTTCTAGCTTGTCTGTAAATAGTTCATTTAGCTATTTGGCTTTAAAAAGTTACAGGTTTGTTGAGGTATGATTGATTTACAATCAACCTTACAGATGTTTGAAGTCTAAAATTCAGTGAGTTCAGATATGTGAATACCCATGAACCAACAAATAATGAACATAGACATTACCGCAAAAGTTTCCTCTTGGTGTTAATGTTTTACTTTGTTTCAAGGTTTTATTGTCTAGAGAGAAAGAGAGAAGGTAGGGGATAGATGAAACAGGATTCATCAGGAGTCGGTAACTCTCTTCCCCAGCCAGGTTTGGGAAAGCACCATGAGACAACGCTTAAGTACCTGATCCCTTTGGAGTGAACGGAAAGCTATGGGAGTTGCTTGGGTCCTGGTGTAACTAGCATTTTCAAAGAATCCAGGTATTAGGGCCTTTGCGAATAAGCAATTGAAAAGTGAGGGCTGCGGGTGATATTGTAAGTTTGAAATGTGGACTCACAGGTAAAATTTGTATACTCCCTCTGTATGTCATCTCTGGCTTCCTAATTCATAGCCACTGTTTTGGAGGAAGAATGGGCTTAGAAGAAGGGCGCTCTCAACTCAGTTTCCCTCAAATGCAGACTTGGTAAAGGAGAGAAGGACCAATCCTTGCATTTGTATAAGCTTTTAGGATTTACTGATTACTCTTATACATCATCTGCTTAAATTCTTAAGAAATTCCTCGGGTAGTTAGGAATGTCTCCATTTTTAGATGGAGACACACAGACTTGAAGAAGTTCACTAGTCCATGGTACACACTCCCTCCACAATGGTTCTCTCTGTAATCCCCTCCATTTTAATGCTACCAAAGGGGTTTCTCAGGTGGGTGGCATGGGCCAGCTGTGCCTCATATTCCCATCAGTCCATTGCTAGGGGCAGTGTTACACTGCTTGATAATTCCCTGCTCCAGGTGCATCCCCCTCACCCCTACCACCCCTACAACCGAGCTAAGCTACATGCAATTGAGTGCTCAGGCTCAGTCCAGCTTTCAAACAGCAAACTTCCAGTTAGTTCTCTCCACAGGGAACAGCAGTAATAAATGAGGCAAGAAAGCAAAGCTACAGCCTGAAAGAAAAGAGATATATTATCTCCATCGGGTCTACCCACTGCTACAATCAGTCACACCATACACAGGAGATCTCAGGCAGGCTGCTGTCAAGGTCCATTGGCTCTTAGCTCATCTTTCCTATTTTTTTGCTCAGGGATTCCACTATTAGCAACCCCACCCTCCAACTCTTCCATATTCTCCCTCCACTGTTACATCAGTTTCCAGGAAATAGAAGGAAGCTTGTCTTCATAAAATGTGTGAGAACCTCTGTCTTAGATAAAGATGGCTGTGAGGAGAAAATTCTCTGTTTCAGTCTACCATTCTTTCTTTGATTTATAATTATTAGGCAATTAACAACTATGGCTTGAGATGTGTAAGGGGTTTGGTGGAGTGTTAGATCTACTTTCCCAATATGCTCTGCTTTCCATTCTTTTTCTTGCCCCCCCCCCTTTTTTAACCACCTTGGACTGGAAGGGGCTGCCAAAAGCGGTGAAATTTTTGACCAGATAGAATTTCAAGCAGGTACAGTCTCTTTAAGTACCAACTACATTGGCTCAAGAGATGAGACATGGACCAGCAAATTGTATGCCCCACAAATGGCCAGTCAATAGCTTACACTTGTTAAAACATAAAAGCCATTCCTATCATTTAGCGTTCAATTAGGCCAGCTTAAAAAAATAGTAACCTGACTTGGTCTATGTGAAATGCTCAGATAGTATATATTTTAGAAAATTTTTCTTTTTCTTTTTTAAAACTTCTTAAAGGGTTAAACAACATGTTCTTTTCCTTTCTTTCTTTTGGTATTTATGGATGTCATTGGCATTTTATTTTAGTTTTTACCCATCTTCCACCTCCCTCCCCTTTGGTAACCATTAGCTTGTTCTTTGCATCTTAAGGTTTGTGTCTGGTTTGTTTCCTCATTTTTTCTTTAAGATTCCACATATAAGTGAAATCATACAGTATTTGTCTTTCACTTTATGACTTAGTTTACTTAGCAAAATACCCCCTAGGTCCATCTATGTTGTCACAAATGGCAAGATTTCATTCTTTTTTATTGCCGAGTAATAGTCCATTGTGTGTGCCTCGCATCTTCTTTACCCATTCATCTATTGATGGACTCATGTTGCTTCCATTTCCTGGCTCTTGTAAATAACACTGCAATGAACATAGGGGGAGCATATGTCTTTTTGGATTAGAGTTTTTGTTTTCTTTAGATAAATACCCAGAAGTGTAATTGCTGGGTGTATTGGCAGCTCTATTTTTAATTTTTTAAGGAACCTCCATACTGATTTCCACAGTGCTCCCACCAACTTTCAATCCCACCAACGGTGGACGAGGGTTCCCTTTTCTCCACATCCTCGGCAATGGCAACACTTAGTCGTTGATTTTTTTGATAGCCAATCTGACAGGTATGAGGTGGCACATTCATGATGTCTTCAGTTCATGAAACTGATTTGTGAATCTAGTTCATCTGACCATGAAATGAAACACTAAAGAAATTCTGGGAGATGGTTGTTTCCCTTATGTATTTTAGCATCCTCCAGGCAGAACTAATAAATATTCAGCAAGTGATTACTTGGCACATCCCCAGTGCATCCTTTGCATATGTATGCTAGCTATCCTTTTCACAAGCAGTTTTACTTGGTAATTTACAAATGTACTGGCTGCACTCTGCACCTGCCAATATTGAAGTAATTAGTTTAGGATGCAAACGATTTCTAAATTAAAGTTCTGGACTTGTAAAATCAAGAAAGCCTGATGATCAACGTCGTAACTGTGGCAGGAAACAAGTAAGGGGATAAATAACTAAAGACAAGTCCTTTTTAACTAACCTACGTGCAAATCGGAGGTCTATATACAAGGTGTAGCCGAAATACAGGACAATTGGAGGCAGGTGAAAGGGTTAATATTCAATGATTTATTTTTAATTTAATTTTTAAAATTAAATTTATTGATGTGGCATTGGTTAATAAGATTATATGGGTTTCAAGTGTACAATTCTATGATACATGATCTACATATTGCTTTGTGTGCCCACCACCCAAAGTCAGATCATCTTCTGTCACCATATAGTTGGTCCCTTTTACCCTTTATTACCCAACCTCCTCCTCTCTGGTAACCACCATACTGTTGTCTGTGCCTACGAATTTCAGATACGAGTGAAATTTAAAATCGCTCCCTTTTTCCTTCCACCCGTATATTAACAGCGTGAAGGCCTGGGGGGTTGGCATTTTAGGGCATACACAGTTGGAGTGGTTTTAGCCAGGTGAAACCTCATATGGATACACGCTGATAAAACCTGGAAGACCGGGAAGGGGTAGCTCGTCAGAGCAGGTCGGAACAGGCGGCGGGAGGTGGAAGCAGCGTGGAGCCCCATCCTGGGACGCGGGGCTCCTCTCGACAGGGCAGACCGGCAGGGCAGACCTCCGACCGGGAGAGGAGAACAGAGTAGCAAGGAGGAGAGAGAGGAGCTGGAGGGAGCGAGTGGGAGGAGGAAAACGGGGGAAGAGCCGGCAAAGCAAGGGGAGCGGAAGCAGAGGAGGGAGGAGGAAAAGGGAGAGAAAGAAAAAGGCGGCGGAGGAGTACAGGTCTGCCCCGCCCAGCGTCCGCCTCCGCTCCCAAATTCGGCCTGGTTCTTTCTCCTCAGGCCTCTGCCGCCGCCTCCTCCCGTTTCTGGACTGCTCGGAAAGCGCTGAGGCTCCGGCTCCGCCAGCAGGCGCGTCCTCGCCGCGCCGCTCAGCCCCGCGCGCCCCCGCCTGCGCGCCCCCACACTCGCGCGCGGCTCTAGCACTCGGGGCATGCGCGGTGGGCGGTGCCGCTCCGGGCCGCCTCTGCCGCCGAGAGTAGGAAGCGCGAGCGCGGGTCGCCGGGCTGTCAGTGAGCGTGGTGCCAGCAAGCGAGGGAGCGGCTCCGGCTCTTGCTCCGCGCCGCTCCGGCCCGACTCTCCCGGCCGCCGCCGCCCCTGCTCGCGGCGACCTCCGCCACCGGCCCGCACCCCGAGCCCGGGGTCGCCCGCGGCCCCGCTGATCCGCCCCCGCCCACCCGGCCCTCCCCGGCTGCTGCTCCCCGGCGGAGGCAAGAGGTGGTTGGGGGGGACCATGGCTGACGTTTTCCCGGCCAACGACTCCACGGCGCCTCAGGACGTGGCCAACCGCTTCGCCCGCAAAGGGGCGCTCAGACAGAAGAACGTGCACGAGGTGAAGGACCACAAATTCATCGCCCGCTTCTTCAAGCAGCCCACCTTCTGCAGCCACTGCACCGACTTTATCTGGTAGGTGCGCTCAGGGCGCGGCGCATGGACCACCACTCCGGACCCCACTCGCGGAGCCCCCGAGTGCGGCCAGTCCCTTCCTAGTCCAGGACCGTTTCGCTCTGGGGGACCTCCCTCACTCCCCTAGCCCCTACTCCAGGAGTGTCCACTTCACGGCTGACTCGGGGAACTTGGAGAACCGGCGGGAGTCCAAACTGTCGCTCGGAATGACACGCGCGCGCCCGGCCGCCCGGGCCACTGCCACACATACGGGCAGGACTCTTAGAGAAGTCATCGCCGGGTCACACACACCACCCCCCTGCCGCAGGGGGAGGCTGGGCGCGCGCGGTAGTGACATTGATTCCCTCTACGGGTCCGGCGGCCCCGTTTCCCCAGGCGCGCCCGCCTTCAGTGCAAACAGCGAAGCAGCCGTTTGCCGGCTGTGAGCAAAGGGAAAAGTGAAAAGGAGAATCCAGAGGGCAGAGTTTCCCGGGGAACACGCCCAGGAGTAACCGCGGCAGCCGGCGATTGCGCCGCATGGTCCAAGTTGTTGGCGAGCCAGGCTGGGCGCGCTCGGGGGGTGTGTATTTTATGTTTCCCATCGGGCGTGGACTCCACTGGAACCTTGGGTTCCTGCCTACTGTAGCTTGTATCTACTGGGCACGGAAAGACTTTGACTTTGGGTGAGCCCAAAGAGTAGAGAGGCAACAAACTGTTGAAAGCTTGCCGCGAGGGCGGGGGGAAATAAAACAGCAGGCAAATGGCAGAAGGACAGAGGGAGTCATTTAAAATAGACCCTGTCAACACGAGATTAGATCTGTAACCCTGCTGACGAGGACAGAGGCCTTATTTAAGGAAAAATACTGTAGGGGCTAAAGGTGTCAGAGTTCAGGTAATTTCCAGTGAACTCAGCTCTTCTTAATTTGGAGGCCTTGGGGGGTCTGGGAGGAATTGATAAATGGATGGGCTTCAGGGGCCTCTGAACCCTGTAAATCTAGGTGAAATTGCATATGCTTTAAAATTTTTTTTAATTGAATTTATTGGGGCTGATATTGGTTAATGAAATTATATAGGTTTCAGGTGTACAGTTCTATAATACATCACCTGTGTATTGTGTGTTTACCACCCCATCACCATTTATTCTCCCTACACCTTCCATCTCCCCCCACTCTGTGCTTTTTCTTGGTGAGATAATTATAGCTTTATTAGCTGATTCTCGAAAGATCGGTGACACCCTTTAGCCCCAAAGCCCCAAAAGTTTAGAAAGCTGGAACTCCAGGTGATGCAGCTGAGGAGCTCTAGTTTTTTTCCCCCCTAGGGTGCCAGATACCCTACCTTTTCTACCTCTTGTGCCAGGGTACCTTCCCAAGGTCCCCAAGTCAGAGCTGCGGCTAGGGTTCCTTAGCTCTCACCTCTCACAGGGATGTGTGGGGAGCTGCACCAGCATGACAGTGCCACAGAGTGCACTCTGTCACCAACTGGCTGTGTGTCATATTTACCTTGCCGGGACCCTAGGGAGAAGTATGGGTGGCTCTGTGTTAATCCATCCCTCCTGGGGAAAAATATCTCAAAGGGGGAATCCCACAAACGCGGTGTTAATCGCGTTTAATTGAATCCATCACACCTGGGGAGTATTCTCTCTAAGGGAGAGTCCCCACAAACATGGTGATAATAAGGCACTTAGTTTTTATATGCACGGCTTTATTTGCACCTATCACACCTGGGGAATATCATCTCTAAGGGAGAGTCCCACAGATGTGCTAAGGTGCTTCATTTTTCCTTTCCTTTTTAGAAATCTGCTCAAAAGTCCTCTTAGGAAAAGCACAGCTACGTCTGTGAATGATTTCCATTGTGTAGTCAGCCTATGAAGCAATTGTGCTCAAAGGAGTAGGTAATTGTAGATAAGACCATTTAAAGTAAGCTCTTGGAGCATCAAGGAAAAGAAGATAATTGCATTTAGTTAAGGGGAGGTCTTCAGCCTCCCCTGTCAACTGTGAGATGCCGTGAAAAGGGACAGTTAGACTGCTGATGGCTCCTGCAGGAAGTAGGTGAGTTAGAAAAGGGACTGCAACATGCATACACGCAGGGTAGCAAATGTCTTTCCACTACGGGCATCTGGTCACCAGGTATAAGGTGAAGTGGAAAATAAAGGTCGCCCTATCTTCTCTTCCCTGAGTAACCCCTGTAACATTTCTCCACTTAACTGTAAAGCAGCCACTTGGAAGTTCCAGTAAAATATTCACCAGGCTTGTCTAGCAGTGGTTTTAATTTTTCAGTGTTCTTTCATGATTCTTGGGTCCTTGATTTGAGTTTTATTTAAATATTAAAGCACTGATGATTTAAGTGTTTGGGTTTTAAGTATGGCTTTTTTTGGGTGGGAGGTATGGAAACGATAAAAATATGTGAAGTGCTTTGTAAATTAAAAAAGCTACATAAAGCAAGACATTATGACTAATAACCTGACAAAATTAATGCAGTTCATCCTAGATAGGACCGTGTTTGCAATTTAATGCCCATGTCAAGGCTCTCCACTTACAGAGTAAATTCTCTAAAGTAACTTAAAAAAACAAAATAGCCTCAGTATATTTCAAATGCTTTTGGTTCACAGTAAAGATTAATCATAATCTTACATGCAAAAATAAGAATACTTTGTAAAATCTGGCACCTTTCAGCCAAAATTTAGTATTAAGAGTGATGCTGTTTGACAATTTGTAGACAGATAATATTTTAAACAAATTGATTACAAATGAGGAGGCCACTTTTTAGCTGTCTTTAGGGAGGAAAAAAATAACCTTCAGTTGGTCTTCAGGGACCAAATTAAGCCAATTAGATCTTTTCCCCCCATAACGTCCTTTGTTATTTCAGTATTGTGGCCAACAACTGTGAACGTACAATTATGTTCTTGCCTTAAAATTTAAGTATTGATAAAACTGTAAAAATTTGGAAAGAGTTTTGATGCATCGAAATGGCTCAGTGAGCCATTAGAGGCCAGGTAGATTTTTTTCAAAGTTGAATTTATACAGTCCTCTGAGCTATTTAGGCATGTTTTTCCTATCAAATCATTGGGTTTTACATACATGCCTTTAACTTTGTAAAATACTTTGTCATGTAATTGGCTTAAAATATGGCATCCTACACAAAATATGTTAAGATGTTTTGTTCTTGTTTCTGTTTTTCAGGGGGTTTGGGAAACAAGGCTTCCAGTGCCAAGGTAAGTTGCACGTTCGATTTTACTTTCCAGTACAGCATGAAATAAGCATTCCACACAGGAACTGTATTTCCAGTCCTCTTTCCTTTGTCATCCAAAAAAGTTATTTATATGTTTTCAAAATATGATGCCATAAGTTAAATGCGGGCCTTAAAAAAAAAATCATGAGGTATTGCCTAGTAATCTACATATAGAGCTGCCTTCTTCTCATTGGGAAAAACAAACAAACAAAAAAAACCTTGCTGTAATTTTCTTTTACTAAGAACATTCTTGTCAGAAACTGCTGTTTTTGTGTGGGTGTTCAGGAAAAAAAAATGGAATCACTTTGCAGTTGTGTGGCTTTTCTTGTTCTTCCTCCGTTTTTTTGGTTCATCTCTTACCCATGCATTGAGTTGGACTCCTAACTAATTTTAGGCCGCACATTAATTATACTGTAAGTTGTTTGTTATTTGATTAGTGATTGTCACCCAGGACAAAGGTTACATATTTTAAAGTTGTGTAGATGATTCAGTGATGACTGTTTGCTGTAGTATGGGGCACATTTTTTCTTCAGCTTAAATATGTGACGACATACAATACTATCTATTTCATCTGGAAGGAAATCAATTAGTCTCTTCCTCTGATTTGCAGTTGTATTTCACACCTGTCAAATGCGTAACTTTTTATACTCCTCATTTCATGTTAAATATGTACTTCTATTTTGTTTAAAAATTTTTTTAAAGCATTTTCAAGTTTGTGAAGGCATCCCAGGTTTATTAGCCTACTTTTTGGCTCTCTTGTTCACTGTTTATATTATGTTTATTTAGTTCTGGCTACATTTCCCATCTGGGCATAGGTTTATTAATAGGGCAAGTGGAAAGTATATCCTAGCCTGGAAAATATTATCCTAACACTGTAATATTAAGTGCATTAGAGAGAGAGAGAGAGAGAGAGAGAGAGAGAGAGACTCTGTGTGCTTTTTGTAACTTACGGTTGTGCTAGTAAGTTGATTGCCTTTTAAATGTTCTGCAAATTCGTAAACTTTTTTTATATACAAGGTGGGGCAAAACTAGGTTTACAGTTGTGAGTATGCGAACCAGTTTATACTTATTTATTTTATTTTCCATACAAACAGTTATAAACTTACTTTTTGCCCCACCCTGTACATTTTCTAAACATTTTAGATGTAGCTATTTTATGGTATAATTAATACTTTACCTTCCTTTACAATGTTGCTTAAAACCCCTCGAATAAATCATTTTAAGAGTTACATGGGTGGGGGAAAATCAAGGAATATTCCTTCAATAAAAGAGAATAAAGAGAAAGCTGTATCACACCAGTATTTCATAAAAGATGGAGGTGAAACTCCTCTCACTTCTGAAAGTTGTGGACCCAAACTTCATAGGCAATGTTTGGGTCTATGCTTGAATGTGGCTTTAGTTTGTTTAAAGAAGTAAATCTGTGATTGTGGGCTAATGTGGTTCGTATTGGTAATGTTTGGTGGAGATCTGTGGAAACATGTAAGAAAAAATATTTACTAAATTTTCTAAATAATATTGAGTGCAAAGTGGGGATTTTATTTTAAGAGCTGATTTTCTACATATAGAGAACCTCAGGATGAAGTTGGTCCCTTTCAGACCTGCATTTCTGAGCAAATTTCGTTGGTAAAATCAGAGTGGCTGCATTATTAGGCTACAAGGGGGAACCTAAATTGTTTCTCCACACAGAGCACCTATTGAACTTTTAGTGAATTAGCAGATTAATAATCTCAGCATAACTACTTTTACCTAAATTACAAAAAATGAGTCACAAAAATTGTGAACACTGTATAAAAATAAAATCGTATACTCTTCTCCCTTTCCTCCTTCAGTGATAACTTCTAAGACATCCATTTGTTTACTCAATCACATATACTTAGTGCTTTAAAAAGACATCAAACTCTTAATCATTTTGCAACTTAATTTTTTTGCTCAGCAGTATGCGGTAGATACCTTTTATGGCAAAACATCTGTTCTACCTCACTCTATTTAGTGGCTCTGTGTGTGTGGGTATAGCAAATTTATTCACCCATTTCTCTATTGGGGAATATTTGAATAGTTTCTAAGTTCACTAGTACAAATACTACTGTTGATAAAATCCTTGGACACTTGTACAATAGATACCTAGAAGAGTGTGTGTATACATTTAAAATTTTAATGAGTACAGCTAAGTTGCTCTCCAAATAGTTTCCAACTTACATTTTCAGTATTAATCAATGAGATACCCTTTTCTCTTCACTCTTACCGGTATTTGCTAATATCAGTCCTTTTCATTTTTGCTCTGGTAGATGAAAAGGCACTTCCCCCCACCCCCCGCCCCAATTCCATCTCCTGGGTGAGGTTGAGGATGTTTTCAGGCATGTTTTAGCCATTTGTATTTGTTCTGTGAATTGCCTTACTTTACCTGTTATTTAAATTCAGAGTTTACAAGTGAGACAAATTAGAGCAATGACTATGCACTTTATTCACTGTTCTCTGCTTTGGTGAAGAATTAAAAGATCTTAAATGAATTCCCCCACTGTATTTACAAATTGTAATTCAAAGAAACCGTTTCAAGTATAAGTCTATTTGTAACATGCTGTCTGCTTGTTACAATTTCAGTATGTGTCATTTGTATTTAACTTCCAGTAGGCATGCTAATCAATCCATTGTATCTTACTCGTTGTAAATTAATGACCTGTTAGCTCAAGACAGTGCTTTTTAATTGCACAATAGTTACCCAATGTTTCCTATTTTGGTGTTCTGTTTGAAATTAATTTTTATAACATCTGACCATTTTAGAATGTTTTCTCAATGTTCTTTAAACATTTCTTCTTGGTTCTGTTTGATAATCTCATGATTATTCAGGAGAAAAACACTTTCTCTTCTGTGCCTTTGGTGACACACCTTCTGACCAGGGTGGCCAGAGTTTGAGACTGATTTTTATGTGCCTTATCCATCAGAGTGTCCTCACCTGATGGAGGCAGCATCTTCTCGCTCTTAGTATGTTGTGTTACTTTGTTTAGTAGATACATTATCTCTCGGTGCACGGTGCACGTGCTCCAAATGAACCACACATTCATGTCGTGAGATGGCTTTCAACTCAAAATATTTGCTATCATTTCATTTAGAAAATGTTTAGTGAGGGCTGGAAAACTGGAGTGAGTGAATTTTGGTCCTTAAAACGGGGTTTGTAATCTCTGCCATTTAGAAAGCATTATGTTTTACAAACATGTACAAAAAGCATGTAAGTTTTTTTCCCACGTCTTCCCTTCCCCAAGACACAACATGAATGGAAGCTGGAAACTTTACTGAAGAGAGATGGATGGGGTTGAAATCATATTATTAGGGCAGGAAACACAAGAGCATCCCATTGTGAGAATTTGCTGTTGGAAGTAGTGAAACCAAGGGCCTTAAACATGGGGGAGAAGAAAGAAGGGTTCAGGCTAGACCTAGAAGTCATGAAACATTTTTCTTAATGTTCTTAGAGATGAAGACAAACTTTCCCTTTGTAGGCTGAAATAAGCCTTGAAATGACATGACTGGAATTTGCCTTTTGATTTTTGCCTGGCATAATGTGGTCACTTGGCTTGGTCTGCCCCGTGCCTATTTCGTCTCTCTGAGGCTAGCTGTCCTTGTCCCTCTGTTTTTCAGAGAGAGGAACGTAGGCTTCTCTGGCTTGGCCATCGATGAACTTGAGATTGAAACTAGGAAGGCTAGTCCCCAGTCGGGGGTTTCTGTCCTGTGCTGACTGCTCCCGAAGGCAGTTGTCCCAGGTCACAGGGCAGGGGCACTCACTGAGCTGCTCCAAGGTTCTCGTCCTCTGGGGGCAGTGGAGCCCAGACAGTCTGATCTGCCGCTTTCACTATTGGAAAAGGGGATGAGCCAGCTTGCGTTTTTCCTCCTCAGCAGTAGCAGGACCCGCGTGCTTCTCTAGTTACAGTGATAGAAGCGGCTTCTCCAAGTGCGACCTGCTTATGTGATGTGCCAAACTGGCACCCCCAGTCCGTTACCTCTGGTTCACCTCGGCTTGTTTTTCCTGCCTTTTCTGTTCTTCGTCTTTGGGTTAATGTCACAAATGAAAATTACTGCTAACTGAGGCCCTTTGATTAGGATACCCTAAAGAGAGCACATCGGGATTAATCCCTGCCAATGACCTTGAACAACAGGGGACTCTTGGCTCTGAAGAGGGACACGGGGATGTTTGAGGGGGTCTGCCTGTGAGGGATTAATTTACATTTGCACGCTTTCAGTCTGCCACTGGGAAGCACTTTTGAATCTTGAGCCCTTTCCCTGCTAAGAACATTCCAAATACTGTACTTACTTTGTGTCTCTCACTGACGCTCTGTATTTTTCAGTATTTAAGGGTTAAAAAATTTGACCCTTCACCTTGGCTGATGACATTCCGTGTTGAAGGCCTGCTTCAGGGTGGGTATTTCCATCAGCTCCGCCGAGCAGAGTGGTATTTTATATTCCTTCTGTAAGAATGGAATTTGATGTTTCAAGGAAGAAGGAGAATGCGTCTTCCTTGGCTGCAGAAGCTGAGGAATTCCAGAAAACCAGGCCAATTGAAGGGAGGGTGACCTTTAACAGAAGGGAGGTTGAGTTGGCAGCTTTTCAGAAAAGGATGTCTAGTTATTCTCATCATTCCGCGGGGCCTGGGAGCCAAGTGTGGATACCCGGTGCCAGAAGCTGGCCGGGGGCTGAGGATGGAGTTGGGCACAACATGAGGGATCTGTCCGGCCTGCGTATGGGATTGGCTGCTCCGGGGCGTCGATAGAGCACTGATTTTCAAAGTCGATGCCAGGACTTCTTTTTTCTTTTTTCAATTACAGTTAACATTCAGTATTTTATGTTTGTTTCAGGTGTACAGCATAGTGGTTAGACATTTATGTCATTTACAGAGTTATACTCTAATAAGTATAACTTATTAGACCTGATGCCAGGATTTTCTATCCTTCAATTTCAAAACAGGGGTCAGCCTCTTGGCACCACCTTTTCATTAATTACCTCAAATTAGAAACTATGCGAACTGTAGATGAACTGTTGGGGTTATCTGTAGAGTTCCAAATAGACAGACCCATGGAAGTGCGAGTATAATTTGAAACTGGGACGTTTTTGCACTGAGGTCAGATCAAAGCATTACTTCAGCTTTGAAGATGAAATCATCAATAATACCTAAAATGTGGAAAAGTGCAGTGGAGGTAGGCAGTTAAAACTGCTTTTGTTTTCACTATTTTTTTTTCCCTCTTAAAGATGCATTAACACTTGTTAGTAATAAGGACACACAGATAAAACAAATGTTGGGTATTCCCGTTTGGTGCTATATACTTGTCATGAAAAGATTTCTGATTAATGGCTTTCAGAATCATACTGAGTGCATTAAGTGAAAGTGTTCTTGTTTTAGTCACCCCCCCACTCCCCGCCCCCCGCAACCAGAAGCCAATGCTATGGTGGATGAGTGGTTATTCTTCCTACTAGGCAGTAGAAATCTAACATTTATCTGTTTTTGAGGATGAATCTGACATTTAAGTTTCCTTTAATTTTATGATGAAATGATTTACTGCCCTCTGAGTGCTTCACTTTCCGGGATGGTGTTGTTCATGTTTAATTTTGTAGGCCCATTAACCCTTAGCTTGCTCATTCATTTTCCTGCAGAGTATCCTCATTTCAAAATAGTGTTTATTTCAGAGCTTCCCTATTAGATGCCATCCAGCTTCTCAGCAGGCAGGACATTCTCTTAAATCCTGCTGCCTTGCTTTTTCAGATTCATCTAACCATACTTTCCTCCTTCCCGTGCCCCCAGTCAGTCCTGAGTAAGTTGCAGTTTCCCAGAAAGTGTTTTCTTTCTTCAACTCTTTCACCACCCTCTTTGACCAGAGAATGGCTGTTTCACCTGGGAGTCTCAGCCAGACTTTCTCCGTCCTCCTGCCATTCTGGCTGCCCTCCCTGTCATAGTGCCCTCACCTTATATCTTTTTTTTTTTTTTTTGGTCTGTTGCTCTACCAACCTTGACCTCAAGAACGGAGGCTTATTTCTCTGTCTTCAGTGTTTAATGCAGTTCCTGGCACTCGGAGGATACTATGTAAATATTAGGAGAGATATGATATGAATGTCCATAACCAGAAGGATCACAGTGACTTCTGCCTGCCTACTATTTTTTTAAAAATCTGGTTCATATTCCAAAGGTATATCAGCTAGAATAGATCATTAGATGGCTTAAGAAAAAGCATTGTACTTCCTGAAGCTAAGTATACTTATTTAAAACATGGAGCAGAAAATTTTAATTGTATCTGTAATAAGTTTATATAATTGTATATGTAATAAGTTATATGTAATTCTAAACCTACAAAATTAGTACAATAGGAATAAACCACTTCATGTGCTATCCTTCTGTCTTTAGAAAGGAACTCATAGAAATGAACCTTATTGGCCCTGGCCAGCGTGGCTCTGTCAGTTGGAGCGCTGTCCCTTACACTGAAAGGTTCCAGTTCAGTGCCCAGTCAGGACACATACCGAAGTTGCGGGTTTGAGCCCCGACTGGGGTACATACAGGAGGCAACCGATGGATGTTTGTGTCACATTGATATTGCTCTCTCTCTCCCCGTCCCTCCCTTCCTCTCTATCTCAAAGCAATGAAAAAAAAAATGTCCTCGGGTGAGGATAAAAAAGTGTTTAAAAAAGAAAGAAAGAAATGAACCTTATTACCACAAACAAAACAAGCACGTTATAGGCCGCAGCAGGAGGGGAAATGCCCTGGGCGTGGAAGGGGGAATTCAGACCGGCTCCAGTACACGCGCTTGGCACAGTCATTTAAACGTTCTGTTTTATTTCGGATTGCTAATAGCTGAAACCGGATCGTTATGCTCCAGAAGGAGTAGTAACTCACTTGATTGATTCCAGCATTCTTAAAACATCTTGTACCCAAAAGGTTTCTGTGCCTTGCCATGAGAGGAATGGATGAGAGTGACAGTACGGACGCTGAAGGGGAAGGGTTATACCTGAATACGATCACTTTGAAGGTTTTCTTCAACTGAAAGGAGAGACAAACTAATATTAACTAAAGGGCGCAGTGTGTTGGACCTTCAGGAGCTTTCAATTTTTATGGACTTTTATTCCGAAAGCACCCCATGAAGCCTGGGGCGTTATCTCCCTTTTAGAAATAACAGCGCTGAAGAGCTTACCAGGCTGGCGGGGTAGTGCGGAGCATGGGTTCACATTCTGACAGTTCAGCAGAAAACATGTTTCAGAGCCAAATGGAAACTTTTTGGGTGCTCACAAAGCCTGAATTTATATTAGGAGAGGAAAGAATGATGCTGTTAAGGGAAACATGAACCATTTCTTGGTGACAGAGAATTAAGGCTTCACTGTCCTCAGAGTCTTTCAGAATTTCCATGACCAACCCTTAATTTCAGGTCTTGTTTTCTACCAAACTTTGAAACCTCATGTTAGACTTTTATACACAAGCATCTCAGTATTGGCACAATATTAATAGTCAAATCTGATTGAAATTACTAAGGCTATGTTAAAAAAAAAACCTCTCTATTAAAATTTTTTTAGATTTTTAAAGTATTTTGTTGATTATACTATTACAGTTGTCCTGATTTATTTTCCCCTTTGCCCCCTTCCACTTAGCACCCCCCACTCGCTCAGGTAATCCCCCCACTGTTGTTCCTGTCCATGGGCCATGCATATAAGTTCTTTGACTTCTCCATTTCCTATACTGTACTTTATATCCCCATGACTCTTCTGTACCTATTTGTACTCCTTAATCCCCTCACCTCTTCACCCATTCCCCCATATGCCCTCCCATCTAGCAACCACCCAAACCCTCTGTTTCCATGATTCTGTCTCTGTTCTTATTTGCTTAGGTTTTTTTTTATTTATTCAGTTGTTGATAGATTTGTATTTTTTGCCATTTTATTCATAGTTTTGATCTTTTTTCTTAAATAAGTGCCCTTAACATTTCATATAGAAACAGTTTGGTGATGATGAACTTCTTTAGTTTTGTCTGGGAAGCGCTTTATCTGCCCTTCGATTCTAAATGATAGCTTTTGCCAGGTAGAGCAGTCTTGGCTGTAGGTCCCTCCTTTTCATGACTTTGAATATTTCTTGCCAATCCCTTCTAGCCTGAACAGTTTCTTTTGAGAAATCAGCTGACAATCTTATGGGAACTGCCCTGTAGGTAACTAACTTCTTTTCTTTTGCTGCTTTTAAGGTTCTTTCTTTAACCCTTGGCATTTTAATTCTGATGCGTCTTGGAGTGGGCCTCTTTGAATCCATCTTATTTGGGGGACTCCGTGCTTCCTGAACTTGCATGTCTATTTCCTTCGCCAAATTAGAGAAGTTTTCTTTCATTATTTTTTCAAATAGATTTCCAATTTATTGTTCTTTCTCTTCTCCATTGGCACCCCAATCATGCGAATTTTGGACCTCTTAGAATTGTTCCAGAGGTTGCTTATACTATTTTCATTTTGGGGGGTTCTTTTTACTTGCTGTTTTTCATATTGGCTGTTTTTTGCTTCCTTATGTTCCATATCATTGATTTGATTCATGGCTTCATCCACTCTACTATTGTTTCCCTGTAAATTGTTCTTTATTTCAATTAGTGTATCCTTTGTTTCTGACTGGATCATTGTGCTGCAGAGGCCCTCACTAAGTTTCTTGTGCATCCTTTCAGCCAGTGTTTTGAACTCTGCATCTGATAGCTTATCTCCATTTTGTTTAGTTATTTTTCTGGAGTTTTGGTCTGTTTTTTTCATTTGGGCCATGTTTATCTCCTCATTTTGGCAGCCTCCCTGTGTTTGTTTCTATGTATTAGGTAGAGCTGCTATGACTCCCTGTCTTGGCAAGTGTGGCCTAATGTAGTAGGTGTCCTATAGGGTCCATCTATCCCTCCCCTATCACCCAAGCAAGGTACTTGAGGTGCACCCTTTGTGTAGGCTGAGTACATCCTACTCTTGTGGTTGAGGCTTGGTTGCTGTTGGCAAATCAATAGGAGGGATTTACCCAGGCCAGTCAGCTACAGGGACTGGCTGGGACCGCTTGACCACCTACCTTGGCCCTCCATGGAGGGCCAAGCTGTGCAGAGGCACGGTGGTGGTGCTCTGATGTGGTCTGTAGCTGTTCACTGGGTATGCTGGCCAAGGCCAGCCCCTACTTGTGTTTCGCCCAGGACCATCCTGCCAGAGCTATAAAACAATCTGAGATGACCGCTACTTGTGCTGGGCTTAGAGATTCCCAGGTGAAGCCAAGCTGTGAATCTAGGTTGGCTACTGCTAGTGCAGGGGCCTGAGACTCACTGAGGCCAGCTGTTGTGACAGGATTTAGGAAGTTGCAAAGCCGAGCCCAGACCAGCCATTCATATGGAAAATCAGCTTGGGTGGGCCTGTAAGTTAGGTGGGACAGAGTCTCTGGGGATCTCTAAGGCAGGTCAAATAGTGTTAGCCAGGTTGATGGAGTGTCAGATATGGCACTAGCCTGCTGGCTCTGTGGGGGAGGGTTTAGAAAAGGGACAATGGCCTCTGCTGGCCTTGATACCAGACACTTCAGTTTCTCCCTGTATATCACTGGTGCCTTTCAAGCTGCTACCCTGGTGTTGGAGCTCAGAGGGAGTGAGTGCGAGTAGGTGAGGCTGTGTGTGGGTTCTTTAAGAGGAACTGCTTGGGGATCCAGAAATTTCTTCCACTGACTCACTTCCCACTGACTTTTGCAGCCAGAAGTTGTGGGGACTTGTGTTCCTGGCACTGGAACCCTGGGCTGGGGGGCCTGGTGTGGAGATGGGACTCCTTGCTCCTGAGACATCCCTCCCAAATTTTTATCTACCACATATGGATGCAGGACCAGCCCTTTCTGTGTTGGTGCCCCTCCTTCCAGTCTAGATGGGTGTGGTTTCTTTAATTCTGTAGTTGTCAGACTTCCATTCAACTCGATTTCCGATGGTTGTGAGTGATGGTGGTTCTATATTTTAGTTGTAATTTTGAAGTGGCTGTGCGAAGAGGCAAGACGCGCCTGCCTGTGCCTCCTCCTTGACCAGAAGCCCCTTCCATTAAACTATACAAAGTAGAAAATGGTTTCCGGAAATAGATTTCTATCAAGAAATGGGATGGAGGGGAATGATTTGATTAATTGTCAGCACAAGAGAAGAATTATTTAAGAGGGAGTTCACAAAGTAAGATTAGCATGAGGGCAGTTCATCTTTAATGTTCTTACTTGCTGTGTTTTTTTTCTCCAGTATCTCTGCTTTTGGCATTTTGGGAAACACAAGCCCCATCTATATTATTTGGGGTAACTCCAATAGACAGGAGATAGTCAAGGTAGAAATATGGGATGTTGCCCTGGCTGGTGTGGCATAGTGGATTTTGCGCTGGCCTGTGAACCAAAGGGTCACTGGTTCAATTCCCAGTCAGGGCACATGCCTGGGTTGTGGGCCAGGTCTCCAGTAGGGGGCGCGCGAGAGGCAATCACACATTGATGTTTCCCTCCCTCTCCTCCTACCCTTCACCTCTGTCTAAAAATAAAATAAATAAAATCTTTAAAAAAAAAAAAGAAACATGGGATATGGAGGTGTTATAAGTTTACCTCCAATCTGGACAAACCTATATGAGAAGTGGGATAAGAGGAGAGTCCAGTTAATAGCTGAATTCTGAGAGCAATGTTCTGTTTGAGAGATGCTTTGACTCCTCTCAGCATCAGCTGTCCTGTCGGTGAGACCATGACTCTTGCAGGGATGTGTGTAGTAGCTCATGCACAGCAGTGCACAGTCTGATGTAGATCATTTCCTGTGCTCGAAACACGAACAGTCACCCATGTGCTTACTCTTATACATTGTTCTAAGCACTTTTCATTAACATATTTGATTTCATAGTTCTGAAATGGGAAAGCAGTGTTATTTCCCTCATTTTACAGATGAGAAATCAGGCACCGAGGCACAGAGAAGTTTAGTGACTTTCCCAAGGTCACACAGTTAGAAAATGGCAGAGCTGGGACTCAAACCCAAGTGGATGGGTCCAGACTCCATGCTGTTAACCCAAGTGCTCTCTCTGCTGCCTTGCAGTTCCCCCTGTGTCATAATTAAACTCTAGCACTAACTTGATTGCGGAGGTGTGGAAGAATGAGAAGTTGTTCAACTCGGTAACACTTACGTGCCTACTAGCTGTCGTGGGAGTGAAGCCAGTCATATGGACCTCCATTGTATCTCTATTGTGCCAGACAGTACAGGGCACGGGACAGTCTGGTATCAGGGAGCTTAGAGTGCGAAACAACTGCATGAAACAACTCATTGTAATACATCTGAATGAAATAGTATTGAAACATGCAAGAAGGAAGAAGATATTTTCTGGGCTCATTATGAGGGGCTTTGATTTGGGCTCTGTAGAATGCATAGAACTTCCTTTGGAGGGATTGTGGGAAGCTGTTCCAGTGTGAGAAAAATAACAGCAAAGGAGAGAGGGATGAAAGTGACTTGTCCACTCAGGGAGCCTTATAGACCAGGAGGGAAGCCAGGCTATTTGCGATGTCAGTGCCAAACCCCAGACAGAAGAATAGATTGGAGAAATGCATGTGGAGTCCATCATGTGATTCCCCATATGTTGGTTCTTCAACACAAATACATTATTTCCTTTTGTGTTGTCTTACTTGTATGTCATGCATCATTTTCAGAAAAATGTTACAGCTATGGGAGATTAAAGCTTGTATCCCTATGAAAGATCTATTGTATCAAAGCTTAGAAAATAACTTCTTGTTTTAGAAAGTGTGCTGCTTTGACACTATGCCAAGGGTCTCTCTTACCGTTGCTGTTGGTTACAGCATTACATTAGAAGTCCAGGGTCTTACTGCATGGAAATTATGAGTGGAGGTGATAGATACACTGAGTAATACTATATATGTTCATAGTCATTAATAAGAGAAATGATAAAGAAAACATTTATGTATTTAAAATCAGCATTTTCTATTTGAAAAACTGCATACTGACATATTCCATCTGAATTTCTGGTTCATCGTCGGTACTTATTCCTTCCTTCTCTGCGGAGCCAAACTCAGGAGAAAGTGTTAGAACCCTAACCAGAAACCTTCATAAAGGATGGCAAAGGGGTACTGCGCAGCACCCCAGGTCGGAGCATGGGATGGATTCTTACCTGACTTCAGATTTGCAAAATAAAACTTTACATGTCAGTGTAGTAGCAGTATTATGTACTTAGTGATATGCCGCCCCTCTATGGGGGCTGGCATTACTATCCTTGCTCTGCGGGAGCAGACACTAGGACCCAGAGGGGTAGCTTGCCTGTCGTTTTGTGGCTTTGAGACCAGGCAGATTTAGTTAAGTGTGTTTAATGACAGTAGATTTTTAGTATCTGAAGCTATACACACAAGTAGCCAATCCTTTTTACTGTTAATTTCATTTGTGTTTTTTTCCCTTCCCTCAGGTTTTCTAATAAAGTATGATATGTGGTGCTGTTTGTTGTAACTGATAAAACTCTCATTGATTCAATAAAGTTAGGCTCATGCTTATAAAGGCTTCTGTTAGCTTCCATTTGGATGTGTCTTGAAATTAAGTGGTAGTAAATGAGTTTACATTATTTTCCTGTTGAATTTATACATCTAACTATGTACCTATCCTGAAACATGAAAACAGGAGATAACTCATTAAAAAAACCCTAGATATTGCAACTTGATCACCATTTACAAAGTAGAATGTAGTAGTTTAAATCATACTTACTTATATTCTAAACAAAAAAATGCTTTTAAAATGCAGTTGTGATCATAAGTTGTATAAGAATGTTTACCATTTAATAAGTGGATTATAAAATACCATATTGTGAGTCATTTACCTAATAATAACTTAGAAATCTTCTTTTGAGTAAATCTAATTCTTTCACATGCTGACTGTTTGATCACCAAAGTGATTTTTGTCACCTTAGTTTCACATTAGTTATTTGATCTGAGTGACTCATTAACATGGAAAACTTCATCATCCTTCTGTTTTGATTTCATTTTATCTCTGCCTTATACCACTTTGTGCCTTTAAAAATCAAATGATCACCTATTTTATTTTTACTTATCTACTTTTTTAATCCTCACCTGAGGACATTTTTTTTCATTACTTTTAGAGGGCAGGGAAGAGAAAAACATCAGTCGGCTGCCTTCTCATATGTGCCCCGACTGGGGATTGAACCTGTAACCTGGGTATGTGCCCTGACTGGGAGTCAAACCCGCAGCCTTTCAGTGTATGGGATGATGCTCCAGCCAATTGAGCCACACTGACCAGGGTGATCATTCATTTTAAACAATTCAGAAGCATGCAGGGACTGATTTTATTTATTAATATTTTATTTAAATTGTTCGTTGATTTGTTCGTTCTTTAGGTCCAAAATCAAAATTAGGAAAAACACTGAAGTGCGTTGTCCTTATTTTTCCCTTGTAGTTGCCGTTGTTGTTGCTTAATTGCACCACAGCACCTGCTGGCACCAAGCCAAATGTGTGCTCCTGTGGTGCAAATTAACTTGCAAGATTGTATTCTTTAAAGATGAATTATTGGGCGGGAGCTTGGAATAGTTGGCATGCTTAAGACTTGCCTTGGTGGTCTAAGAGGAATCTAATGAAATGCTATTGAAGGATAATTCAGGTAAAAGGTAAATAAAGTACTGGAGCGCATAGCATCACTCATGGACAAGGCCCTGGGCTGATTAGATTATTCAGTTACTGTGATAATGAGAGGTGTAATATGCTTTTCACAATTTATTTTGAAGATTAAACTTGGGAGAAATAAAGCATTCAAGCTACTAAATTTGATAGGATCATTTGTGAACAAAGTGCTTTTGCCCAACTTGCTTCTCAGTGGAGAATTAATGAAGGCCCAAGTTTTGTTTTAAAATTCTGAAGGGCATCATTACCTTTTGGCCTGTTTTTACTTACTTCCTATGTGTTCCTTTAATGTCAAGTTATATTTGATGTTCTGCATGTTTATTCTTAACAGCCTGAAACTGAGGCAGCTGTTTCTTAGGATTTTTAAAAAGTTATTTATTCGAAGTGGTAGAATATATTCATGTTAGATGCACAAAACTTCTGGTCAATAAAAAAGAACCAGGATAGCTCTCTTGTTAAACATCGGCTTTAGTATTGCTTAAATTATATATTTGCAGGTGATAAAAAAATGCTTGTGTTTAAAAGTAGGTTAACATCTGAATTCATATAACGTTTAAGCACTGACCTCTCTTGACCTTTCTGCTGAATTCTGTAGTCACAGCTTCAGGAAGAGCCGTGCCCTTAGAACCTCAAGCAAGAAAGGAATATGGGGTCTGTGTAGCTGAGGTCCTTGAATTTACAGCTGTGGAGTCGGCCAGGGGAGTTAAGGGACTTGCTGTAAACCCAGCCACAAGAGTGCAACCACCTAAATCTCTGGTTCCCATCATCCACATAGTGACACTGTGCCCACTGATACCTCCCTGCTTCTTGGTAGCTCAGAAACCTTCGTACATACCTGCACTTTGTAATCTTGAGTCTTAAGTACCATTGCCAGTGAGTGTAGGTGCTCATCCAATCATCTCTATTTAAAAAAACAGAAAACAAAAAACACGAGGAAATCTGCAAACAAAGAAGGTTCCTTTTATTTTCTTTGAAAACTGGCAGTGCATTTTAGAGGTAAATATATATCTTGGTCTAAGTGTTGGAACTTTACTGAGTAAGCATTGTAAGTTTTTTCATAAGTTATAGATTACCAGCATGGAAACGACATGTAAAGACCTCATTTAAAACATTGTATTAGAAATGCTTAAGTCTTTGCATTGGTATTGGAGAATTCATAGGCAAGGAAAATGACTCTTTGAAGAAATGTTTTCTTTTGCCTGATTTTAACTTTTACCATAATTCTTTGGGAACAGGCAATATCTCTGTTTCTTAGTTTACTTTATCTTACGTATTCTTACAAAACCAGAGCTGATTTTGCATGTCCTGTATTACCTGGAAATATATGCATAAATTAGTGTTTAATCTGCAAATGTACCTATGTTTAGTAGCCTCCCAAATAAGAGTCATTCAAATGGTGACTAAATGTAACTGCAGAGTTTATTATTTGGTAATTTTGCCTTCTGTAGTATAAGTAACCCCACTCTCAGAATTGAAATTATTTCTGGACACTGGTACAGCCAAATACAGAAATCAAGCCTTTATTTCGTAGTTTTAGTGTTGATTTGAGGTTCTGCTCCTGGAGATACAGATATAGCACATACACAAAATATACAAAATGATGGATCTAATGATAACAAACATGGACATTTATTTTTCAATATTTATTTTTTTATAAACCCATATACTATATATGTATCTTAAAAATGTTTCTTGGGAAATTTTCCTTCAGGTCCTAGGTTCCCAAGTTGCTTCAGAAATTAGCTCAAACACAAATTACCCCCTTCGGTACTTCTTTCCCCCCTTGGTGTGAATTTCCCCGCAATACTCTTGGCCATATTTATAGCCACAAGAGTCCTTGAACCATGCTCAAAATGAAGAAACTCTGACTCAAAAATTACCACTACTGATTTGATGTTTATGAATAATTTTAAAAATTTCTTGATAGGACTTAAATGCTAAGGATAGTCACTTCCCATGTCACCTTCTTTATAGCTCCATATGGCAGTGCCTGCTCTATGGAATTTATCGCCTGTTTGGAATAATAGCCTTTCTTTTCAAATACTTCACTTCCATTCTCCAGAAAAATCTGATGGTCCTGGGGTGGGGAGCAGGTCCTTGTGCCGACCACATCTCAATCTCAAGTGGCTAAGCCACCCTTGGCTTTCACGAGAGTTCTGCCTCCATTAAGCTCACTCAGAAACCTTTGGAAGAAATCTTTTCTTTTTCCTTCAAACTTTTTTTTTTTTTTGAACTTATTTTAGATACAGAAAAGTTAAATGATACGGGCAGTTTCCATATGTCTCTAACCAAGCTTCTCCCAATGTTGACGTAGTATAATCATCAAAAACAATAGTATAATCATCAAAAACAATAGTATAATCATCAAAAACAGGAAATTAACATTGGTATAGTATTATCAACTAAACTACAAACGCTTACTTGAATTTTCACCAGGTTTTCCACTAATATCTCTTTTCTGTTCCAGGATTCTATCCAGGATCCCGGCTTGCATCTAGTGATTTTTCCTTTGTCTTGGAGATGACAGGTTCTTGTCGGTTGTCTGGGCGTAGTGTATCTTATCATGCATTTGATCATGCACCTGAACAGTCACATGTTTTCTTTGATCATAAATCCGACCACTCCCTTTTTAAAAAAAATTATTGTTTCATTGGGGTAACGCTATTCTGAGTGGGGTCAGCCTTGTGGTCACTGTGGTTGCCAGGTGGCTGTCACTGAAGTTTATATTGCTTCTTGTTGTTGGGATCTTATGTACAAGCAGGACAATAGGAATGGAAGCCTATTCTGAAGGTCAAGGGTCTTGTGCTTGGTCTTTTCTGGAGAGATGAGTTAGGAATTCGCAGAGCTTCAGAGACCTGGAAAGCCAGCTTATTTTCAAGACAATTGCTGTCCAGTAGAATTTTCGCGACAATGGAATGTTCTTTAATCTGCACTCTCTAGCATGTAGCCATTAGCACCGTCTATTAAGGACTTAAAATGTGGAACTGAATTTTTATTTTATTTTTAATTAAAGTTTAAAGTTCAGTGGCCACATGTGGCGAGTGGCTACTATATTGGAAGAGCTCAACTTTGGAGCATCTTTAGGGAGCAAAATTGGGTCATACTTTTAAAACCTGTCCTTGTTTAAAAAAAAAAAAATGTATAAAGTCACACATATGGTCTAATGAATTATTATAAAGCTGATATTCCTGTAATCTCTACCCAGGCTGAGTAGAACTTGGCCAAGTCCTCCAACTGCCTTGTATCTTCCTCCAAAGTAACCACTATTGTGATTTTCAGATTCTTAGTTATGCGCGTTTCTTTTAACACCCAAGTGGTTATGCTTAGACACTGCAGTGTAATCTTGCACCTTTAAAAATAATTGGAAATGTCCTTGCGTCTTGCAGTCTGCAACTTCATCCTCCATCCCTTCTTTTCCTTACCATCTGACGGGGGGTGGGAGACGGGGACCCTGGGCTTTCGGACCTATGAGTTTCCCGTGGAATTTTGCTGACAGCAGGCTCACGGTGCAGTGCACCATATTCCGCTGTAGAGTGTGCGGATTGGCAGCTGGATCAAGAGGTTTGATTGACTGGACCCCAATTTGTTCTGGGTCAGATACTTTTTAAGATACCTTTATAACTTCCCATGATTGTTACATGTATATCAATGTGGAAAGAATACCAGTGGAGTGTTTTTCCATCAACTAAAGTACCCAAACTTGAGAACAGTTAACCTAGTTTAACTTGTTTATGCTAAATTTTGCAGTACACCATAGAAACATCTGCATGCTACTTATGGAAAACCAGCTTGGCAGAAGTCTTTCTGAAGGCGTGGTGTTCATAATACTTCTATGTAAATTTTAGTTTTTAGTAAGTACTTCTGTGAGCAAGAGGTGTGTGTTTGTGTGTGGGTGCATGTCTGCCTGTAGGGGGTGGTGGAAAGAATTGCTAATTGAATTGTAATATAGTCATTTACTTGCCTAAACCTTAACCCACATGGCTATACATACACTCTTCTTTCTGTTCTTGGTCTTTTAATTTCCAGCACAAGGCCAAATTGGTCTTTAGAGTTATTTTTGTACACGGGAATATCTAGGGGCAAAGAGAATAAGCACGTGAAAGATGGACTTGGTGTGTTCTTGTTTGAAGACGCAGATGGAAAGAAGCTCTTGGGCCAGCTGTGTCCAGAACCGCATTCCAGTTATTGAGGCGGAGGAGGAGGGGTTTCTTAAGAATGAGAAGACCTGTTTGCTGTTATCAGGGAGTTAAAAATACAACTAAATAAGAATGACTTAGAAACCGAAGAGTTCTATTAAGAAAGCCAACATGTATAGGTATGTTTAAAAAAAGTCAAAAGAGACCTTTCTGTGTGACAAATAAGCACGAGAGTGGGAAGTCGCTAATCTTGGTTTGAATTTAGTTTAAATTTTAGTTTAGCCTCTGTCCACTTTGTGATGGAGGAGTTGGGCTCTGTTTAATGGTAGTAAATGTGACATTCTTGCCTGTCACTATGACAGATACTACTAATTATGGTAATCATGTTTGTTTTTCAGCTTCAGAGTCCTTCTCAATTCAGTACTCCAGGTAGCCATTACGTACCACGTGACCGGCATTGACACGGAAGACCAAATCTAGTTGCCGGTCCTTGGCTGCCTGGTTTCCAAGTTCCCTCCTCCTCATTGATCTCCGGAGGGTTGGAGATCCTTGGAAGTGCGCAATCTCCCTATCACTCAGTTTTTATGTTTCCACCTTTTCTTTTAATTTCTCCATAGGAACATAATATCTTGCAAAAATAATCTATGGTACGGAAATTTTTTTTTCCCTAAAAATACTATCATGAAATATTGAAAGTTTCATGCAAAACAAACCATCGTTCGTGTCTGGGAATTGGCCGTAAGCCAGGAGTTGAGTTGGTTTAGGATGAGAAAAACAAACCGTGTTCATGCCTTGATGTTGTTTTGCTTTTTTAGCAGCATGTAAAATGTTAAATATTTCTGACTTCAGCTGGATCCAAGCCAGTGTTTTTTACTATCCAATTTGTGACCTCCTTATAGTGGAAATCTGGTATTCGAGTCATGTTTTGGTTTTGTGGTGATTTACAGAGCTCTTTGACACAAGTAATCACTCTGCAGCCCCCTCTTGTTTTTCTGATCTGGAGAGGAAGTAAAATAGTAGTAGTTTTGTGTTTGATCTTGTAGGAACTGTGACGAAGGCTGAAATAATGGCACCCTAAGCCCAGCGACAGTGGGGGATAGCGAGAGTACGGACAGCTCTACTCAGAAACGCACAGGAGAGCAAATAATGTTGGAGGCGGCCAGCCGGAAGCGATGTTCCTGAAGCTATTTGAGAACAGTTAAGGGAGAGGAGAGAAGGCTCAGATGAGTAGGGAGCGGCGATGTTTTTTTGAAAGCTTGCTTACAATCCTTTGAGCTAGGTAGAGCCCCAGGATTACTTTGAGTTTATAAGGCTGCATGCTTTTGCATGCACAAATCCTATTTGTGCAAATTCGACCTTTAAAGTAATTTCCATTACTGTCTCCCATCCCTCTCCTCCTTTCTCCTTTTTAAAAAAAGCTGGCCATTTGGGTGAAGTTTTAGATTTTATGGTTGAGGTTAAGGCCCTAACACCTCCATGTATGTATGGCTGGCTACCAACCATCTACTTCAAATTATGTGGTCAGTACATATTATCTACCAAGCACTGTGCGAGTTGCTGGGAATAATAACACCTAACACTTATCGAATATGTTCTTTGTGTACGACCCAGTGTTAAGCCCTTTACATACATATCTTATTTAATGTTCACAACCAAATGAGGACAAGTTATTTTATGCATGAGGTCAGAGGTCGTTGCCCAAATCATGCAACTAAATGACTGGGTTATGTTAGTATTGGAATATAGATCTTGATTATTGATTCATTTTGTTGATTACTGTGAGATGTCATCTAAAATATCATTTTTGAAGGGTAAATTCTACATGGATTTGTGTATTTTTGAAAGTAATTTCTCCCTTTTTCAACTTGAATCCAGATGTTGTCTTCTCTCCCTGGTAGCCCCCTCCACCCATCACACATTATAAAATGTAGAAAATCTGTAAGAACATGCTCTTTAATTTCCTGGTTTATATCCTCGTGGTCTACAGGGATGTTATAAAACAAGTGCGGTCTGGCCTAGCAAACATTAAACTGGGGAGGTTTGAAAGACACATGGAATGGGTTTATAATTTAATAAAAGATTAATTCAGCCCTAATATTTTATTTTCTAGGAGTGTTTGCTTGTCTGTCTTTCGCCAAGGCAGGGAAACAACGTGATCATTGTCTGTTCGCTATGTACCTGCTCTGTCCGCACTTTCGTACCATTGAGATCAGTTACGTTGAACTTACCTAGAGTCTCGAAGTAGATGCTCTGTGGGCACTTACCACTACTGTGCTCGCCAGATTCAGGGTGGGTTTCCCCTTAGACCCCTAATTTATCAGTGTTTGTAAAATCTTGGTGTTTTAAGGTTTATTGAGGAGAGATCCGCTAAAAGTGATATCAGGTGGTCCCTTCACTTTACATTTGATAATCAGTTTATTTAAAAATAATCATATGTTTTTGTGTCATCTTTTTCCATAACCCCCAACTATTTAGAATCAGCAGCGTAACCGTATGACTTAATTCTTTAGTTCAGTTTATCCTTTTAACTCTATACCTTTTTATTTCTCATAATTTTGAAATTTGAAGTCATCTTTTACTTAGCTTTTATTTGAATATTAGTATGGCAGGTTTGGAGAAGAATTAAAAAAAATAAGGCCTAACATTTTAGATGACTGTTTATATAGAATATATAATAATATATAATATATATTTTAACATTGCTGTGTCAGGCATGGTATCTAGTCCTGGAGATATAAATAATCCAAACTGAGGCTATTTATGTTCTAATCCCTCCAGTAATGGACCCAGCCACTAATCCAGTAATCACGAGGACAAACAAGGATAGGCCGTTTATGGAATTGCAAAGGAAAGGGCCTCGAGCCTCTGGCCATAGGTAACAAGGGGGCCTAATTTAGTCCTGGGGTCAGGAAAACCTCTCCTAAAGAAAGAACATTTGTGTGAGCTCTGAAGGGTAAAAAGGAGCTAGCTAGGCGAAGAGGAAAGGAAAAGCCCCCTGGGCAAGGCGGCCAGCTTGTACAAACACAAAGGCCAAGAAAGGAGGGAGCATTGTGTGTCCTAGGAACCAAAACAGTCCTCTTCCGGGAGTGAAAGGAGCAGGGTGAGAAAGGGCCGCAGAGGAAGGCCGGAGGCGGGGACGGGTTTGGGGGGGGGGCTTTTGCAGGTCTTAGACCATGTTAAAGATTTCGCCCTTTATCCATGGGAATCCGTGGGAGGGCTTTGAAAGGAGGAGGCCTGATCAGAATCTCCTGGGAAAGGACCGTGCCTGCTGTTAATACGAGAACTAATTCGAAGTGGGCAGGAGTGAATGGGGCAGCCTGTGGGCAGGCCAGTCCTCATTCTCGTGAGCGATTTGGTTCCTGAAACTTGGAGGGGTGACTCCAGAGCGAAATGTACAAAGCCAGGGGCTGTTGAGATGAGCTCAGCTGGGACGTGGGAGGGAAGGGGCAGGTCAAAGAGCAGAAGGGGGTGCCGTTCACTGTGGTGTCGCAAGCTGGAGGAAGGAAGACTAGGTTTTGGGGAAGAGCACATGGCTTTGAACCTATTGAGCGGGAGGTGCCTTTGAGGTCTCCAGAGTGAGGGAGGGGGAATATCTGCAGGCTTTGGGCACTGGAGATGAGAGGGGTGGCCAGAGAGTCACCTGCTCACAGGTAGAATTGAATGGTAAGGATTACCATGCCTGGGGAAGAGGGCACAGGGTGAAAAGACAATAGAGCCAATGGCGTCAGCTCAGTAGAATCCTGGCATTCATTGGCTCTGTCGGCAAGAATGAGCTTTAGGAGGAGAGAGGGGTGGAGATGGGGGGCCGCCGAGGCAGTAACAGAACCAGGGGCTGTGGAATAGGAAAGCAGGGGGAGAGGAGGACCTGTTGCTGTAGGAAGGGTGAGGTTTCCAGACAGGCGTTGTGTTCATGCGCTGGTGGGGTTTGGAGCTTTATTGTCATGAGGCAAAGAGTGAAGGAAATGGGGCCAGTAACTATCTGAGCAAGAATGCCTCGGACAGTAAGAGGATTGTTCAATGAATTGCATCCCAGTTGTTTGTTGGGTTCGTTCTAGGTTCCTATGCATTGCTGTTAAGGTTATAACTTCCCAGAAATGCCTGTCTCTATGGACCAATCAGAGTAAAAATTGTTACCCTGCTTTCATTTCTTAGAAAGAAAAAGATAAACTTGTTTTTAAAAATTTTTATGCATTCAACACCCAGTTTTTGCTGAGCTGATCTCATTCGACCTTCTGTTTGTCTCTTGGGTATTAATACAGAAGGAAACAGCTGGGAAGAAAAGCTGTTCTCAGATAATTAATTTGTATGTGACTCAGGGAGGTATCAACCCCAACCATAGCCCCTTTGCCTTTATTTACTCAGCCAGGACATTTGTATACATCAGTAAAAGGACTATTTAATTATTTTTTAAGTTAGACAGATGCAATACCTACTCATCCTAACAGAAAAGATAAAACGGATCAGTGGGCAAGCAAACATTTGTCAGTGTTTGGAAGAGACTTTATTAAGCTAGACTATAATATTAGAGACTCAACCCCAATTTCAAGTATTTTGTTAAAAGGGCCTCAGGATGATTGCAGAAGAGGGGTATTTGGAGGGTCATGTGCTCTGGCATTAACTAGATTACAGAATTTTATAAGTCAGTTATGATGGACTTTAAAACAGCAACAGGGAAAACAATTTTGGACCTGTGTATGGGGGGGGCAGTGAGGCTGGTCGTAGTGGCAGGATTAAGGGGCTCCGACTCGACAGGGATCCTCGGAGGAATGAAGAAGGACGTGGTTGCCTCTACTTGCTTTCTACTCTTAGATCGTTTATTTTTGTTCTTTGTTCCTAAGAATTTTGTCCGTATTGGTAACTGCTCCATATTTTGAACCCTTGAAACCATTCCATGAATTAACAAGGAAGCTTGTCTAAGATGCTGTTGATAAAGGCAACCCTGAAGATAAGTTTTAAGTGCTTTTGGGGTGATGTGTACAGATGGGATGTCAGAAGGAATAATTTGGAATCATAGCTCCCCGCTTCCTGGGCTCAGGTTATCAGGGGAAAGGAGGCTGGGTGTGTGACTCTTTTAGTCGTGTATTCTGACAACCTGGTCGTGGTAGTTTGGGTTGAAAGATCGTGCATGTCCCGTGCTTCCTGTGCCCCTCTACCTCTCCTTAGCCTGGATTCATTCTTCTGAGCTTCAGTATAAATAGGACCCCTTTGCATCTCCCCCCTCTCTTTATAGCCTCTAAAGACTCTCATAGACTTTTGTTATGCCCTCCCATGTTGTGGTGGATGTCGTGTCTTGTGTTTAATAAATGTTACGCTTTCATTGCATGGGTGGAGATTGGCAATCCCTAGCAACGCAGTCATCCCTGAATCTCAGTGGCTTGACACAACAGAAGTTTGCTTCTCCCTCTCTGTACACATCCACCGTGAGTTGATGAGGGGACTCTTCTCCTCAGGTTTGTAGGGCTTTAGCATCTAGAACATCAGGCTGCCTCCTTCAGAAACTCTGAAAGAAAGAGGGTGGAGTATCATGCAGAGACTTTTTATTGCTTCAGCTGAGGAGTGATACTTCTGCTCACAGCTCACTGGCCAGAGCAAGTCACATACCTTCTGGTGTGGGCAGGGGAAGAAATGGAACATAGAGGGAAAAATGGGATTATCTGATGAGTGTTATCATCTTTGTCACATCTGTAATATCTTTATTTCTGTGAAGGAAATTCCCGACAACTGTCTAATCTCTTGGGTGCCAAATACATTGCTGTAGCCTTTCCTTGATGGAAACTGTCTTAAAGGCAATGTAAAGCACACATACTCTGTTTTGTTAAAATACTTTTATAGTTATTTTTCCTGTTATTGTTGAATATTTGATCAGTACTTTTGCATACAGTGGTAGCAAACCAATAGTTTTTGGTTCAGAATATACTAGAGCAAAAGAAAACTTTTGCACCATTCACAACAGGATGTATAAATGTAATACCTCTTGGACTAGAACATACGAATTCTGGCCATACCTAGGGCATCCGATTTGTTCAGGCAGTTTCATAGCCTCTGCTGTAGGATTTTTTGGGTCTGGAGGGATGTGGGGAAGCTGGAGGGAGAGTGACATCAGTATTTGGATGTTGACTGTCATCCAAAGTAGGTCCATTCTTCCATTTTCTGTAAGGTCTAAATTAGGTTCCTGGAATTGAAGGAATCTGTTTGTGATTTGAGTCTGGTGCTGTTAAGGAGGCAGAAGTCTTTGTTTAGGTAAAGTGGACCATCAGGTTTCCTCCAGCCTTTTGGACTGGTACCTCTGACCTACATGCCGTGCATGGGAAGAGCTCGCCCAGTACAACTGTCATAGAGGCGGGAAGCCTACATCAGTGGAGTCTACATTATAAATAACTTCAAAATATACTAGGACTGACTAATAGTGAATCTAAGAAACTACAACAAAGATGAGTGATTGTTCATGGAAATGGATTCCCCTAAGTCCTGAAAAGTTTTGTATTCTTCAATACCCTTTTTATCTGTCTTTTGTTACAGTGTGAATTATCAAGCTGTTTTCTGGTGAATGTTCACAGCTAAAGTGGTCTCATCTGAATCATGGGTCTCTGTTAGAGGGGTCTACCTTAACATGACTTGAGGCGCCTATTTGTATGGTCATTCAGTTGTGTTTTATATAATATCTGTGTCAGTTGTTGACGGCTTCATCTTGTTTGATCTTGCTTTCAAGTTCTGTGAGGAAAGGGAACATGTCCTATCTCCCTGTGCCATGTGCTTGTTTGTGGGCTGAGGGGACAGAGCCTGGATTATGCAAATGGAGGGGATGACGGGACCGGTGCTGGCCAAGGCAAGTGCTCTGTCAGCATTGCCCAGAGGTCCGGGAGTCCCCCAGTGCCCTGGTTCCTGCTCTGACAGGACAAGCAGTAGTTGAGTGTTTCCTCCTACTGAGGTCCAGCATCACAAACTCTTTACAGTGATGCTCTTCATTGAAACCTTGTCTTTGTGGTTGGGTTCAGGTTTTAAAAAGGTTCTATTAATGCCCCCTTCCTTCCTGATTGTACTAGTCAGAGATGTTTCTTCTAGAAACATTGCAAATAAAGTGTAAAGAAAAAGCAAGTCATATATAAATCTTATTATCCAGAAACAACCTGTTAATCTTGTTATGCTTCCTTCCTCTCTTGTAATGTATATAAACACTAAACATTAAGCTATATGTATACAGTTTTCTGTCTGTTAAGTTGTTTTTAGACCCTACTTTTGTTACTTATATTGTGACACTCTAGTTAAAAAGTGGTCAGTGGACTTGGATGACCATTTCTCCAAAGATGTGCAAATGGCCAATCAGTACATGGAAAGATGTTCAGCATCACTAGACATCAGGGAAATGTAAAACAAGACCGCAAAGAGATGGCATTTCACACCCTTTAGGATGGCTGTAGTTCAGAAAACAGAAAAGCAGGTGCAGGTGAGGGCGTGGAGGCTTGGAGCCCTTCTGGCCTGCTGGCGGGGTGTAAAATGGCACAGCCACTGCGGAAACCAGTGCAGCGGTTCCTCAAAAAATCAAAAATAGGACCACCATATGATAGTGTAATCCTGCTTCTGGGTGCATGCACCAAAGAGCTGAAAGCAGAGACAGAAGGAGACATGTGCACATTGATGTTCATAGCTGTGTTATTCGTAACGTAGCCACAAGATTGTGGAAGCGACCAAGTCTCCACTGATGGACAGAATGGATAAGCAAAATGTAATACGCACATATGTGGAATATTATTCAGCCTTAAAAGGAAGGAAATTCTGACATCCTACAACATGGATGGATCCTCAAGACATTATGCTAAGGGAAGTAAGTCAGTAAGAAAAGGACAGATACTGTAGGATTTCACTTAAGAGATGCTGGAGCAGTCAGATCCATAGAGGCAGGAAGTCGAATGGTGGTTTCCAGGGGCTGGGGGGAGGGTAATGGGGTGTTAGGGTTTAATGTGTAGCTTTAGTTTGGGATGATGACAGAGTTCTGGAGAAGGGGTGGTGATGGCTGCAGAACAGTTTGCATGTGCTTAATGTCACAGAACTGCAAACTTAAATGGTTAAAATGATAAATTGTATATTATGTGTATGGTACCACAATTTAAAAAAATATATTGCCATTTCCCACAGCATTAAGTATTCTTTGAAAACACAATTTATATGATAGTGCATTATACAGAATATCTTACCATTTTCTTTATTGTTAAACATTGACATTGTTCCACTAACATGAGCAATACTATGATAAATATCCTCGTATATCAGTTTTTTCTTTATAGCTACTTACTTATGTTAGACTCTAAGAACTGAGATCATAGGCTACACGGTATGAACCTTTTGAAGGCTCTTGATCCATATCATCATATTACCTTCAGAAGGGTTATTAAATTTTATTTCAACCAAGCACTCTTTCATCTTATCTTTCCAGACACTATATATTATCATTAAAAACAAATTGCCTATTAAGCCAAACAATGGTTTGTTGTCATTTTTTAAATTCGTATCCATTTTATTACTAGTGACTTCAAATAGTTGTCTCACTTTCATTAATAGTGCCTGAAATACGGGGAGTGCTTTATTTGTTGAATGAGCTTGAGCACTTACTATGTGCCACATCCTTGTTCAGGTGTACTAGACATAATGTTAAACAAGATTGACACTTGTTACAGTTTTCTTACTGTGCTTACAGTCTAGTGGAACGGGCAATTAAACAATTACGGTAAAACTGAAAGGTGCTGTCAAATGAGAAGTCAACCCACCATAGAAGCAATATTACTGGCTCTCAGCCCCATCTGTAAGAGCCAGAGAAGGTGTCTGCAACATAAAGAGAATAGGAAGTATCCAGGTGGTGAAATGGAGCCCAAAGGAGAGGGCACGTTAAAAAAAAAAAAAAAAGGTTGGCCTTGTGTATGTATATGCATGTGTTTGTATATGGATTTGGCTACTCATTATCCTTTTCTTCCCCCATTGCCCCCCCATTGACTTACTGTTTTTCCTGGTTAACTTTTAAGTACCCACTTAGAAAATTATTACTCTTCTGCCATTCATATATCTTAATTATGTATCTTTCTTCAGTCTATTTGCTCTCCCGCCCCCATATCCCCTGAACTTTTGCATGCAATTTTTCATGGCGGTATGTGACGGGACGGACCTTGCCTCTAGAAGAGAGTTGACAGGAGGGGACAGCCCCAGTGCCTTCCCCCGACCTCCTGGAATTGTCTGCATTGTGGGGTGGAGTCTGTGGTGAGGACAGGCCGGGTCTCAGGTGTGCATCTGTGCACTGCGGCTCGGTCAGCACCCTCTCCCTCCGAGGCCGACATTCCTGTGAGAGGTGGCGCACTGGAACTCAGCATTGTGAAGTCCGTTTCTTCCTACTGCCGTGCTCCTCAGGTTCTGATCTGTGCTTCGTACACGCCTGCTCTGCATTTATTTCTTCTTCCTAGGAGTGAGTGACTGCTGATGGGCATGCCTCCTTTATTGTTTGTAAGAATCTGTTTAATTAGAGTACATCAGTATTTTCACTTCTACAAAGTCAAAGTAAAAATTGCTGAGGGAAGGGAAAGTGTTAGGGGCCAGGGAGGCCCTAGGGGGACCCTGAGTTGCCTAACAGCTGGGAAAGGATGGCAGGTGAGGGAGTGGAGGCAGGAATATAAGCCATTGACCAAGCACCCCTTCATGTTCTCTCAGTCCTTAAAATTCTAAGTTTCTCCCACTTTACAAACTAGGAAACCAAGTCTCTATGAGGTAAGTAACTTGCCTAACCTGAAAGAGCTGTTGTGGTGGACTGAAGATTGAAACCTGGTTGAAATGGATAATGAAACTTAATCTTTTTCTAATAGGCCTCAGTGCTTTTTGTTAAAGGAATCCTGGCAAAGTTGGCATTGACCTTTGAGCATTAAGAGTGTGATTCAATGTAATTCTTGAAGAAATCCTAAATGCTGAAGCTTTAGCCTGTAATGATTAAACATTTTTATGCTTTCCTGTGAATTCGTAAGTCAGCTTTTAAACTCTTGTTGCAAAAATGTAAAAGCAGCGTAGATTCTTTTTTTAACGTGGACTCCCCCCCCCCCCCCACGCCTCCTGAAATTCCCACTTTTGACAGGTAACTTATTCTTAGTAAGGTAGTAGTTTTAGCCCCACGGAGTCCTCCAGTAAGGTGTCCAGTTCTCCTGATGGCTTCTGAAGGCATGCCGGGGGAGCCTCACCTCACACTTCATCTTTCTTCTGTTCAGGGATTGTTTCTAGTGGGCACCGTCTGAGGCCACCAGGGCTCTTCGTTGCAGTCACCAGAAAACATTGGATTTCTTTGGTCACTCACCAGACTTGTCACTTTTCCCTTCTGCCTGGCTCCAAACTGAAGACTTCAGTCCAGTTTTCAGAACTGGCTGTTTTGACTTACTGTGCACAACCCCCACTTTTGCTGCGAACCAGGCTCTTCCCTGCACGTTAGCATAGGCACCGAGTGGTGCTTCACTGAATTGTTATCCAGACGGGATGGTGAGCAAAGGCCCTGGGAGCATCGCTGGGGCCGTAGATTTTCCCTGTATTGGGTTTTCTGACTTGAGTATTTTCATTACACAGCCATGAAATAAGCAAACTTGGTATGCTATGTACAGCGCTTTTCCCCACCCCCCGCGCATTTTAAACATTTGGGGCTTGGGGGTTGTTCAAAGTGTCTTATAGACTAAAATTTTAAAATATAAATGAACCAAGGTTCTGCAGCTGCATCTGGGCTTTGACAGTGTTCTGAGGAGGTTACAGTGGGGAGAAGGGGGGGTACATATTTTGTGGAATGGACAAATAAGATGTTTTTGCAATTTTAATTTGTTCTTCCTGGCAGAGGTTTTATACAGCTGTTTCTCAGAGACACTGACACAAACTATTTATGGCTAAAGTGGTTGTTGTAGATCGGCACAAAATTCACCAGGCCTTTATATTACTACTCCATTTGGAAATGTGTTTCCTGCTCCTCAAGGTAATGGAACGCAATGAAAAGGACATGCTTATAGCCACCATCCTGGGCTTACTTAAGTCTAGCTGTGTTTTAGTTTTATCTTTATTAAATGTTAATTGCTGCAACGCTCAAACAGGCTTTGATTTATCTTGCTGGCTATCATTCCTTTAGATATTTATTGGCGGGAGAGAGAGAGAAAGAGACTGTGTGTGTGTGTGTGTGTGTGTGTGTGTGTGTGTGTGTATTAGAGGGAAAGTAGGTAGGTGGGGGTTGGGTATAGATGATCATTTTGCTTCTCATAACTCTTAAAAAATGGAATAGGCACAACTTAAATGGTTACTGTACAGTATCAACTGGGAAATAGGGGATGACTGGATTTTGAAACTGATTTGCAACACTTAATCTGGAGTTGTAACCTTCCAGAATGTTATAAGAATGTACTTCTTATATGGCCGCCTCAGTGAGCTAGTGTTGTGGCCTGCTGTTTATTTGTCCTAGTGTTTAATCCATCTTTTAAAATTAGACCTTCTGAAAACTGAGTGGCTCGGGAGGGAAATGGGTTCTTTTGTAAAACCCAAATTTCTTAAGCTTTCACTTGGACTAAAATCCCTCTCATTAACTCAAGGATTTTTTTTTCTTTTTTTTTTCTTTTTTTACAAACCACTTTGAAGCTGACTTAATTTTAATTTTAGCTTTATGCTAAATTTTTTTTTTACATGACTCCTACAGTTTTCCTAGAGTTATTGAAAAACCATTCCTGTAAAAGAAATTTAGTTCCCATTCCGTTGTTCTTTTTAACTACTGAATATTGTTTTGTCATGACTACTTGAGCGGAACTTAGATATAAAGAAATATGACAGCCGTTCTGGAGCACTTTAAAGAACTGTAAACTCCAGAATCTGTTGTTGTTCTTTGACTCCCTCTCTCTCCCCCAAAGACCTTTAAATAGAAACTGTTTCCTTTTGGTGCATTAACCCCAAACCCTATCTGATTTCTTCCAGTTGGCTGAGCAAAGAGTGGCAGCTTGCCTCTGAAGGCCACCAAAAAGGACAAAAATGTTTTATAGAAATACCCTGATGTTAACTTAGGTCATCAAACTAGAAAGTTCCCCCAAAGCAACTAAATAACCCAATATTAAGAGCCCATGTTGAAATCTGTCAATTATGATATGAGTGCACGCTTAATCAGATTTTCAAATGCTTTTATAATAGAGGTGAAAGTGAAAGGTCTGAATTATAACTTTGATAGCATGAGCTAAAGTAAGTCTTACCATTGATGGGTACTTTATTAATTCCAGGCTTAACAGGAGGACTGTTTTTTGGGGGTAAAAATGGTGTGGATTAGTTCTGTGTCACATACACATACCTTCATCTTCTTTACCTATTGCATTAAACTCTTTGGGGGAACAGATAAAAAGGACATTTAAGCCTTAGAACAAGCTGCACACTATAAATGTTTGTATCAGACAATTGTTCAGACAACAGCAATGGACTTTTGCTTGAAGATAATCTCAGTAATGGAAAACAATTACCAAGGCATCAGGGAGCTGTACTGGGGCGGGTGAACTGACCTTGGGCAGGCACTGGTGGGTCCTGGCTGGTATCAGCAGTGTCAGATGTAGTTTGTCAGAATGAGGCCTCAGTTTGGTTTAGGTTGTGAATGTTCCAGATACCGTAACAGATAGGCCAGCAGAGACTTGGTGCTTCTGACATGCAAATGCTGTTCCAATAGATGAATTTGGTCTAAGTATAAGTGCAGCTTCTTAGTTTCTTTAAGGAAGGGAGAACGTAAACATTCAGGGAGAAAAATTAGAGCATAAATATTAGGATAGTTAAAATATTCAAGGGAGAGCCAAAAAAAAAAAAGTCATAATTAGGTGGTGGTGTCTGGCCTCAGCAGGCAAAGCCTGTCTGAATTTGGATATTGCAGAAATCCTTCATCTGAAAGTCATTCCTATCCATTGATAAAGCAATTGTGAGCACTGTTAGGCTAGAAGCAATAATTCTGCTGAAATTATTTGGCAAGTAAGAAGGTAGGGGAACCAACGGCAGTCCTGTAGGGCCCAGGAGAACTTGACAAGTGAGTTCCTGGTAAAAGGGCCAATGTCAGGAGTCAGAGAAGCCCAGGGCTAGTATGTGGGAGTCAGGAAGGCAGGGGCCCCCCAAGTCCTTCATGCCTGCAAGGAGGATATAGATACATTCTTATAGATCTGAAAAATCACTTGTATGGCTCTTTGTAAATTTTTTTATTCTTTTTTGGGAAGACTTTAAAAAAAAACCCAAAAAAACCCAACCTCACAACCCCTTGTTGAACCTTTATTTTTTTTGCTGGTCCCAGACCCCTGTGTCTAGAAGGTTGCCAGCTTCCTACTTTGTGACATAATTGTTCAGGAATATGTGGCAAGACTCTTGTCATCTTCACTGTGATACTATTTGCTGGCAGCAAATTTAAGCAAGCTCTTCAAATTCACTTTTGATCATGGCCACTTTTCTTTTTCTGCATTTAATTTTGAGGTGCAAATTGATAGGTACTAAGTAATTAAAAAAATTAATATCTTCTGTGTGAACTCTCAGATGCAGAAATGAGCGAGGCATGTTGTTCATGAGTGTGTGCTGGTGACTTGCATTGTGACTGCTTGTTCATTGTGAGTGTTGCCTTGAAAGACGTTTGAAAGGGTCAAAAGTACTTTATAAACAATCTTACGGCTTTGAGTTTTTGAAGAGTGGTTCTAACTAAGGAACTCTTTTGATGACATGAGTTATACATGGTAATCAGTCACAAATAATTAACTAGATACTTGACCGTGCCAGTATAATCCTAGCACAGTGTGATAGCAGCTTGGAATTTGAAATTGAACTTGACCTGGTTATCTTCTGAATGCTTGTTTTTCTTTTATGTGAAGGAACATCTTTTTTGCATGTTGCCCTAAACATTTGTGTGTGTGGGGTGTGTGTATAAAACTGCCTTCAGTGTATTGTAATTTATTAAAGAAAAACCTCAAACAATGGCAGCTTATAAAATTGTTATTTTTAGTGAATTTCTTACAGATCTTTTACAAGGAGCTCAAGATTTTGAATTTCCTTTTATATGTGCCACAGATATAATATATGCCATTTAATAGATAACTGTTTTCACACTGTTTTGCAGTTATAAGTTCTACCATTCAACTAATGTTTCTGGCGCAGCCACTGCCCACAGGCACTAAGGGTGCAGCAGTGTGGCCCTACGTTTGAGAGAGTGCTGAAATCTGTCCACTTCCAAGCTGCGAATCAGAGTGAGGAATTCAGAGGAGGAGATACTGTAGGAGGCAGGCTGAGCATCTGAACCTATTTAAATGTAGGTGGAACCAATGCCGGACAATTAAGGGAATTGCAGGAACAGGACAGAATGTGAAAATGACTTTTTTTTTTTTAAAGCCTCTAGCTTTGTAACAGAACGGAAGTATGGAGGCAGAGAGGATAGCCCATTGGACACAACAATGTGGCGAAGGCCGGGGTGGGAGGCGTGGGGACTGGGTGAATAGTGGGGGGAATAAGGGGACATCTGTAAGAGTGTCAACAATAAAATAAAAAATGACTCCCAGTTCCTTAATTTTAAAAATTATTTCCTCATCTTAAATTTTATTTTGTTACAGGCAAGCAAATTTAAATTTAACATATAAAAATGAAATAACATGTTGAATATAATCCCATTTTCATAAAATTATTTATATCTACCTATAGCTTCATCCATCCATCCATCCATCCATGTATGTGGAAAGATGCCTAGAATGGTTTTTGCATAATGTTAATATTATTTCCATGTGTTGGTGTTTGATTTATTTTTTTGCATTTGTCTTTCTACTCTGCATTGCATAAATTCTTTAAATATTTAAAAATAAAAATATGCAAATATACCAAGATCTTAAAAGTAGACAAATAGCTATTTTTTAATATTGTTTAATTTCTAAAATGAAAAAGGGGAAAAGGGAGGGTATGTTGCCTACCACACTCACACTGGTCACACGTAACACATACAGACCTGAGTTTTCAAGGTAACTGAGAATGGCTGTTCTTTTTGATACTTAATTCATTGCTTCCCTGCCATGTTTAGTTTTTTCTGCATCACTTCCTCCCTCCCCCGCTCCACCCATTCCAGGGTGTGTACCACTCAGAACAGTATGGCTTCCTTTCAATGAAAACTTTTCCTTGTTTTAAGTGGGTATGAGGTGGTTTCGATATGAGTTTTAGAACTTCACTCAGCCTGCTGTGCAGAGACCAGGCTGGAGGGAGCCAGGGAGAATGTGAGTAGACCAGTTATGGTATTAGTGAAGCAATCTTGCCAACGGTGGACAGTGACTTGGACAGAGGAGGTGGACATGAGAGGCCATGCTTGAGAAATGGACAAGACCTATTGAAGGTTAGTTGTGGAAGGGAAAGAGTCCAGAGCGACTCCTAGGTCCTGAGCTTGCACAATAGGATGGACCCTGGGACCGTACCCTGAGAATAAGGTGTGAGGCAAGACAACCTTGATATTAGTACACCTGACTTATGATGCCGGACCTGGCGACCTTGGCCTTCATTTCAGAATCAATAGCATCATCGTGTCTGGCACTGTAAGTCTTTATTTAGTTAAATTTATTTATTTATTTTAGATAGGGAGAGGCAGGGAGGGACAGAGAGAAATATCAATTTGTTGTTCTACTTATTTATGCATTCACTGGTTGATTTTTGTATGTGCCCTGACCAGGGATCAAACCTGTAACTTTGGCATATCGGGATGATGCTCTAACCAGCTGAGGTACCTGGTTTAGCTACGTGTTTAGCTAGAGCCCATGAATGGGCTTTTGGGGGCCCATCCCTCCCAACCTTTAAATGATTGTCAGCATTTTCTGGGGTGGGGTTTCTTCCGTATCTTTCATTAAGCTCAGGGAGGGCCATATGACTCAAGAAAGTTGAGGAACCACTAAGTATGTTTCATCACAATTACCATTCAATAAATATTTGTGGTGGGCTCATGAAGCCTGAGAAACAGTACTGATGAATGGGAATTTCCTGTTCAGCTTTGTAACAGGGAGCATGCACCGTTCCCCCCTGACCACCTGAGAGCAGTGATCTTTCTACCTATTAATTCCTTTAGCAGTTGTTATGCTTATCACTTATTTATTGCCTTATTTTTATTTTTTTAACTACATTCATTAGCCTTTAGAATAGAAACAGCTAGCAGCGATTAGCATATCCCTGTGAATTAGTATTGGCATTCCAATACTAAAACTGAGGCCTAGAAAATGTAAGTAATGGTAGGTGGTAATAAGTGGCAAAAGTGGGATTTGAATCCAATCTGTTTCACTCCCGAATCTCACGGCTTTCTGCTACATAGACAAGACCTGGTGGTTGGCAGAAGTGGTGCATGTTCTTCAGACCTTAACTAGTGCTATTCATCTTCGCTGAAAGGATGAATAAGCGTACTGCAGTCCAATCAAGGCTCTTTGACGTAATGCCTAGAGTATGAGATTACCCCTTTTATTTCTCTAATTTGTAACCTATATCTTTTATAAACAAAATGCCCTCTTTAATCCTCTATAGCTGGGTTTTCTTAGCAAGTTATATGCCCTATCTTGCTTTGGAAATAGCAAAATTATTCAGATTCACAGAATTATTACATCCATGCCACAGATGTGAGATTTATTTTGGTGGGACCGGCCTTACTACCTACACCAGTTTCTAGCCAGTTTTTATATACATGGGGTGGTACTTTGGGTTTATTTTTTAAAGTTGTGATTGAATTAAAAACCTTGTTAGGAGGTTGAATTTCTGAAGCAGTCATTTAAGTTCAGCCCGTGTAACTAATGGACAATTGTCTTCCAATTTTCTCTGGAATTTTTAATGATTAGAGCAGTGTTTATACATGCCATCGCTTGCCTGATGAGTTTTATAAGGGAATCTGTGCAGCCTTGTGGCACCCTCTGGCTCTTTTGGCTCTGAGAGGTGGTCTCTAGGTCCCCCTGGTAGTGCTAGAGGCTGGCTGTCCACAAACCTCAAGGCCAGCGGCCAGCCCCTTACTGTGGAAGGACAGAACAGGGAGTGTCAGAGCTGGCTGAGTGTACCACTGTCTTTCTGAGTGTCAACTGACCTCTTCCTCTTATAATGAAACTGTTTCTATCATGAAATTGTGCACAGGAAGAAGGAATGCAGCGATAGCCTTCAGATTTAGGGTGAAGAAATCTCTTAACCCCAAAGAAATTTGGAAATGAACAAAAATTGAGAACATTTGAAAAGCATGTATAGCCCTTATAAAGTGCGCTGAAGCACATCAGCATTTAGTTCTGAGAAGATGGCCAAGTTTAGTGCCTGGAGTAAAACAGATGCTTAGTTAATTTTATTGAATGAATGTATAAGTAGATAGGCGGATGAATGCCACTAGAACATAAGCTCCATGAGGGCAGAAGTTGCTGTATTTTGAACATTATATAGAAGGTACTCAATAAGTACATTATGAATGGTAACTGAATGAATGCCAGTAAAAGATTTGTTTTAGCATAAAATCTATAGAACCTAAGAGATAACAAAGTATATTTTAAAAATCAAAGCTTTTTAGAAATATCTCTGATGCCCTGATACCAGAAACCTATTTTTTTTTTTTAAATTTGGAAATAACTAAGAATGGACATTTTGAATTTTTAATATAAACTATATTAAGGCTGTAGTTCTTGAACTTTTCAGTCTCAGGACCCCTGCATGCTAAAAAGTTATTCAGGACTTTAAAGAGCTTTTGTTTATGTAGATTTTATCTACCAATATTTACCTTATTAAAAAGTAATTTAAAAATATTCATTTAATGACAAAGTAAAAAAAAAAAAGTTCCTTTACATGTTAACATAAATTATATAATTTTATGAAATAGGGTATTTTTTCAAAACAAAACAATTTAGAGTAGTGGCGTTTTATGTATTGGAAATCTCTGGTATCTTATGTGAATAAAATACAGTTGGACTCAGCTGCTTTTGCTTTTGTTCGGTTGTGGCATGTTGCTTTGGGTGAAGCTTATGTCTAACACAGCTGTGTAACTGGAAAAGGGAACAGTATTTTAGTAGCCTTTCCAAATGATTAGAGACCTTCTTTGGTAGCGATAACTGGCAAACAAGCATCTTAACGTTGAGGTAGAATATGAGACCACACCTGTGTCCATCGGTCTGCCTGGGGTGCCTCTTTCACGTGCCCGTGCGACCTCTTCCTCTTTGGGAAACATAACATTTGGTTCTGCAGGTCTTCTTAACATTGATGCATTTCATTATACAACATCAAAAATCAGTTAAGATCAGCATCAGTCTCATAAAAAAATAATAGAAAGACCTTTCAGTACTAGGAAGCTGTCAAGCTCAGGTTTTCCAAAATTCTGTTTTTCCCTTCAACGCTTGAATTTTATCATTGGCCATAAATACTGTCAGTTATTTTCCACGAAGTGACAAGCTCCCACTTCATTCATTTGCAAGCAAGCTATCTGCCAAATGCCTTAGTCTGGATAAGCATAGTTTGTAGTTCCTTCGAATAATGGTGGTTTTCCATGGAAAGAGTAGGCACGACGGCCATCCCACTCGGAGTGCAGCCGAGGTGCTTCGTGTCACACAGAATATTCACATAAAATTAATAATTTTTCATGCACCACCAAGACATTCGTAAACATGAAAGTGGCCTTGAAAAAACAAAACCCTGGGGCTTCATGGTGGGATGAAGGTCAGGCCGCACAGTGACGTGCCGCTGCCTCGGTTCTTGCTAAGTCACCCGTGGCCTTACCGACATTGCTTTCCCGCCTTTGGACAGATGTCGACCCAGGGAAGGGGGCAGAATATGACTTAGTGGTGTCAGGAAAGTAGTTTTGATCGTGCTCAGCCTTGGAGGCCTGAGGAGTATACTCCAAGAGTGTGTATAGCACATTAAAATTCATACTTGACAAATCGAAATTGTTGGTACCAATTGTCCAAAACAATTCATAACTCAAAATTCCTATTTATCTTGGAGAAATGCATTCAAGGCATGCAACCTCACTACCTTATTTTGTTTGTGTGCAGTGAGGTTGGTGTGCATACCCTTAACCTACAGATGTAGGCCGTGGACATGTGACCCAGGAGCAGGTTGGACAATAGAGCAGGTGGGCAGCCTGAAGTTAGGATAATCGAACAAATGAATCATCCACATGTGGATAATGGAGCTGGAAATTACTCTTAGCTTTAGTCAGCCGCTTAGTTGAAAAGCAATACAACTATATATAGTTAAAAATTACAGGTCTCCAAAATAGTTTGTGCAAACTTTTAATGTAGCATTTAACTAAGAATGGATCTAGGGTTGGGTCGAGAATTTTCATAAAGGCTTTTTCTTTTGGAATGTAACTTCGTTAGTGGGAGCTTAAGTAATTTCTCTCATGAAGTATTCAAATTGCACCAGAGGCTGAACAAATACAAAAAGCTGAGGTTGCTTCTCTAAGGATCTCCCTCATGGAGAGAACCCTTGACCCTCTTCCTATGCATATTTGAAGAGTCCTTGTTAACTATTAGTGGACAAATTTCCAATTAAAAAAATTACTTTTTGCTCTATACCGGCTGCTATACGTATATTTTTATTTTTGCCTGCCATTAAAAATTTGACAATGTAGTTTTCCTCTCAAGGTCTGTATTTTGAAAGGAGAAAAGTTAAGCTTCCTGCAGATGCTGGGGTTCTGAAGGCACCTGCGCATTTGGTATGTTGCATACTCCTTAGGGACAGGGTGGAAAACCAGTGGCTTGCCCTAAACTGCCACGTAGACCACTCTTAGTGAGTACACGGCTCTGCACAGGTTTGCAAACAAGTTGTCATATCCTTTGTGTCCTCTCTCCTTCTGTGTTTAACTTTTCTCCAGACCTGACGGATGGAAGAGATGAATCATCCTTTTCTACTGGCTTGGCTGCGAAGGGCTTGCCCACGTGGTGGACTTTGGCAGGGCAGAGAGGGTTTTCCGGGGCCTCCCAGTTGTCCAGCTCCTGTGTTCTTACACCTTCTTCAGGCTGCTGACTGCGCACAAACCCTAAATTCATTCCTCCAGTAGAAAAACATTTGGCCTGCTTCCCGAAAACTGCTAATGCTCTCCTCACTTGCACAGCTTTGATTGAGTGTTAGGTATCTCCTTGGCTGCCTCCAGTGTCTCTTATTTTTAGGGCCTTCGTTAATGTCTTCTGTGTGTGAAACATGAAAAGTGAGCCATAGCTGCTGGAATTGGAAACTTAGGGTTTTTAGGCCACTGTTCCCTTATCACATGGCCCTATCAGGTTCTTTAGTTACAGAGGTTAAAAAAAAGTCCACCCCAAGAGCTGGTAGCTGGGTGTGGGGGAAGGAGAGGGGGAGGGTGAGTACCTAAGGGGCAGTGAAAAAAGATATTGTAACTAAACCTCCAGCAAATGTCCTCAGAGCTATGGCCTTTCAGGTGCTGGCAGGGGTCTGCTTTCAGCTCAGCCCAGTTACAAATACGGGGACCAATTTCTGATAACAGTACTTTTTATTTCTCTTTGGGAGCTGGCTTTTCACATGTTGAAGTGGTGCTAGAAAAAAAACTTAGATGCTCAGTAAGTGACATGTGTTTCTCACCTGAAAGGAAGGGCTCAGGAGAGGTACAGCCAAATGAGCCTCATGGGTGGCCGATGGTGTGATCCGTCCAGCTCAGGGCACAGAGCTGGGCTCCCTTGGGTGGGCATTATTGGACCTTTAAGAGACAGGGAAGGGTGGATTATAGGTGTGACGATTTCATCGTCTCCTTCCCTAAAATAGAAAAATGAAATAAAGTAAAAATATTTAAAATTTTGTTATTTTCCACTTTTGGAAGGAGCATTTGTGTCAAGGCCAGTTTGTTGACAGTCACTATGGTTAAATGAGAATCCAGAAGCAAGTTCATAGAGCCCCGAGGCCTGTTTGTTCGGCTTACCTCCCCCCTAACATGTGGCGCTACGTACTGCTTGCGTTCTCTGTAGCCCTACGTACGATATACTGTGCTTCTCTTCTCACGTTGTCATAGACCGCAGCACGTTGTAATTGTGTATCCATTTCTCTCTTACTAAAGTGTAAATGTCTGATGGAAGAAACCGAGTGGACAGCCTGTACTCCCCACTCCATGGTATTGAACCTGGTATGAGACAGGGGTAGATATGCAGTGGTTGTCTGTCTGTTCGATGGGTGGATGCTTGAATAAGTACAGCTGCATTTATTGTCCAGGACAAGCATGGTGTGTCAGCACTGTTCTTATTTCATTTCTCCCTCTGACTGTGGCTGCATGCCCTCTACCGGGACAGGGGCTGTGATGGCTAGAGCCTACATATTACCTAACCTATAGCACAGTTTGGGTGCCCTCTGCTTCTGAGCCTTGAATGAGCTTTTTCATCATTGTAGCAATTCTTTTGGTATGTGTTTTAAGTCTGCGAAACTCTTTCTGAATTTGAAGACTTGAAAGTAAAACCTTCACCCAAGGTCTTTAGATTTTAACAGCCCCACCCCTTAACACAGGGACAGTGCGTATTAACACTTAAACTTCCTCCCATCCATGGGTCTGTGTTTTAGAACGGGCTATGGGGAAACTATAAAATATAGCTTGAAATTGGATACAAATATTTTAGTACATGCTGCTAAAGAAATAACCTTCTAGGCTGTTCTACTAGGGTTATAAATCATTAGATGTTAGTTTTTAAATGATTAAGCATATTAGTACATCTGATTGGTTACAAAAAAACAAATGCCTACTTAAACCAGTGTAAGCCATGGAAGAATTTATATAAGGATCCACGGGGCACATTATAGGAGCATGGACAGGAAATGCCGCCGGCCCCCAGGGGTTTGGAACCTGGCTCTGGCAGCACCAGCCTCCTGTGGTTCACCCCGCTTCCCTCCTGGGTTGGCTGTGTTCTTAGGGCACTGTCGGACCTTCTCTACTTCCCTGCTTACGGGATCTAAGGTGGCCAAGTCATGGTCTGAGTGTACCAGCCCCCAAGTTCAAGTGCAGACAGATACAAGTCTCAGTTTAAATTCTTGGGGGAGAGAGGCTGGTCAGGTGCCCAACTGGGTGCATGGAGAAGGAATCTGGGGAATAAATGTGACTTAAAGGGCTGGAGTGATATCCCAGCATTTGGAAGCTATCTATCAAAAGTCTGGAAAGAGTCCACAGGGCTGCAACACTCGGAGCAAGCCACAGGGCCTGACACCACCGTAATTCCTTTCCTCCCAGCTATTTCCACTGTTCCTTTCGGGAAACTCAGTGCCCGCCTGGAGACCCATCCTTGTGTGTGAGATGGGATTTTCAGAGCTGGGCATGGGTTATGCAGGCAGCCCAGACCGTCTGTGCCATACGGTTATTGAAACAGCCATTCTGTCGAAGTGGTAGAATTTCCATCCACGGCTAGCTCCAAGGCAAATGAAAGGGAAAGAAAGGTGGGGAAAGAACATCTCGAGGGTTTTTTTTTTTTTTTTTAATTATTTATATTTTTTGAGTTGTGTTGTTTTAGGGGTGTAGGGAGAAGGTAAGAGGTAGGGAATGGTCTATGAGGGATGTTCTTGAAATTTCTCTCAGACTAAATAGTTTTATCAGCCACTTCATGGTTCAGAAACATTTCTTAGATATGACCCTTCAGTAATGTTTTAAATATCATGTTAGACATTTTAGTCTGTCAAATATTATTGTTTGTTGTCAACTAACTTTACCTGGTTGCAGTGAAGATAGTTTTGTTTTTATGCCAGCCTCTAAAGAGAACTGTTGAACAGCTGGGGAGCTATGATTGCATTAAGCTAGTAAAGTCCCCTGGTTAGAGGGGTATGTCCTAGGTTTAACATTAGAAATCCTTCCCATTAAGTGTAGTACAGGCAGATTTTCCTGCACATTTCAGTGAAGCTTAACCATGTTTGATGACTCACGTGGATCATAATCTTGAATTTTTATAATTGCTCCTGGTAACCTCCTCTCTGGGCTGCCTGCGGAATTTTATGCCAGGCATCCCCTCATTTTCACGGCAGATATAATTGGCTCGTTTGATTCAGAAAGGGAGTCTGCTTTCCCTCCTGACTTCTGTTAGGAGAGCCCGGAGGAATTCCCCAACAGAAGGGCTGTAGGTGATGTTTAGCAATGAAGGACTTACAGTGGTGTCGGGTGTCGGTGGCTTGCCCTGGTGCCGCAGCCCTGGTGGACTGCTCCCAGATGCTAGGACCTCACTTCAGACCTCTAAGCATCCTCAGTTTCTGGGAACTTTTTTTTTTTTTGTAATGAGAGTTGCCCTTCCATTGCCCTGAGTTGGAATGTCACATTGAGAGAGGCTCATTACTACTTTGCTTGTATTACCTTGAAAACATCTCATTTCGAAATTTTCTGATATTTTGGGCACCAAGTTCTTTAAAATAAATTTGTGTTGCCTGTTTTGTGGAAAGAGCTCTTGGCTGGCATTGTAGACATGAACATTCACTCTTATTAAATTGTGTTCTTGACTTAGTCCATACACATCTCTGGACTTCAGGGGTTTTTTTTGTTTGTTTGTTTTTACGAAATATAGGAGGGTGGCTACAGTGATCTAGAAGATAGCTTCCAACCCCACACACCAGGGCTCAAGTTTGAGATGCTCAATTCTTTGTCATTAAAGTTCTGATGGGGCAGAAACATTAGTCAGTTTTCTTAGCTCTGCGCGTGGGCTCTGGGTCTCGCATCCCTGCCCACATAATGCCTAATGAGCATTGCTGGTTCAGTAAATGAATGAATAGATGCGTGGTGGCCATGCCAAAACTGCTTCGTAAGGTACAAGCTGTGTTTCGAGCCAACCTAAGTCTGACCTCTGTCATTTGGAGTCTGTTTTGAAAACGGAAGATTAAAAACCCTCTCCACATAAATGACAGTCTAAAGTCCTGGACCAGCCGTCGAGTGGTCTTACACAGGAGACCCAGGCTGCTCCGTTTTCCTACTTATCTGCCTAGGACTACCTCTTTGGCCAGCCAGTTTAAGCTCTTCCCCCGTAGCCCCTAACCCTATTTCTCCGTCCAAGAAGCAGCAGGATAATAACAATGCGTCCCACAGCTATTAAAAGCTGATATTGCCTTGCATATAAATAAAGTACTTATTTTTTTCCTCTGGAAAAGGATGATTAAGCAGAAATTTAATTTTCATTTATGCTTTTGCCTTTTTGCGATATTTCTTTATATCTTCTAGTGTAGTCCGGGGAGAAACATAATTTTTATTATTGTCAGTGCCGACTGTATTCTACTTACTTTCGGCACCATGACACACGGGCTGCTTTC